>VDFB02000003.1:595672985-595687686 GCA_007258455.2 Sequoia sempervirens | reverse complement strand
AAGTCCCACACTTTCCAAAGGCTTTTGAAAACCAGTAATCCAACCAGGGACATGGGGTGCTTATTTATGAGAATATCACATAGGGGTAGCTTCTTCCATTATTTTCCTATTTATGAGTGGCTAATAGAATATTATTCCTTATCAGAACCTTCCATGGCTCGGGAAATCCATTTGACAGTGAGTGCAATGCCTTGTGTTCTTAAGTCCTTAAGGCTAATACACCCATCAAATTTATCAATACAACACCATTCCCATTTGACCAGGTGCAATTTCTTCTTACCTTTCTCGTCTAAGCACAAAAAGGACCTGATTCTTTTCTAGATTTCATTAAGTTCATAATTCCTAAAGAACCACACCGAGTTAAAATATATATTGTATGAAGAAAGGATCTTCTAAAAAACCTTGAGCCTCCCTGCAAAGGGTAGGTACTACCTATTCCAACATTATAGTTTATTCTCAATTTTAGCACTTATCTAGATCCACATTTTTTTTCAGGTTGGGGCTAATGGAAAAAGGTATCTTGAGATATCTAACTAGCTTATTGGGTCCACCACACTGAAAATCATACTTTTGGAGCCAGTTGTGGGGAATCAATCCAACCAAGGAAGTTGGATTTGGCTATGGAAATTTTAACCCTAGAGGCCTAGTAGAATAGATCTAGTTTTTCCATTAGGATTACTAGATTTCTCTCTTCCAACTCAATGAAGATGGCAGTATCATCTAGAAACTAAATGTTGATTATCTCATTATGATTCGAGAGTATGATCCCCTTGACCTTAGGAGAATGGGATTGTTCCCTTAATAAGTAGTACACAGTGTCTGAGGCTATCACAAAGAGTGCAAGCGTGAGGGGGCACCCTCGTCTAATAGACTAGCCAAGGGTGATCTCCTTGGACAACATTAAATCAACTTTGAGTACCGCATCCTTAAGTAAACTGTAAACTAAATTGCAATATTCAATTGGAAATCCAAAAACTTCCAAAATTGACCTTAGAAAAGGCCACTCAACTCTATCATAGGCCTTTTCAAAATATGAAATCAATATGGAAAAATTCTGACTAGAATTCCTTGACCAGTCCATGGCCTCCCAACTTGTGATCAACTTCTCCAAGATGTACCTCCCTTTGATTAATCTAGATTAAGTATTGTTTATGAACTTAGGGAGGATATCCACCAATCTTAGGGAAAGAACGTTAGCAAGGATCTTGTAAGAGACATTAAGAAGAGTTATGGGCCTCACGTTATTTACTAGAGTCTTGTCCCCCCTTTTGGAAGAAGCTTTATAATGCCTGTATTTATGTTTTTTAACAAAGAGCCACTTTCCAAAGCTTATTGATAGAAATGAAGTCATTACTTATCAATTCATTGACAGTTTTATAGAACTCCACTATGATCCCATCACATCTAAGAGATTTATTGTTGTTCATAGAATAGATGACTCTTAAGATTTCATAGTTAGTTATACCAAAAGCCAGTTTGAAAGCACTCCATTGATAAATTTTCTTGGGAATGAGACCTTTTATATATTCTCTATCTATATTGTTTCTCTCATGGTAGCCTTCCAAGATGAAGAAAATCTTGTAAAAGGTGTGGAACTAATTCGAGATCTCTTCCTAAGTGGTCAACAACTTCCCATCCTCCCAAATTTTCCCAATCTATTCCTTACAACTTTTCTCCTTGATATAGTTGAAGAAGAATTTGGAGCCCTTATCCACATGACTTAACCAATTCATCTTGGACCTAATTTTGAGACCTTTTGTTTTATTTACCTGCAATATCTTGAGGCCATTCTTAATCTATGCAAGGACATCACTAAGAGAAACATTTGTTGGGTCAACCTAAATTCTTGTTTCAGCCACCACCAACCTTTCTTGAAGTTCATTTTCTATTTTCCTAGAGTCCATGGCTCTCTTTTTTCCAATGGTGTAGAGAATATTTTTCCATGCTTCCACATTTTGATTTCATCTTGATATAGCACTTTCATCTTTTAATAACAAATTGTTGATCTCTTTAATGGAGGCTATGCCATCCCTACAATCCTCATCTTGTAGAATCTAAGTGTTAAGAATGAATTTAGTATTCTTGGGGGGCTCATTGATTCTACTTTAGATGGTGGACACCTTGGCTTTAATGGGGTGGTGATCTGAAAGGGTATAAGGGTACACACTGAATTCTTGACCTAAATTGTCTGGAATGAAGTTTAAAACATTCTTATTTGCATAGAACTGGTCAAGCTGATAGTAGATCCTTCTCCTTCCTTGTTGTTCATTACACCAAGTAGCCACACCCCTTTACTATCTTTTTTCTTTTTCCAAAGAGTCTGCCAAACTCAATTTATTCTTTAATCTTTACCACAAGTTCCTCTCAGCCCCTTTCCAAGCCATATCAACACCTCCCCATTTATCCTCGAGATGGTCCATCATATTGAAGTCACCCCCAAGCACCCAAGGGACTTCAAGTATCTAGGAGGCCATCCATTTCCACAATTGTTACCTCTCCCTATGATCATTAGGGTAATACACTGAGCTGACCCTCAAGCTCTCCCCTTATTTTTCCAAGATGACCCAAAACATTCTGTTGCAAGAGGGGATACCTTGCTTAGTTATAAATTTCCTCCATATATTAGAGATGAGGATAGCAGTCCCCCCTCTCCCCCTCTCATACTTCATGGAAAACTGACAAGAATATTTCTAAATGAATTTCAAATTAACTTCCAAGGTGAACCTAAGGGTGGATGTAAGGTGGATCATACAAGCTCACATTTGATTAAATGAATAAAGGAAATCCTAAATAATTAGAAGTTGGATACAGAAGGTGTGGTGAAAGAAAACGAGAAAAAAAAAAGAAGTAAAATTTCAAGCTATCCTACCAAGTCTTCTATTTTTTTCAAATATTTAAAAATTAAAAAATTATCTATCAAATGGGAACCATTAATGACTATCAATGACCTTTGTAAATGTTAAATACATGCTATGAAAATTATTTTATTTTACTTTAATTTTTGTAGGTAGTGGATACACTCAATGAGTTCATTTGAGAATTGAATAGATAGAGTGGTTGAATAATTGGCCAATTTGGTGATATAAATGACTAGGTATTATTATTTTACCAGATCTCTTTGTGTATGGAAAGGTATCACCCTTGAGCATTTATCTTTATTCTCTCACCCAAATTTAATGAATTTAATTAAAATAAGGTGATTTATAAGGATTTCCTTCATCATTGTTGGAATGGTACACTATAAATTTTCTAATACAGATGGAGTAATGATTGTTCCACAGAATTTTCCACTAGATCCAGAAGAATTATATTCACAAAAATTCTCAATTAGCTTAGATTCATTTCATGTGGGATGGATTTAATTGATTTTTCTAACGTAATAAAAGTGTCAAAAAAAAATTAGGGTTGAGGTGTTAAATTTTACCTATTGAAGAAATTTCTTATAAAAATAATAGTAGTTGTATTATATGTAGTGAAGATGGTTTTTGGGTATATCTTTCTCCCTATTTCGAGCAATTATTGATTGAATATTTACACTTGTTCCATATTTTTGGCCACTCTCTTTGAAACTAGGAATCTAAAGAGATCATTTACTTGTGCTAGCTAATTTTAGATCATTAAACCTTCATGTAATTGGGATATGAAAATGTATGTGGATGACACTATTCTTGGGAAATTTTTTCACAATAATAATATGAAATTGACCTTGATCAATCCATATTTACTCCCTATGAGCATATTTCATTATTACCATAGCTGGAGAATATGGTAATGCTCATAGTTAAGAATAAAATGGGGCATTTAATTGCTAAAGGTGGTGCTGGTTATTTTTTATGAACCAAACTTATTCTTACCACATAATTGTGAACTTACTACAATTCAATTATTAGTAAGGTTAAGGATTGTTCAACACTTAAGATAGGGTTTTTAAGCCTTCACTTCTTCACTTCAGACTTTGTTAAACCTAGGAGGGTACTCCTAAACATTGTGTTTATAGATACCAGTGTCTCTAGGCATAAAACACAAAATAAAGACATGAATCTCCTTAAATGTTAATAGACACAATGCCTTAAAGATTTGGTTGACCTCCATGTAAGTGACTAAATTAGACAAGAGAAAATGTAATTCATTAAGATTTACACACAGCTAGAAAGAGTTTTACAAGTTGATTGTATTTTTGTGATCAATTATTGAATTGATTACCACACACTCCAGTATAATTAATTTACTAAACTAGTACCATATGCTTGGGATGGAGTCAAACTAAATACCCACATGACTAGATAACAATTTTATATCTGACAATACCCAAAGCCTTGAAAATATTGCATTACAATATTCCCACTTATTATTTCCACAATTCACTTCTTACTAGCATCCTCATACATGATTTATTTCAAACCCACTATTATATTCAAGCATTTACACACATTCATTGAAATGATAGCAAGAATAGAAAAACACATCCATTGGAAACCAATAGAGACAAATAAGATAACCATTGATTATATTATTCATAGTTTGTATAACATGTACATAGGAGAGTAATATGTTGGTATGTGCAGGATCATGATGGGCCAACAAGTGGCAATATGATGGATATGTGGCTAATGACCTTTTTTTTACCCAAAATTGATGAAACAAAAATTGTTTTTAAAGGAGATTCTCTGCTTTCCACCAATATAAATTATGCTTTACTTTGAATTTAATAAGTAATTATTATTCATTTTCTATTCAAATTATGACTAAAGTCCTGATTGATAGACTGATTGAAAAACATCTATACCTTTCAAACAGTATCACATTTGTTGAATCCAAAACATTTGTCACATTCTATGCTTCACGTACTATAGGATTAAAAAAATAAATTTGAATTTCATGAGTTTTGACCAGGTTAAGGTGGTTAGGACATATGATTTTTTATATTTTTTAAAAGTTGTAATAAAAAATTCATAATTAATTATTTACTTGGAAAAAAATTACAAAAAAATATGCATGAGATCAAAAAATGAGTCCTCTACTTATATATAAAATATTATAAAAAAATATTATCATTTTATTGTGGTTAGGGTGGTCCAGGTCACCTACTTCTTTTTTCCCGAAATTTAATTACTACTAGACATTTTAAATTTAAATTTTCACCAAATAGATTTAAAAAACCTAGTAGTTTAGAAACTACATTGAATTTGCTACAGATTCTATTCTTACATATTTTTAAAATAATATAGATAACTTATTCAAATTTTTATGTCAAGTTGCCTAACTTTGATTTTTCTAATTTTTTTGCCACTTAAGGACCTGTTTTTTCCATGATGATCCTGCACATACCCATGTAGAAACTTTATACTATTCTCATATATGTATTGTCCTTGTTATCATAAAACCATATACATATTGACTTACTTTATTCTAAAAACATATTACTAGAAAGTTCAGTGTCCATTCTTTTCTGTGTATAAACCTTTCAAGATAAAACTACCTACTAACCTCCCCTTGTAATCATCCTTGAAATCCCTTTTATAAGATAAGGGAGCAACAAGCATCGGGATGAATCACACCTACATTTCACATTTCACTTTCATTTCAAAATGAATTTCACTAGAATGTGAAAATATTCCCCAATCAGTTACAAGTAATCATTGATAGGACAAATCTAAAAAAAATATTTCCAAAAACTGTTAGTCAGAGAAGACCCACAAATCTTCAAAAAGTGTCACCATCATAGCATCAAAAACATGCAACTCTACACAAAACTGGGAAATTTCACCATCCACCGTAAAGGCACAAATAAACAAAGACCTACACCACAACGATGTAGCACAAATGACCAAAAACCAAGCACCATCTCAGAAAGGGAATGTGATGCTACTCTTCCTTGTCAGCAGCAAAGTAAGTATGTCCACTCGGTGTCCTTATTGAAAGTGGAGTAGCAATCACCACCTCATCCTCAAAATCAATCAAATCAGTCATGGCCATGAGATACTAGCGTTAACTGTCATCAATTTCATCTCCATTGTTAGAAGAATCATCCAAGACTTCAATGGGAGAATAATGGTGTCCCATATAAGCCTGGTGATATTTATTCTTTCTCACAACTTCCCTCTCAGGCCTAACAATTTTCTTCTTCTTACCCTTGACGAATTCCTCTGAGATAACTCGACTTTCAGATGATAATAATGCTTGAGAACACCCCATGCATACTTCTTGACAACTCTTGCTTTCGTCTTTGGAGTCACATGGATTTTAGACACATCATGCTCACTCTAGGGAGAATCACCCTGAAACTAAAGAGGATTGAGTCTTCTGGACCTTCAGACAGGGCTGACGTTGACACTTACCTTACCCATTTCCTTAACAAATTGTCAAATTTTCTTAGAACAAAGACACCACCCAATAACAAGCTTAAATTCACACTTAATTTCAGACTCCTAATTCTCATAAACAATCAAATGGTGAGAATAATCAAGTAGGTGTTCTTCATTAAATAGATCAATAGTTGAGTGTTTGCATAAATTTTCCAAGAATTTTTGTGTAAGAACGCGGGCAATCAATTACTCTAATTTTGAACCTCAGCCGCCGATCATACCTTGAAGTGAATAAACAAATAATCAATCAGGATGATTAATAATGATGAAATTAAAAGCATGTGTTTGATACTTCTTCATAATCAAAACATCAAGTGAGATAAATATCAACTTAGTTTGCATACTAACCACACGCTTAGTGCTTAACCAAACCTATCGTGTCTCATTTACCCACTCGCTTGTGGCAAATAATTTATGTGTAATTCATCATAGTAAGATAGTGGGGAGTGATCATGATTTATCTTCAGAATATTAGCTTGGGTATATGCAGGATCATTATGGAAAAAACAGACCCTCAAGTGGCAAAAAATTAAGAAAAATCAAAGGTAGGCAACTTGACATAAAAAATTTGAATAAGTTATCTATATTATTTCAAAGTAATAGCAAGAATAGAATGTAGAAATTGAATGTGGTTTCTAGGCTACTAGGATTTATTTAAATAAATCAATTTGGTGTAAATTCAGAAATTTCAATATAGTAGTACTTAGAATTTCAGGAAAAAAATAAGAAGAGGTGTTTTCACAGCCACTATGCAATAAAATGATAATATTTTTTATAATATTTTATATATAGTGGGGACTCATGTGTCTTGATGTGATGCATATTTTTTGTAATTTTTTCCAAGTAAATAATTCATTGTGAATTTTTTATTGCAACTTTTAGGAAATAAAAATGCGTATGTCGACCACTTAGCGAGTCAAAACTTCCATAGGAAATCCATTTTTTTATAATCCTATAGTGTGCAAAGCATAAAATATGATGCATGTTTTGGATTCAAAAAGTGTGATACCATTTGAAAGCTATAGATATTTTTCAATCAACCTATCAATCAGGACTTTACTCATAATTCAAATAGAAAATGAATAATAATTATTTATTAAATTCAAAGTAAAGCATAATTTATATTGGTGGAAAGGTGAGAATCTCCTTTAAAATCCCTTTTCGTTTCATCAATTTTGGAAAAAAAATGTTGTCAACCACATACCCTATAAATACCCATCATATCACCACTTTTTGGCCCATCATGATCCTGTACATACCCGCCCGTACCCTACCTTATTTCAATTTTACCTTCCCATGTGTACCAACACCTGAAAAAATTGACGACAATAAAAATATTTTCCAAATTTCTTATGCGTGCCCAAGAATTAGTTCTAATTTAGTGTCGTTTTTATCTTTAGAACAATCTCAACCAATATTTTAGAAGCACCTTATCTCTATATGAATTCATTTGAGGCATTGACGCATTCTATGTCACACCTTCCCACTTGGCCGTTGAAAAATATGGGACAAAAGTGGGGACCTCACAGGGTGGCAGGGAGCAGTCAAGATTTACCCACATCACCCACCATCGACCATCGATCTCCCTTCTCTATAAAGCAATCATCGTCTTTAAAACTTGGTAGGTCCCACAAAAGTGACAGATGTCACTTTACCCATTGCACCATAGTAAAATGGCGCCTTATCATTTTCATGGTCTTTTAGGCCTTTGCAATATTTGGTCTATTTTTCTTTGGTTTATCGATGTGATATGGCTTGAATATGCACATTTAGGTCCTTAAAGTTCAAATAATGACATCTTGTGAAGGTGTTGTAAAACATTTCTACACTTTTCTAGACACTATTCATTGCAATTCACCTAAAAATCACCTTATTATCACTTATCAATTCCTATTTTGAAGTGTTGTAAAGTCTTGTAACAAGATTTCACGCTTTTCTAGGCATAATTTCACTATTTACACCTTTCTTATGCTTTATTTGACCCCTTTATGCACTCATAAGGCCTAATTAAGTGTATTTTTGAATGTCAACCCGACAAATAACATTAAATGTGACTTAATTCCCAACACCCACTTTCAAGTCCAAGGTGGGACCCATTCTGCACCCATGGGTGTAGATGAGTCCTCTTGGCTCCAAATTCAAATATTTCCAAATTTTAACAGTTTACATTCAAGGGGTGTTACTTGATGTCGGCTTGTGATGAGGTATCAATGGGTTACTAAGGTACAAGAATGTATAAATAAGTTTTTTTCTCCTCATTTTACATCTCCTACAATCTTCTAACTCATTCAAGCATTCAACTAGAATTTTAATTTTTCCATCATTTAATCAAGCATCAATCAAGCATTCAAGAGGCTGCCATTGACATATCTTTAGATTTTCTTCAACAAGGGTTTGGTAAGTTATTCTTGTTTGCATGTTATTTATTTATCATTTCTCCTTCGTTTCATTTATTTCATTGGGGTTTGATTGCCAGGGTGGGTTTCACCCAAAGAATCCCTATATCTAACTGTAACCATTTTTCCCCTTTGTACATGTGTTGTGTATGTAGATTTATCAAACATTTAGGTGTTGAAAATTGGAAAAGAATTCAACAAAGTGTTTCAAGTCAATCTTAACCTATTTCAAGCTTGGAGAAGACATTTTGTCCATTTTCTAGAGGAATAACTCTGTCGACCCAACAAGTAGACAATCTCAGATCTAGTGTTGCAGAATTGTCCCTTGATTTCTCAAAATTTTAGGAGGCTTATTCGTCATTAATTGGTGAATGGGTCGCATGGGCTGAAATCTAGATTTTTTCATGATACAGATCCATACTTAGAAACAAAAGTTTAAACTGATTTTCATTAGAAGCGGGCCAGTCTCAGCCGATTGTGAATGAGACCAGCGATGATTTTTTTTGCCTTGATTTTACGGCAACATTGAGGAAGATTCTACGTTCTCAATCTACATTTGCACTCTGAATCAGCCCTTTTCTTCTATTTTTTGCGCGGTAATTCATAATTAATTGTTGCATATCTGCATTATGTTCCAACATTTATAAATCATAAGTTTTATACATAATAAATTAATTAATTTCATGTAATTTGCTTAGATCATTCCATTTAAGTTCAGAGTAACATCATACATTACATAGTTTGATGAACCCTAATACAGATCTTTTGGCCTCATTTCTCGCTTTGGGTGAAAAAACCCTAGAGTGATATAAGTCTCAGGGTGCGAATCTCACGGTTCACCTACTGGCAGCCTTGATCATGTTTCATGATTCAGACAGACAAGTTAATGCGGGAATGGTCGATGAGAACATGTATTCGTGTCATCATTAGTCTTTCTGAAGATGTATTCAACGTCGCTTTTGGAATGGATTTGAATTCTCTGGGGCGTGGAACATGGCCATCACTGCTTTATCCCATGTGTTTTAAAATAATGCTGAAATGACCAGCATGGAATTAGCGTAGATGGTCAAGATGTATTGCGTTGTAGCTCTTATGGTTGATCTTCTTCAAATGGCACTAGCTATCTTCAGTAGGGAGATCGAGCCCACCAAAGTACTAGACACATGGTTGAATCTCACCAGTTCATGTGAATAAAATAATAGGGAATAAATCAGCATGTATGGATGAGGAATTATGGTGATCAACCCTTGACAATCAGCCAACCAACATGAAAATCTAATTCTAAACATGCCACAAAATATAAGTAAAATTTGGGCCACACTCTGGAGCCAACTAAAAACTTGACCCATAAGAGCGAGATGCTAGATATTTTGGTTCATTTAAAGTCAGAGCTAATCCTTTAGGAAAATCTTAATCATGAAGGTTAGATTTGGTGAAAAACCCTAAACTCAATAGAAATTGAACACAGCAATTTGGATGGCTTGTAGGGCAGCTTTGAATGATTCTAGATATGTAGGAACAGTAGGAGTTAATAGGGAATTGGAACAGCCAGTGCTTTTTGGACTCATAGGAGTTAGTGTGAGGGATTTGGGCAGCACAAACCCTAAAAGTAGGCTGAGGATCATAACCTAGAAGCCAGGAAATGAGGTTCGAGCCAACTGTTTGTGAAATTTGAGTAAGTCAAAGAATTTTTTGAGGGGTTCCATCAAGTGGTATCAAATGTTTTTTCTTTATGGGTGGTTGATTGGTCCTCTTCTCTAATGTTTGATAGCTCAAATTTTGAAGGTGCAAAAGATGAAAAAGTTGAGGCACAAGTTCTAAGCTTAGGAGTTAGTAAAATAGATAAATATTATATATTATAATTATACTAGCTTCTTATTATAATATTTTTAATTGGTATAAAATTATATCTTAGTATATGTTCCCTCTTTTGGAGCTACATTTGGGTAAGCCAACAATACTATGTTCCACTTTTTGGCTAAAGTAGGACATTAATATTAATATTTATAACAAAATTTAACTTAAAGAAACATATACTAACGAAACTGTTAATTTGGAGATGATGTGAACTAGTGATTTGTGAGGATTTGTGTGTAGATTCTAACTATATATTATTAAAAAAATTTAGAAAAAAATTGTGAATTTATTACGTAACTTTTAATAATTTATTTTTTATAGCAAACATTTTGAAAAAGTGATGTTTATGTTTTCACGCATAACTATTTTATTGAAACGATAAAACTATAATTTTAAATATAGATTGTTAACATAAATATCTAGTGCATGAATATATTTTTCATAATGCACTAGATATATTTTTCATCTTTTTTTTGATGTATATATTTCTTAATTAAATGAAGTAATTATAATTTGGACATAGATGTAGGCTCACATATAACTTTTTCTTTTATGTATTGAATTTTTTTAATTTATTTTTGGTGAAACAAGAACTTCAATACCTAGTTCACACATATTTTTATAGTTTTTTTCTCTATTTTACTATTTATGCATGTGTGTGAAAATAATACTTGATGTTTAGCCAAAAAACAACATTCATAAGAAATAAAATATAAATATAATAATAAATTAAAATCATTTAAAATTATTATTTTTGAAAAGATTATAGCGACATACTTACAAAACATAAGTTATAAATGACTTTATTTAATCCCTCAAAAAGATAAAAGAAAAGTGTTTGTTCACCAACATTTTAATAGGTACAAAGGAGACTCCATTGTGGGTATGATTTATGACTAGAGGGGTTTTATCCAATGGGGTTTGGTTTAAGTGGGTCTTATCTAACCCTCTTCAATTAGAACACTTTATATAGAATTTGTAAATTATTAAATCATTATTTTTTCCGAAAAATGTCATTTCAGGAAAAAATCAAAATGTCATAAGTTTGGGACGCATTATTGTGAGATGAACCATATATTTTTAAATTTTCATAGTAACATACATGGGTTTATTATTTAAATATGGATCTGATGATGGAGTTATAAAATGTTACATAATAAATGAATTGAGACTAATTAATGAGCTATTATAGAATCTTGAGAATTCACATGAAAAATTTAGAAATCAAAAGAAATTTGACAAAGTGTAGAAAAAGAGAAGCCTACAATATGTGTTCTGTGCAAAATTATCTAGATAGGGGCATGGGAACCCTAGTGCAAAAAGGGTGGTTTACATGGTTTAAGAGCTTATACAAATGTATCAAAATCTAAAGGTATTTGATAGTCAAGATCATATTCTAAAATTTGATACTTTTAAAGTACTCATCTTTCCCTAATTAAATTAAGGAAGGTTTTTGAATTCTTATTTTAGGGTTTCGAGGTCTTGAGATCTCCAATACACTTGAATCCACTTCAAACATATAATTTATGAGGATTACAAGAAGAGAAGAGTTGTGTCATATATAGGCTTTCCTCAATCAAAAATTAAAGATTTTTGTAGTTCATATACAGAGAGAAAAGGAAAATGGATAAAAATGAATCATAAATTACACTTCTATAACTTACAACTCATGTATGTATTCCTTGTTAGATTGAAGTCACTTTTTTCATCACATAAAAGTAGAAATTGGAGGATTCTTGGAGATTCTATGAGTTTTAGTGCTCATAATAGCAAAAGAACACAATCATCATACATGAACATAGATTTGTTGATATGTTATAAAAATGAAATTGTTTGAAAGATTTTTGTAGATATTATGCTTATTCTACTCTTGAATTTTCCTTAATTACCTTGAGGATGATAAATTGGTATTAAATATTATTTAGGAAGACATAAATAAACATGGATGTTCAAATGAAGGTAAAGACATATTTATATGAGTTTTAACTTATTTTAATATAACTACTATATTGAACTTTAACAATAAGTTTTAGATTCATAAACATATTGAGGCTTAAAATTTAAAAAAAAAAAAAGATTTAGGGTCGGATGAGGCAGTATAATGTGTGGGCACCCTAGTCCAACAGTATTTAGTTTTTAAATTTTTATGAAATATTTAATTCAACTTCCTTGATTTAATTGAATTTCATAAAAATTTCAGTTAAATATGTAATTTATAAAAATATTTAACCACATATATATAGGAGGGAACCAATATAGTTTGATATTTTCAAGGGTGAACATTTATGATACTACATGATGAAATTTTATTGGATTCCATAAAAAAAACACTAAATTGATGCAACAATAAAAATGTGGCATGATGAACACATAAAATAAAATAATTTATAGTTCAAGGAGACTAGGAACTACAATTTGAGTCAAGATAGAAATATTTAAAAGTAAAGACAAGAATGTGATGACTTAGTCCCTATGAAGTGGAGGAAGTAATTAACAATGGGCCCATTTGATTAAAGAAAATTGATGGTGATATACAAACTTTCTTGGTGAATGGTCATAGACTTTATTTATACCAAATAAATATGTGAAGAAGGATTCATTCAAATATTTATATAAAAATATAACCTTTTATATTTAAAGGAATTATTTCCTTTACCGAAAAAACAAATTTAATTATATCTTAAAGCTATAAATATGCATTTTGTATTTAATGTTTTTTTAGTTAATGTTTCTTTAGTACGTAATATTTATTTTGGAAATTTAATATTTATTCTATAGTTATGCTTCTCTAAAGTTTATGTTTCTATTAATTATTTTGCTACTTCCATAATTAATCATTTCCTCTAGAGGCATCCTTTTGATGATGCTCGAGAATTTTGTTCATGTTTCCTCTAGAAGAATATTTCCAATGAGATTCTAAAAGGTTGCTCATTATATCGTTTGGAAGAATATTTTCAATGATTCTCTAGAAGGTTATGTGTTATTTTCTATCAAATTATCCTTTTAACGATGCTCCACAATATTTTTTTTTTTCCTCCATAAGCACCCTTGAAATGATGCTCTCAAATGTTTTTCATTGATTCATCAAGAGCAATCCTTTCAATGATTCTTTAGAAGGTTCTCCATCATTTTCTTTGGAAGTATTCTTTAAATGATGTTCTCAAAGGTTTTTTGTGTTACCTCCAAAATCATCCTTCTAATAATGCTCTGAAACATTGTTCATAATTTTCTCTAGAAACATCCTTTCCATTATTCTCTAAATTTTATTTGTGTTTCCTTTGTAGGAATTATTTCAATGATACTCTAAAGGTTATTCTTTTTTTTTTCTAAAATAATCCTTTCAGTGATTCTTTCTAAGGTAGTTCATTATTTTCTCTAAATAAATAATTCTTTAAAATGTAGTTTTTTCCTCCTATGAGAGCATCCTTTCAAAATTCTCTAGAATTTTAGTTTTTGATTCTGATAGAAGCATAATTTCAGCAATTCTATAGAAGGCTATTCATTCTTTCCTCTAGTAGCATCTTTAAACAATTCTCTAGAAGGTTTAATTTTTTCCTTTGAAGTATCTTTTTAATTATGCTCCAAAACATTATTTCTTCAACCATACTCTTGAAGGTTGTTTAATGTTTCCTATAGAAGCATCTATTCAATGGTGCTAGATATAATAATGTTCATTGTTTCCTTTAGAAGCATCATTTTAATTATGATTTAGAAGGTTATTGATTGTTACCTCTAGAAGAATCCTTTCAATAATGCACTAGAAGGTTTTTTGATATTTATTATATAAGGTTTTTTATGTCTCCTTTTGAAGTATCCTTTCAATGATCATTTAGAAGGTTGTTGTTTCATATAGAAAAATCCTTTTGATGATTCTTTGAAAGATTTTTCATCATTTTATGTTTCCTCCAAAATAATTCTTTCAACAAATCTATAGAAGGTTCTTCATTTTTCCTCAACAAGCATCCTTTCAACAATTCTCTAATAGGTTTTCTATGTTCCTTCAAAAGTAGTAGTTTAATGATGCTCTAGAATTTTGTTTATATTTTCTTTGCAAGCATCCTTTTAATGATGGTTCATAAATTT
>VDFB02000003.1:595575356-595672885 GCA_007258455.2 Sequoia sempervirens | reverse complement strand
GATTAGTTTAATGATGATTAGGATGTTTGACCTCTTTGACTTAGATATTTGATTTATTTAAATCAGAAAAGGAGAAATATGAATTTTGAGACTTAATTAAATAAAGTCTTGGTTTGTTTAATTAAATGGATGATGCAAGATAAAGGTTGAATGATTTATGAGAGATGAAATGTTATTATTTGATTAAACCATTGGATTGACCTGTATGCATATTTTACGTGTTTATAGAGTATTATAGAGAAATAGGAAAATTGTAACATAAATGTTAATAAAATATACATACATGTTTCTATGCATATATACATATATATATATATATAGATGTATAAATAGTTATATATCTAGATACGGGGAATCTGAATGGTAAGCGTATGTTGTCGTGACACCCAATGTTCCCTGTTGTTGCACGATGGCCACGGTTGATGTTATATACATATATGTATGTATGTATGTATGTATATTGTATGTCATTTTATATGAGTGGTAAGTATGCTTTCCCACACCACAATATTCAATATTGCATTTACTTTGACCTCTGCCCCCATACACTGATAGGAAGATGCATTGGCGCTCACGCCAATAAACACTTACCATTCACCTTCCCTGTTACGACGAAAACATTCTCCACCACCACCAACCCACGTAGTAACCAATGCCCACATTGCCACAAACAAAAAAAATGTGCCCTCCCAGCTAGCCAACAGATCCCCGGCACCAGCAAAACAAATTCGCGGCTATATATATATATATAGAAATATATGTACACATTTGTCTACCACTATGAAACCAACATCACAATGCCTCTTTTGATAATGCAACTTAACCAGTATACTTCCTCACACATTACGCACAAAATTCAAGCTACATTTGGTGGAATTCAATATTATAGAGAAATAGAGAAATTGTAACACACCTATTACATAACAAATACTATTCAACGCTCCATATACACATTTTTCTATATATATATATATATATATATATATATATATATATGTATTTATGTATATAAATGTATATTCCTCACACATTACGCACAAAATCCGAGCAACATTCGGTGGAATTCAATATTATAGAGAAATAGAGAAATTGTAGCACACAAATTAAACAACAAATACTATTCAAGGCTCAACTGATGAAAATCCCGTCGGAGACTTAAAAAAAAAAACAAATATAAATGCCTATATGCAAGCATTTATATATATTGTTGATTTCAAATATTTAAAAGCAAGAATGATAGCAAAATTAATGCACCATGGGATAATGAAAAAGATGGTAGGTGAATAAACGTTCAAATATGTAGATGCAAACATAGGTATAAATTATGTCCATATTTCAAGAAGACATTAACAATAAATTAATTATTTATGCAAAACACCCATGTATAAAAGAGTATCCCAACAACAACTTCAAACAAAATAGCCTATGAGCTAATAAATGTTTATACATCTATTTATATATGTATATATGGATACACACATGTATGTATCATATGTACACATGTATCTATTTATATATATATATAGAAATATATCTGAATGATCACATTTTCCATCCAATGGCCCTAAATATTATAGACAAATAGACAAATTGTAAAAGAGGTTTTAGAATAACACTCTATAGCGAAAAATTACTAACCCTAACTATACTTTTTTGGCTAATCAAAGAGGCTTTACTGGTATTTCTCCATGCTCTTATTTGTACTTGGGTTGACAAAAATCTTGTTGCAAACTTCTAACAAATAGATTGAATAGATACAAAGAGATCCTACAAAGAATATGGCTTTGCCCTGATGAAGCTAACTTCATATATATACATGTCTCTATACATCTATGTATATCTATATATGTAATATGTATAGATATACATATATATGTTGACATATATATATCCATCTATATGCATATATGCATTCAATATAGCACCTACTACATCTGTATGCATTTACTTCATCTACCTCCATCGTACAACATCCACGTAATGCATTAACCATCAACCAAGCAAGCACTTTCCATTCTCCTTCTACCTTCTGAGGAATCACCTCCACTGCCACTAGCCCACGTATTTTCAAAGTTCCATGTCCAACACTTACTATTCACCTCCCCTAAAACAACAACAACATTCTCCACCACCGCCAGCCCACATAATTGCGAACACCCATGTTGCCAAAAAAAAAGGGAAAAAAATGGTCCCCTCCCATCGGCTGGTGGCTCCCCACATGCTAGCAAACCATCCACATGGCTAGGCTCTCGAGAATCATGTCAGATACTTCAAACAGGCATATATATATATATATATAGATACATACATACATATATATACATACGTAGACACATATATATACTCTCTGCATCTTTCTTGTCATACACATGTTGTGGTTTTCATCTTCAATGAAGCTTGTGGGGTTATATTCTTTTATACATGGGTGTTTTGCATAAATAATGTATCTATATATATATATGCTTACATGCATATATATGAATGTTTCACATGGGTATTTTACATAAATGATTTATTAATTGTTCATACTTTGGATTCTCTACTTATTCTAGTTGAATGGTCATATGGTGATGAGTATAATGCCAATGCTACACAGAGATAACTACAGCAGATAAACGAAGGGCGAAAAGTATGTTTATAGGTATATGTATATGTATATTTATATATATATATGTATATTTTTAAGTATATGTATATTTATATGTGTATATATATGTGTATGTGTATGTATATGTATATGTATATGTATGTGTATATCTATATGTAAAATGTTGATGTATACAATCATTTGTTCAACATTTTACTATTTTCAACTTCCTTTGTATTGCTTTCAAAAATATATACTCTATGTGTTGACATGCATCCTCTGATTGCACAATGGTTGTGGACGAAGCAAATGCAATATTGAATGTTGTGTGTGGGAGAGTTTAGTGTGATGAAGTTCTACTGTCAGAAGAACCATTGTGTTGTTGCTTTGATAACAAGCTACTGTTAAATTCGTTGCATTTCACTCCATTTCGCTCCATTTAAAACCATTTTAGAGGGTGCTCAAATTGTTGAGCTGTGGAATCGGTAAATCATTTGTATGGGTAGTTTACATAAATGATTAATTCACTATTTATATCTTTCATTCTCTCCCATACTAATTAAATTGCATTATTGCAACAGTGGTTTTCAACACATAAAATAGGTAAACACAAACTTTGTACTATGCATCGTGTTTGTCATTGTTTGCTTCAGTTAGGTTGCTTGCAGGTATATATATCCATATGTACACATGTATATATTTATCTATATATACAACAATAGATCTTAATGATAAGATATTTCATCCAAACAAATTAACCACGTTAATGATTACAGAATTTTAAAGATTAAAAAACAATCCTTGTTACAAGAACAATAGACTACTCTGTTATATGTAGCTTCAAATAGATGAGTGGAAAACAATATCATGAAATGTTATTGATAGTTAAATAGATGAGGGCACAACAATATCATGAAACATGTTAATGGAAGACAACTGCTAGCCTCTTTTATTTTATATTTATATTATTTTGTTTAGATTCCTGCAGAAATTTCAATATCCATTCAACAAAATCAGTGTATTCTAGCCTCTCTATTTCAAATTCTTCCATGCTCCTATGGCTGAGTTCAATACAACTCATCCTTGTTGGACACAATTAACATTGTATGTAAGTATGATACTTTCTCATTGTCAAAAGACAACTTTGTTTATGTAATTGCAAAAATTATTCACTATTTTCAGGCTCACATTGTATACATTAATTTTACCCCTATACTCACTTTTTATCCTCCCTTTTTTACTTCCCTTGGTTGTGCACTAACATACCTTTGGTTTTTGTTTGCAGGAACTATGTTTAAGCATACAAAGGGATTTGAAAACCAAATTACACTTTTGGTTTCAAATTCTCACACCAAAGAGAACACAACAATATCAAATATTATATATGGAAACAACAGAGCTTGCCAAAGATTTATGTTGTACGGTGTATAATGAAACTCCACAACATCTCTTGTCGACATTTCCTACTTTTTTTGCTCAGGGGTTTGGCTAGAGCCCATGTAGCTCGATGATGCCAATATGGCAGGGTGGAAAACAAGCATGAGTTTTGTAGTTTCCCATTTCACATCATTGATTTGTTCTTACATACATATATGTATATGCAAAAATTATTCTATACGTTCACTATTATGTTTTCATACTTTTTGATTCTCAATAGACAACCTTGGTTAACTAAAATTTGTAGAAATTATTCACTATTTTCAGGCTCACACTATATATATTAATTTTACCCCTATACTTTCTCTTTATCCTTCCTTTTTTATTTCCATTGGTTATGCACTAACATAGCTTTTTGTTCTATTTGCAGGAACTAGGTTTAAGCATGGAAACAGATGTGGAAACCAAGTTAAGACAACAATATCATATATTATATATGTAAACAACACATTTTCCTAGGATTTCTTGCTATATGATAGACGATGAAACACCACAACATCTCTCCTAGATGTTTCATACTTCTCTTGCTTGAGGCTTTGGCTAGAGTCCATGCAGCTCCATGATGCCAATATGGTAGGGTGGAAAATGAGCATCAGTCTTCTGCTTTGCCATTTCACATTAGTCATCTCTTTGTTACATACATATATGCATATCCACAAACTATTATATAGATTTATTATTATGTTCTCCATAAGGAACTATTATATAGATTTACTATTATTTTTTCCATAAGGAAGACAAACAAGCTTGGGTTTTATAGTTCTACATTTAACGCCATATATTTGTTCTTAAATATATATATATACACGAATTGTTTTATACATTTGGTGATATCTTTTTGATCTTCCCTCCAAACAATGTGTAACTTCTAATTCAATTGAAATACCTTCACAAACTATACATGTCGTTCGAATCCCTAACTTACCAAGTTTACTTCCAACATCTTCACTTTTAGAAAAACCCATTTCTATTCACCATTATAACTAAACTAATGGAGTCACTTTTCCAAAACACATAACTATACTAAACGAATCACTTTCTCAAAACCATACTTGTTAATTTGATCTTAGGAAGATAGCACATAATGTACAATTTCATAGCCACTTTGTAACTGGTGAAATTGCTAAACATAAAAAACATTTTCCCATTTTAATGAATCAAAAATTGATTATAGTACCTTAAATTTTGGACAAAAAATATTATTATTAAGAAAAATAATACTTTACAAATTTCAATTGTATTCAATTCAGAAGATGTGATTTATAGATAAAAAATTTATTTAAAAATCATTTTCCTAAGATTGCTTATTAAAATCATTGATAATTAATTAATTGACTTCGCAAATAATGGATACATTGTAAACAATGAAAACAACCTACAGTTCTATTTTACATTTTCTGAATCAGCTTCCAATTAAAAATAACTGATATGGAAGCGGAAGAAAACAATCTCCTCATATACGAAAATGCTTTCTAATCTTTGGTGCACTACTTCTCACATAACAATAAAGAAGTACACTATAATATAGAGTTTACAACAGTGTATACTACTCAGACTAAGTGGACAAATGTAAAACAATTTCTACATAGGCCATATTCATATTATCCGTCTAATTATGCCTTTCAAATATATTTCTCTATTGAAATATACTCTATGGATTTTAATCTCCATTAATTGCTATGTCAAAATATTCACCAACAAAACTAGTAATTTACAAATTTAAATTGTATTGAATGCAAAAAATGTGATTTATTATGAAAAATTTTATTCAAAAATCATTCTTCTACTATTCTTTATTGAAATCATTGATAATTAATTAATTGAGATTGGAAGTAATGAATACATTATAGATAATGTATTTTACATTCATGCAATCAACTTTCACCTAGCAATAATTGACATTGAAATGCAAAAAACAATCTCCTAATATATACAAATGCTTTTCTATCTCTGATGCATTCCTCATCGCTTAACAATTAACAAGTGCAAACGTTCTACAATGTTCGGAATAAAATGTAGGGATGATATCTTTTACTACACACATAGCTTCCCTTGCGTTTTAAATTCACTTTAAGATCTACCTCTCAAAATTGACCCCTATTGACTGATTGTTGCATGTTGTGCATGCGACTGCTAGTTATATATAATATTATATAATTTGCATGGATAAAAACACTTAACCATTACATTAACGATATCAATTAACCGTATTAATATAATATAGATTATAAATAAATAATATTTACACAATCATATAAAAGAATAAAGATTTTATTAGAAAGACTACCTAATTAAGAAAAACAAACGGTGCCAATACGAAGACCTTCTCGCCAGCTTTCCACATCAAGAACCTTATCCACACTTAATCTTGATATTACATATTTCCTTGGTAGCATGTCAGAATATTTGAGATACTCCCCCTTAACTTTTGTAAAGAGGGCCTTCCTCAGATGAACATTAACATGCAGACGCAGGTAATAACGATGACCACTTCAATTTTCCTATTCGTACACTTCATTCCATTGACATTGACATTGACATTGACGGATAATATCGTAATTATACAGTGGGCGGGCTTTGGTTATTCCGGAAAGGATGGGCTGGCTACCCTCCACTAGAGCGTTCCACATCAAGATGATACTGATAAAATTTTAATTATTATATAATATAGATGTTGATGACTAGATGAAACAAAACCTTAAGTTTGTGGTTAGTTTTATAAATGGTTTTTGTTGCTCCTTTGTCTGAGAAATTTGCTGGCAAAGGACTACACTATCAAATCTCGAAGAGGACGATACATTCAAATCCATACGACAGTTTTAGTCGATTGACAAAGCGCATCTATCAAATCTTTTATAATTATAGCTTTCTTAGAAAGTGCTGTGAGGTTGTATCTCCTGCGAGGTTACAAAATAGAAAACACTTGGCATGTGCCACACCCTTTATCAGCAATGTCGTTGTTGTAGTGGGTGATTTACTGGCTCGAGGGACATGGTGCACATATCCCTCACAGTACTGGATAAAATCATTTCCGTGGAGACCAGGTGTTCTTAAAGCACAAACATGCCTTTGCCACCGTACACCTAGGTACCGCCCACTGCACTATATATTATGAAATGAAGGTTAGAGGTTATTCATGCCGTCTTTCTGTCAATCAAGTTTATGTTAAGAAACAGCTGTGGAATTTTAGTTGATTTATATATCTATTCAGGGTGGTTATGGAAATTATTGCAATGTATTCAAATTAAAATATCATGGACGTTGATACAATATATATTATCTTTAATAGAGTAGAAAATGTTTTTTTTGATTCTTTAAAAGTTATTTATATAAAAAAATTATAAATCATGCTTTTTTTTTTTATAGATTAAGTAGAGAAAATAGGGTCATAGTATCTTTACATCACATAAAAACCATCAAAGTGCTAGTCAAAGCAAAAGAAGGGGACAACAACACAAAAGTTAAGATACGATAAATTTCCATCCTTGCTACCAGAACAAGCAACAATATAAAAGGACAAAACAATATCATAACTAGAGTTAGTGATTGTCAATCCCTTATTCAAGCATGGGATTAAGAAACATGTTTGAAAAGGAATTAATTCCTTCTTCTCAAAAATGATCTAGGGAACCTCATGACCCACATCCACTAAACTAGGAGAAAGAGGAGTGGAAATCATCTCAAAGGCCCTAATCAAATCCTACAGTAGAGAAGTATGGTTATTGGTTTTTGCAGTTTCAAAAGTTTTCTTATACCACAATACACGGGTGCACCCTTAGACCGTACAAGCTACCAAGGTATCCCACTAATAAGTTGATTTTGCTAGAGGCCACCAGGCAGTTGGCTACCTTTAATAAAGTGCTGAAAAGTTTGCATAAGATAGGCATAGGGGGCAAATTCACCATTAAAATAAATGGATGGGAGTGTTCCCTTCTTTCCTTAGTGCTCAACAAATAAAAACATAGATGGAGTACTCTCATTTTCCCACTCATACAAAGAGAAGGAAATTTAATCCTTATGGGGTTGCTCAAAAGACTGTAACTAGGAATTACAAGCACATGGCACACATCGAAGACTATTGGGTTAATTGTCAAGATAAATTTGAGGTATTTAAAAGGAAATTCTCTTGGTTGTCCCTTAAAATTATTAAACTTTACATAATCACGGACATGCTAGAAAAGGTAGAAGATGAAGAGGATGTAATTCAACATCATGATTACATGGACATTGCAAACAAACCCCTTCATCTGATTGATTGGGAAAAAGAGGAAGTAGTGGAATTGAATGAGTTCACTTCTCCTATTATCAAGTACTCCAAGCAATGGGTCAATCATAAAATTTTGGAGTTGGAGACTGATGGAGTGAAATTCTCATATGATTTGATGCGTGATTTTGAATCATAATCATCCTTTGAGGAAGAATCAAATGTTGAGGAATAGGAGAGAGGTGAAGAGGAGGAATTTGAGGAAGAAAAGCCTCTAATAATCAACAGGGTGAAAACTAATAAAAATCCAAAGTTGAAGACAAAGAAGATTAACAGAAATCCCATTCCCAATGAAAGAAAGCCAACAAAGCCTACTATAGAGGGGAGCCCAAAAAGAAGAAGGATTACACAAGCTAGGAAAAATGATGCCTCTATAGATACCACCCCTCCAACAAACAATAAGAAAACTAAACAAGAAGAAGAGACCCCTCCTGATGTAGCAAAAGGAGAAACAAAGGAAGAGGCCACAAATATTGAGAGTTCTAGGGAGAAAACCCAAGATATATAAAAAAGAAAGGATTCTCTGTGGAGTGGGATTCCCTTTCCTAACTTAACCAATATAGAGAGGGTTGTTGTAGAACTAGAGAAGGATGCAAGAGAAGGTTCATTTGAAAAGTAGGAAGGTATAGATCAGGACATACATGTAGAAGACACAATTCCAAAACAACCAGATGACAATCAACCTTTTGATGTATGGGGAGATGTTGAGGTGAAAAGCCAAACATTTGAAGATGCTTCGAAAGGCCCCCAATCTAAGGTTGTTTTTGAAGAAACAAATGTTGAAAATCCTAAGAAACCGATCAAATATGACCAATAGCAGTTCCAAGATGAGTAGGTACAACAATAAGAAAGTGTCAATGAAGAAGAAAAAAATAATAAGGACAAAGAATCTAATAAGTGTAAGGTTTTTTAGGAGGAACAAGAATAAGAACATCAGGAAATGGACTCCAATGTGCAAGCATCCATAGCTCTTGATTGGCTCAAAGATATCCCTAAACCAAAACCAATTATTGAGGTGGTAGTCTAAGATTGGGATAACTTTCTAGCCACAATGAATAAGCCTAAAGAGAAGATGGAGGAAAAGGTTATGTCCAGAATTATTAGGGATGATTCCAATAATAGGGTGGTGCATATTGGAACACCTATAGTTGAAAAGAGTAATGAGGATATTACTCCTAAAGAATATAATGTTACATCTATTAATTTGGGCCCTTCCACCAAAAAGAAAGAGGTTGAGGATTTAAGGGGGTCTATGGAGACTATTGTGCAAAGATTAGAAAAGGAGGTAAAAGAAAAGGAACAACTAAAGAAACAAGTGTAAAAACTCCAAAGCTATATTAAGCACTTGGTTTTCCCTCTTTATACCAATCCTAGCTCTTTTGCATAGCCCATTATTTTATTGAACAATGCCATTAATGAGCTTGGAAAGATGAAGTCCTTAACCCAGGTAATGCAGGGATGGGCAGCAGGAGTTTATGAAAAGGGAATTCATTTGACTGCAAAAGGTGTTTAGCTATATGAAATGTGTTCAACATGTTTCGACATAGTGCAAGAAATTATAGCTAAACAAAAGGCCTTAGATGACAAGTGCACAGTGAGGTTAAACATGTTGTTTGATATCCTTGAGAAAGTATGAATTGAATAAAATTTTCTCACTTCAAAAAATGTTGATAAACCCAATGCTTGGATAGATCCATTCAAATTAAAAAGAGAAATTATGGACAAGGCATTGGAGGAATGCACATAGATTGAAAAGGAATAGGTGAAATTTTTGGAAGTTGTGCCTTATTCTTGGAAGGTATGACTGGGAAAATCCTTAGCAAGGAATCTATCAAGTTAGACTCATTGAAACAGTTGTGGAGGATAGCTTTACACATGCAGAAGATGTTAATGTTACTAAGGATCATTTGGAAAATTTTCTCTATATGTTAGTCTAATGTAAAAACTTCAAGAGTCTAAATTGGATTGGGATAAGATACTCAAGAAGTATGAATTTGTAGTGGCATCTACAACTTATAGGATACAAATTAATCCAATTCCCAACCAAGAAGAGTTAAATAATATTCCACATAAATTCCACGAATTTATAAAGAGAGCAAATGGAAAAGGAGATAGAATACGATGACTTGGCCTTGGAGTTAGTGCAAATAATTTTTCAAGATCATAGAACAACCTGGGCGACCTAGGAATTAGTGCCAACATGTTTTATTTCAAATGTAAAATGGCATTTAATGTAAAAAATAGGATTTAGTGATGTTAAGTATTAAATTAAAATGGGAATTATAATCACATGATGCCAACCTATTTTGGTTGACCTAATTAGGGTGCCTAGCTTGATATAATACTAGCCGTTAATTTTGAAACCCTAAACTTATGATGAACACCATAAATATGAGGTTTTCCCTCATTTTGTAGTTGGATCTAGAATTGTTGTAAACACTTTTGGAGCTAATATAAGAAAAAGGCTTTGATTTGGGGTGTTCTAATCTTTGTTGCTTCATATTATTGGATGTTTTTTTTCTTTGAATATTATTGGATGGTTTTTGCTTCCCAAGTTATTTCAAGTTATTTAATTTCATATTCATTCCTTTTTATGGATTTTTTTTGAGGAATATTGGATAAGTCTATTGCTCATACCATTCATGATTTTCTACTAGTAAGTTACAGTGTATGGTTTGTCTAAGTAATTTTAATTCAATAGTTCTTGTGAATGTTTAATCATAATATGCCAAAATCTAGGTATGTCTGTGAATGATTTATAGTATGAAAATATTTTAAATACGTTTGAAGATTGCACCGTTTATGTGGAGTTGTGGGGTTTTCCATGATTAAAAAGAGATATGTTTTATTGGGGATTTTTCCATCTGAAGAATTTGTCATTTGCATGTTTTTTCTTAAGTTTTAGATTAGATCTCTTTGAAACCCTTTAATCTTTTGCATTTTCTTTGAATCTGAGCGTTAAAGAACTTAGAGCATATATTTTTTGGATGTTGTTATATTTGATACAATCTAGGATATTTAGATATTAGATGTGAGAATATAGTTAAGTTTTGAATTCATCTTCAAATTTTATAAAATACCTTATTTGAGTCTTATAGCTTTAAGTCTTTGTTACCATAAATTCCCTTTGTGATACTAGTAAATCACATTAACTACTGAGCCATTTTTGCATAGTCAAGACGAGACATCCAAAACCTTGAGGTCATGTTTTGAAGTTTTTCTAAATAAGGTTACCTTACAAATGAGATAGAACACTTATTTTTTATGTGTTGTGCAGTGCAAAAACACTCATCAACATAATTGATGCTAGAAGAAGGGATGCTTGAACAAAGTTGGAGTGTATAGGATCAGTTTCTCCTAGCAAATTCTATAGAATACTAAGGTTTACACAAGATAAGGGAGAATTTCATAATCTTAAAACCCCTACACGAACTAGGAGATCTTGATAAGGGGAAGGTTGATTTTTAGCTCCACCTACCACATCCAATTCACCATGGTCACCTTCTCCATCTTCCGGTTCTATGTCATTTGCTTCTCCCACTTCATCCTAATCTTCCTCACATATTTCAATTTTTGTACCCCATCCATTACCACCTCCACCTCCACCAATGCATTGGCTAACTAAAAACCCACTAATTCTCACTTTCAATGACTACCATGAGATGCCAAAGAATCCAAAAAAGATATGCTCTAAGTTCTTTACTAATGATTCCAACATAACCATAGAAGATAATATTAAGATCTTTCAAACAACTCTTAAATACATAGTGAATATCCACGAGGATGTGGCTTGCAAGTTGTTTCCATATTCTTTGGGGGAAGAAGCTTTCAAATAGTTTATTCATTTACCATCTTAGTCAATATGAGATTAGGAAGGTATGAATAATACTTTTTGCAAAATTTTTAGGTTCTCATTAGCCCTGCTGAGTTGTATAAGAAGTTTGTTTAAATTGAGAGACAAGAGAACGAACCCATAAGTTTAATTAATAATAGATTCTGCTTATCTTACACTAGTCTACAGGATCCTTATGTTGTGAATGGTGCATAAACTAGGTTGATTTATTATTAATCCTTAGATAGTCTTACCCCAGCCTTTGTAAAAGGACAAAACCTTGTCTGACAGAGCTTGGTGGCTACATATGCTGAACTAGTTACTACAAGTGTTGATTTATGAAAGAATATAATAGATCCACTCCTTTCATTAGGCATGAATTTAAATCTGCATCAAATCTAGGGCTTGGCCCAAGCATTATCTAATGATACTTTAGCACTGAATCAAATCCAAAAAATGTTGATGGTACCTCACCTGATGTTTCCATTAAATCAAAATCCTTCTAAAGTCCCTGTCTACTTGTAGAATTCTAATACAATAGCCTATCTGTAGAATTCTAAAGTACATGGTTATTTACAAAATTATATAGTAGACCAACATGTATATCTCCCAAATTTTTTCCCTAATTAAAACCCAACTGAAAAACGATTGAATTGATGAGTTGACGAAACAAGTCAAGAAGACTTCTATTGAGGTAACTTAAATCATAAATCAAGAAAACCAGCTGCAAACTTCTCAAAGAAAATTTCAAGCTAAATAGAACAAGGATTAGGGCCAAAGTTTGGACCAAATCTATAATCATAAGAAAAATCATAATTTTCAAAGGTAGAATAGAGCCTAGAACACACAACATAACAACATAGGAGTTCCCACTCCACTTGATCCACCAAATAATTTTAAAAAATTATCTAGAGGCCCGGTATATTTAGCTGAAGTAGCATTATGATGTTGGTGTGTGTTGCACAACACAAATCAACGTTCAAAATTTAATTGCCTATAATTCTAGATTACACCCAACATATTTCAATTAGAGGTGTAGAAAACTAGGAATGCAGATGATTAATATGGATATGAGATAGTTCCTTCCAATCTATATGGTTCTATGATGGTGGTAAATCAAGCCCCATTTCCTAGACTAGAAGACAATGAGCCTGAGACTGAGAAGCTCATAATGGCTATAACTAAGTCAGAGGATGTATGTAATGAGGATTCTCTTTCTTAGTTTTTTGATGCAAGTACTAATCACACTAAAGGAGATGATGTTCATATGTTGATTCAAAGAAAGACACCATATGACCTATGAAATAGCAAAGTTGGTGGTCCATTCAACACCTCTACTCCACCAAATAATTTCAATGTTCCTCTAGACCCTAATGTGACCAATAATCCTTCATTTCCAAAGGAGGACCAATCCAAGTTTGAAGTTATCAAAATGGAGTATGTAGTAAAGGAGTTGAAGAAAATAAACATAGGTCTCTCAACTTTTAACTTGTTAAAGGTTCATAGAATTGGGAACACCTTTCTTAGATCAATGCATCGAACTGCTTAGAAAATGTTGGAAACACAAGGGCAGACAACTGACAAGGGGGTGAATCAATTCTCATATAAATTCACAACTTATTAACTTTATTAACCTTATTCTCATATCTGATTATTAACCATGAAGGCATAAATCATCAACACATCAGAAACAGACATAACAACAAGACTTTTTTATATGGAAACCCTATTAGGGGAAAAACCATGGTGGAGGTCAGTCCACAAGATTATACCATATTAAAAGTATAAAGAATGAAATGGGGAATGCACATGCATTCAGGCGCACTACCTAGAGGTCATTGCTCAATTACGACAAGGCTTAATGCCCAAAGGAGGACACACTATCTTAAAGAAAGATTCAGATTACATCCATAGGGATTTGAACTGATAAAATAGCATATGTTAATGATTGATCATAGTTCCAGTTAAGCACATGAACACTTCACTTTTCTTCACTCTTCTTCACACTCTTCTCTGCCTTCAAATGATTTAGAGCATTATTCATGCACACACACATTCAGAATACTTCAAATGAAATAAACAAACACTTATATATATCCGCAACAAGAAATTAAATCACTACATGTCGGCTTCAACAAAATAATAAAATGAATACAAACTGTCGGCCCAAATCAATAACAAATACTAATGTGAATCAACCAAGGTTGCACAAAACATAGTGGAGACCCAAAATAACATCTTCAAACATGAGCCACCTTCAAAAATTATTCCTCGAAGATCCACAATGTGCTACAAACACCTTGTCCACCAAGAACATGAAAAACATAAACATGCAAGAGAAAATCTCAGATTGCGAGAAAATCAATGCGAATGTGTAACACAGATATAGAATGATCCAAAAAAATCATGAATTACTAGACAAGCATCCAAAATAACTGAACTAACTGAAATCACATCATCTTATTCAGGAACACAAACTGAAGTAACGTAAAGATAGTCAAAATACAAATCTTCATAACTCGAACAAAACTTCACGCGGATCTCTAAAACTCAACATGGATAAACTAGATATACTCAACAAGAAACCCTTTGGTCCACAACCTCTGATCATCAACATACTAAACTCACCAATAGACTAAACTTCGCTTCACCATTGACAACCTGCAACTCATTTCATTACAATTTTCTCAATATCCTCTACATATACAACTTCAAATGCATTAGTGCTAATAGTGTTGACATCAATGACAACCACATACTAGCAACACAACCAAAAAATCCAACAATCTCCCCCTTTGGAATTGATGGTAACACATGATGTGAAAAACACTATCAACGCAACTACACTTACTCCCCCTTAAGTTTTGACTCTTCTCAAATAACTCTTCCATATGACTCTTCTCCTCAAAAAAAATTCCACATTACTCTTCTCACCCTTTGACATTAATGGAAAATATCTCTAAGTTTTGAACCACATATCTAAACATTTGAATATCTGACTACTCCCCCTGAGTGGTAGCCACCACAACATCAATCCAGATCAAGATATGACTATGAAAATAATGGACTAATGCAATGCATTGCTTTGCATCTTAGTTCTGATTAGGAGGGGTAATCATGCCTAACTTCCCTTTGAGAAACTAAAAAGTATCCTTAGGCAATGGCTTTGTAAATATATCTACAATCTACTCCTTTGTAGGCACATACTCCAATCTAACTTCATTTTCACTCACCTTCTCTCTCAAAAAGTGAAACTTGATAGATATATGCTTGGTCTTTGAATGCAACACCAGATTATTAGAAATTTTAATAGCACTTGAATTATCCTAGAATATAGCAATAGGTTCATCATACAAAACTCTGATATCCTTCAACATCTACTTCATCCACAATACTTGAGTACAATTGTTAGCAACAACAATGTATTCGACCTTTGTAGTAGATAAAGAAATGGCATTCTTCTTTTTACTTAACCATGAAATCAGCTTCTTTCCCAAGAAAAATACACCACCACTAGTACTTTTTCTTTCATTCACATCACCAGCCCAATCAACATCAGTAAAGTCACTCAAAGTAAGATCATCATCTTTAGGATACCATAGGCCAAAATCAACTATTCCCTTCAAGTATCTAAAAATACCCTTCACAGTAGTCACATGAGATTCTTTAGGATCAGCTTGAAATCTTGCAACAATACACACAACATTCATGATATTAGGCCTAGTTTGAGTTAAATAAAACAATCCACCAATCATTGATCTATATCTAGTCTAATTTTCCTTTAGAGAATCATCATCTATTGTCAACTTACATCCAGTCACCATGGGTGTACCGACTAGCTTTGAATCTTCCATGCCAAATTTCTTCAAAAATTCTTTCACATACTTGGATTGAGATATAAAGATCCCTTCGTCTAACTGAGTAATTTGCAATACCAAAAATTATTTCATCTCTCCAATCACTGAGATATCAAACTCACTCTGCATCTCATTAGCAAACTTCATGAAAAAACTAGATCATCTCTCCCAAAAATGATATCATCAACAAAAACTTCCACAATCAAATTTTTATCATCATCCTTGAAATAAAAATTACTATCAACAATACCTTTGTTAAATCCAAACTTCAACAAATACTTATCCAATCTAGCATACCAAGCTCTAGGGGCTTACTTAAGTCCATATAGTGCTTTCTTCAACTAACAAACCATATCTCCCTGATCAGTCAACTGAAATCTATCTGGTTGCTCAACATACACCTCTTCTTCCAACTTTCCATTTAGAAATGTTGACTTGACATCCATCTGATAAACCTTATAGTCTTTGTAAGCAACATAAGTAGGAAATAATCTCACAGCTTCAATTCTAGCAATAGGAGAAAAAGTCTACAAAATCAATTCCTTCCATTTGAGAATATCCCTTACACACCAATCTTGCTTTGTTTCTAACCATTTCACCTTGCTCATTCAGTTTGTTTCTAAAGACCCATTTAGTTCCAATGACATTTTTATCCTTAGGTCTAGGAACAAGAATCCATGTATTATTCTTCTCAATTTGTTGTAGCTCTTCTTTCATTGCTTCAACCCAATGTTCATCTTTACATGCTTCATTCACATTAGTAGGCTCGGTCTTTGAAATCAAATAGTATTCTTCTATAATCTTTCTCCTAGTTTAGACACCTTTGTTCTTATCACCAATGATTTTTTCTTCTGAATGATTCAATCTTACATAACTTAGAGTCTTAGGACATTCTTGAATTTCAGGCTCTTGTGATTTCTCTTCTACACTTTCACTGATTTCTCCTTCCTTTTGATCTTCTTGATTCATCAAAATGATTTGAACTTGATTTGAAGTTTGAACATGCTTTCCTTTGTTTTTATTATCATTCTGATCATCAGAATCATATCCATAGGTTCTAGATGGTTTAGCTATGTATTCATCAACCTTAACATTTGCACTTTCAACCATTTTATTCATTCTCTTATTGTAGCACCGGTAGGCCTTGCTGTTAGTGGACTAACCCAAAAAGATTCCTTCATCACTCCTAGCATCAAAATTTCCTAAATATTCATCTCTTCTGATATAGCATTTACTCCCAGCAATACTCACAGCTTCTCTCAAATAGAATAGAGGAATATTTCCGTCCAACAACATAGTTATAGTAGCATCTTGAACTATCTTGTTCTTCCTTTCCACAACTCCATTTTGCTAGAGGGGTCTGTGGGGAAGATAATTGTCTCTTTATTCCATGCACTTCACAAAAATAATTAAAGTCACCAAAAGTGAATTCACCACCTCTATCTAATCTCAGAAATTTAATCTTCAGACCAGTCTCTATCTCAACCATAGGGCTAAAGATATTGAGCTTCTCTAAAGCTTCATATTTCTCCCTTAAGAAAGTATCCCACATCATTTTTGAATAATTATTAATAAGAAACATGAAATACCTATAACCTTATAAAATTCTAACTCTAGAAGGACCACACAAATAAGTATGCACAAGCTCCAATAATTCATTTGATTAATGTTGTTTTCTCTGAGATGAAATTCTAGTTTGTTTCCCCAATTGACATTCCTTGCATATGGCATTAGTAGGTTTCATCAACTTGGGAATATCTCTCACTGCCTAAGTAGAACTTATCTTGATAATATTGTCAAAGTTAACATGACACATTCTTCTATGCCACAACCAACTTTCATCAACTTGAGCAATCAAACAAATTTTACTAGCAACATTAAAATGAAAGATATTACCTCTTCTTTTTGTACCTAATGTAATTACATTTCTGGAACACCCCAATATTCTACACTTTCCATCCTTGAACTAATGATTGTAACCCTTATCAACCATCTGTTTGACACTTAAAAGATTATGCTTCAGACCTTCCACATATAGGACATCATCCATTCTACACATTTCATATTTCCCTTACAGATTCTGCAACTTAGCAATCTTCACATTAGCATCACCTTCATACAAAGTTTCCAACTTTTTCCAAATCTCATAAGCAGTCTTCAGATCCAAAACATTAGTCATCTCAGTATTAGTCAAAGCACTCAACAATGCTTCTTTAGCCCTGATATTGTACTCAACATCCCTAAACTAAGTAGTAGTAGTAGGACCATTCTGAGGTATAACATACCTATTTCTTGTAATTCTCTAGTAGGGTTCACCAATGCATCTCACATGGCACTCCATTCGAGTTTTCCATAGACAATAATTTGTTCAATCAAATATGGGACTATCCTTCTTGTCACCTCAAGCTATTAAACTTATTCCAAGGAACCTGCTCTGATACCAATTGTTGGAAACACAAGGTTAGACAACTGAGAGGGGGGTTGAATTAGTTGTCACAGAAATTTACAACTTATTAATTTTATTAACCTTATTCTTAGATCTGATTATTAACCATGAAGGCATAAATCATCAACACATTAGAAACACACATAACACCAAGAATTTTTTATGTGGAAACCCTGTTAGGGGAAAAACCATGTTGGAGGTCATTCCACAAGATTATACCCTGTTAAAAGTATAAAGAATGAAATGGGGAATGCACATGCATTCAGGCGCATTGCCTAGAGCTCACTACTCAATTACAACAAGGATTACTCCCCAAAGGAAGACAAGCTGTCTTAAAAAGATATTTGGATTACATCTGTAGGGATTTTAACTGATAAAATAGCATCTGCTAATGCCTGATCAAAGTTCCGGTTAAGCACACAAAAACTTCTTCACTTTTCTTCCCTCTTCTTCACTCTTCTTCACACTTTGCTCTACCTTCAAATGATTTAGAAAATTATTCATGCGCACACACATTTGATATACTTCAAATGAAATAAACAGTCACTTATATATATCTGCAACAAGAAATTAAATCGCTACATGTCGGCTTCAACAAAATAGTAAAATGAATACAAGTTATCGGCCCAAATCAATAAAAAATATTAATGTGAATCAGCCAAGGTCAGCCACAACATAGTGAAGACTCAAAATAACATCTTCAGTCAGCCACAACATAGTGAAGACCCAAAATAACATCTTCAAACATGAGCCACCTTCAAAACTTATTCCTCAAAGATCCACAACATGTTACAAACATCTTGTCTACCAAGAACAGGAAAAAATGAACACACAAGAGAAAATATTGGATCACGAGCACAATGATCAATGTAGATGTGCAACACAGATATAACATGATCCACAAACATCACGAATCACTAGAGAAGAATCCGCAACAACTAAACTAACTAAAATCACATTATCTTCATTCAAGAACACAAACTGAAGTAACAAAAATACTATTAGAATACAAATCTTCAAACTTGAACAAAACTTCACGCGGATCTTTGAAACTCAACGTGGATAAACTAGATATCCTCAGCAAGAAACCCTTTGTTCCACAACCTCTGATCATCAACGTACTAAACTCACCGACAGATTTAACTTCACTTCACCACTGACAACCTCCAACTCATTTCATTACAATTTTCTCAATAACCTCGACATATACAACTTAAAATGCATTAATGCTAATAGTGTTGACATCAATGACAACCACATATCAGCAACACAACCACAACATTCAACATCAAAAAGCATCACAAGACACAACAACAAAAAGGTTCCATCTAACACAACTGATAATGAGCCAATAATTCGGTAAATACTAGAAAAAGGAAAAGAAAAGGAAAAGTCTCAAGTCTCTCAAGGAGATACAATGGTGAGTTTTTTCTGAGATATGTGTGAAACTCCTCCTTTCTTGCTAACTCTACGTATAAGTGGGAAAAATTTGCATAATTGTTTGCTTGATTCAGGTGCTTCCACGAATGTGATGCCTCATGTAGTATGTAGGGCCTTCAATCTTACTCTTACCTCCATCTCATAGAAAAGTGATGTGATTAGATAAAATTGAAGTGAACATTTTTGGAGAATTAAAAAAAATTCCCATGCAAGTGGCATCAAATCCTAAATTCCAACAGGTGATTGATAGTCCAAACACTTGTGGTTTAATCTTGAGAAGATATTGGAACAAGAGGCTAAATGGGCATATGCACACTGATCATTCACACATGTGGCTCCATTGGAAGGGAATGTTGAAATAGATTAATATCAAATCAGAGCCTAGAATGAAGCATATGATCATGGAGTACAACAAGACCAACAAAGTTCTATTCTTAGAAGAATATTTAGGATCCTATATATGATCACAAAGTATAACAAGACCAACAAAGTATTATTCTCAGAGGCAGATTTAGGAGCGTATATTCCCATTGTTGTAGTAGAGGAGGAGGAAATACTTATCATCCATGATGTGTCTAGGGATTTGACCCAAATTTTCAATAGTACAAAGGCTTGTGTTAAGATGGATGATGAGTCTCAAACTGACGAGGAAAGCATACTATTTGAAGGATTTCATGAATTTATGAAAAGATGTGTGCATGATCAAATCAACTTAGGAAATAAATTAGACTTTAAGAAGCCTTTTTGCTACCTTTCTAGTGTGGGATCATTGATGCATCTCATTTAGATTTTAAGTGCTTCCTATGCCAGACTGCAATATAGGAAACTAAAAAGTAGATTAACCCTTATGGCATTGTTGCAGAAAATAAAAAATGCAAGAGCAACCACCTATGCAACAAAGTCATTTTGAGCAAATATCTGAGTAAAGTATTAAAACACATTTAAGAAATAAAGGGAAAATACATTGTACTATGTTTTGTACTTTAATATTTGATGGATCCAAATCCAAGCAAGAAGCTGGAGTAGGATTTGAGTTGATTAGCCCTCCTAGTAAGACATTTTTCGTAGCTCATATACTACAATTCGATTGCACAAATAATGTCACAAAATATGAAGCATTGTTCCATGGTCTTTTAATGGAATTGTGTGAGAAAGCCAAAGTACTTCAAGTATTTGGAGATTTTGAGTTAGTGGCAAATCAAGTTAGAAAACAATACTCTTGTCATGATAGCAGGATGTCAAACTATAGACAATGCATTTAGGACTTGATAGAGGGTTTTGATGCCTTCAATATTAAGTTGATCCCTCACAACAAGAATGAAATTGTTGATGCAGTGGCCTTCGAAGCAAGTTTCTTGTAGCCACTATCATTGTAAAGTTTAAATAAATTCACTGTTGAACTGACTCCTATACTGTTAGTGTCAGATAATGTTAATGTAATGTCATAAAATTGCACCATGGGGGAAATTTCAAATTTATGTATTTGGCCTCACATTTATTTCACCTAGTCACATTTATGACAAGAACCTTATGGGTCAAAATTTCATGATTTTCACTCCATGAGAACCAGTGATGAAGTGATAGCAGTTCACAACCTCATTTCCTAAAAAAATGATGATTTGGATGCCTGGAGGGCATGCAGACGTCTACATGATACACTCATTAGTACACAAACAACAATATATGACTAAATAAACTACTAAAAATTGCATATAAATGACTAATTTTGGTCACGTGACCATTAGTAGTTTATTGCCGGTCATTTATAACGCGACCAAATTTATGACTAAACTATTTTAGTCATTTATTTGGTCATTGATTTAGTCATTTATTTGGTTATTGATTTAGTCATTAATTTAGTCATTGATTTAGTCGTTAATTTAGTCATTGATTGTTATTAATTGGTCATTTATTTAGTCATGGTAGTGATTTATTTAGTCATATATTTAGTCATTAATTTAGTCATATATTTAATCATTAATTTAGTCATTAATTGTTGTTAACTGGTCATTTATTTAATCAAGGTAGTCATTTATTTAGTCATATATTTAGCCATTACTTTAGTCATATATTTAGTCACTATTTTAATCATATATTTAGTCATTATTTTAGTCATTACTTTAGTCATATATTTAGTCATTTAGTCATATTTACTCATTAATTTAATCATTACTTTAGTCATATAGTTAGTTATTAATTTAGTCATTTTATTTATTGGTTTCCATTAATTGATAATAAATATAATCACGAAATAAATTATTTATTAAATACCATAAATTTTATAATGCAAAACTAACATAATATTAAATTTGAAATAAAACATAAAAGTAAATAAAAATATTGCATATGCGTATAAGCTACAACATACTAGAATTAAAAGATTGATTCAACATCATGATAAATAAAGGTAATCTACAATAAAAAAAATTTAATGCAAATATATATCAATATATATATCAAATTATAAGATGTCAAAGTTTTCTAAGAGTTTCCAAGTCTTTCAAATACACTATGATAATTAAGATCCCTGAACAACATATTCAAAATACTCCATAAAGCAGTGAGCCAAGATGTCTAGCAACTAGTACATGATAAATATGTTCGATTGTCATTTTTTGCAAATATTTTAGTGGACACTATGTGAAGGTTCCCTCTTTCTTTTTCAGATGAACAGTTCCATCTATTTTGTCTTCATAAACAAGGGGTATGTTACTTGTGACCTTTAAAATGTTTACATTTTAATTTGCATCTCTTGTTCCTTTCAAGTTGACTCCATGTACAATAGATAGGGAGTGGATCTGTCCAATGCCCACAACATCACCATCTAATGGATCCAACACCTTAACTTTATCCCCTTCTTTGAGTTTATCAATACATTCTTGTAAAAAGAAAAAAAAATAACACATTATATTACATAGGTATTGATTACCCTTGTTTGCATAATAAAACAACCATTACTTACTTAAATAGTAGTTTTATGTGTGTGTTAAAATAATTGCAAAAGGAAAATTTCAAAAATAATTGCAATGATACCTCATTAATGTTTTACCCTGAAAATTACCTTAGCAATCTCACATTTTTGTTGATCAAGAGGCCTGATAGTCTAGATGATTATTATCATTCATAGGGTATAAAGTCATCAGAAAGAGAATGGGGAAGAGGGAATAAAGTAAGCATAGGTTCTAAGAACCATTCATCAATCTAATTTACAAAAAAACCAACACTCATAATAGTGCTTACAATGTTATTATTAGCTTCATGCTAATAAAATACAAAGGCCACAAATATAAACACTACATTACCATGCAAATTTTTTGGGCATATGGTTTAAATTATGTTAACTTGAATCTTGCAAGGTCAATAAAAAAGGATGCACAAGGTAGCCAAAATAAATCCAAAGCATGACATTCAACTTATATTATATTTGATCTATAACAATCCTTGGAAGATATATTAAGAGTTTTTATGACGTTCAAAAGTTGCACTTCATCCATGTTCCTACTAAACTTGCATAAAAGCTTCCAGCAAATTTTTATGCATGAATAATGTAAACTAATAAACTTGTATAGTTTTCTCTTTAGATTACAACAGCTACATGCAGCTTAGTCAATATCTCATTCAAACAAATAAAAAATTGTAACATTTAATATTCAATACCATAGAACAAAGAAAATAAAATAAAATGTGTTCACTGGGGTCATCACAGAACTCACTGTGTTTGGAGAAGCAAGATGCTTTCCCCTCAACATACTAGCGGCTGATCTTTTTACAAACCCATTCTCATCAGCCTGCTTGTGTGTACATATCAGCAATTTAAATATCAACAAGCATTCCATATTAACTATTGTTCAATAACCTTATTACAAACTTTCCTTATAACATAGAAATCAAGAGAAAATTACAAAACATACATTTTTGCCAAAGTGTGAGGAGTCAAAAACTAGGAAAAAAGAAATTTTTATCCAAAACCTATGGATGATAGTTAATTTTTGTTCAAAATTTCAATTCAACTTATAAACTTGAAGTTAACATTTTGACAAAATGGTTTGACTAGGTATAGGGTTGGTTTCCATCCACACATAAGGAGATTAGTAAAAAAGGATGCATAAGGTAGCCAAAAATAAATCCAAAGCATGACGCTCAACTTATATTATATTTGATCTATAACAATCCTTGGAAGATATGTTGAGTTTTTATGATGTTCAAAAGTTGCACTTCATCCATGTTCCTACTAAACTTGCATAAAGGCTTCCAACAAATTTTTATGCATGAATAATATAAACTAATAAATGTGTATAGTTTTCTCTTTAGATTACAGCAGCTACATGCAGCTCAATCAATATCTCATGCAGACAAATAAAAAATTGTAACATTTAATATTCAATACCATAGAACACAAAAAATATGATAAAATGTGTTCACTGAGGTCATCACAGAACTCACTGTGTTTGGAGAAGCAAGCTGCTTTCCACTCAACATACTAGAAGCTGATCTCTTTACAAACCCATTCTCATCAGCCTGCTTGTGCATACACATCAGCAATTTAAATATCAAAAAGCATTCCATATTAACTATTGTTCACTAACCTTATTACAAACCTTCCTTATAACATATAAAACAAGAGAAAATTACAAAACATACATTTCTGCCAAAGTGTGAGGAGTCAAATAATGGTGATATATGTTTGGTTGTGCTTAGGCAGATAAAGTTTGCATTTGTAATCATCTTATCCCATTATGAAGGGTTGGGAGAAGTTGTAAAGGAAGCTGATCCCGATTAATGATGTTGACTAAGTGTTTTGAAGAATTTGAAGGAGATTGGAACTCTTATTTCAAATGTTTGTGTTTGATAATGTTACAATGAGGCATATAGTTTAATAAGTGTGTCAAGGTTTTGATTTCTCTCTTGGCTCTACATCATCTCCATGTATGCGAAAATGTAACTTATTTCATCCTTCTGATGGCTTTATTGACTTGCTTGTTTATAAGAAACATGTCTGATGCAGAGCTAAGAGAGAAAACTACGCCTTGACACATTTATTCAACTATATGCCTCTTTGTAATAGTTTCCAACTCAAACATCTGAATTAAGAGTCCCAAACTCAGTCAAGTTCTTCAAAACACTCAGTCAATGCCATTAATCAAGATCATCTTCCTTTACAACTTCATTCAATGGCACATGATGGTTGCAAATACAAAATTTTTCTTTAGAAGCACAATCAAAAGATGTCACCTTGCATTGAGTCAAAATAACAAATAAATACTTTTACAACATCTGCCCTTTCATTATACCATTAGTTCCCTATGATTATCCTTCAAGGTATAACAAAGACACTCTTTCATTACATACACAAATTTGGATCTCTAAGACACAATCAATCCAGTCTATACTTGATACACCTTCATATGAGTTGAAATGAGAAGATCACATTCATTACATAGCCTATCGAATCATCTTTCTTCCATTCTTTATGACTGTCTATTAAGTGTGCTACAATGGCTCTCCTAAGTCACAACCTTAACTTCATCTTCCCAAACACCAAAGGATGAGCCAACACTTTGAGCAACATTGCTAGACTTTTTTTATTCAAGGGGTAAACGCTTTTGACTGGAGCTATGAACTGGATACAACCATTCAACAATACCACCCCAACAGGGTTTGAACCTTGGTGGCAAGAACAAAAATGCCACCTATAAACCATTACACCATGCCAATACCGGCTAACATTGCTAGACTTGAAACAACATGAACAAACCCTTTTTTTTCACCCCAAGAACTCAGTTAAGGAGTGCTTCCTCCATTACTCTACCCTATTCCTTCTATGTCTGCCATAGGTCTGACAGAGCTTCCCTTCAAACACAGTCCCTCAATACTGACTGTAAACAACCTTTAAGGTGCCCTTCATCATGTATTAAAACATATCAAAGACTCACCATAAGTTGCTTGAAGAAAAATGCACAAATTCAAACTATCTACGTTCCATAATAGAGTTAATTAGGTTTGCACCCAGGAAGGGCTTATTCAATTGGCTACCTTTGATCACAAACTTATTGGAAAATCACTTCAATCACTCATATATAGACTTGCTTATTCTTAAGGAACCTTTAGAAAATCACTCCCATGCTTATTTTTCAAACCCTAGGTTAAGTTCCATTGGAACTCTACATTTTATTACACTGTCACAGATTTTAGTCAAAGAAACTCTCAAGTTTCCACATTATAATCTTATTAATTCAATCTAAAACAAGAGTTTAGTGGATCAGATTATTTTTATGGTTTTCAATCAGTACAAATGGTGAAATCATGAGTTTTGAGGAATGATTAATGACTTTTTGAGGTTGATAAGGGTTTGGGAGTAATGTAAGAGGGGTCTCCTTTGTAAAACATACCTATTCTAGTAGCCTTTTTAGGCGCACAATCTAAGAATCTGAAGATTTATTTCGGACAGTCATTGTAAATTTTTTGTTTTGTTGAAGTGGACAGTAAGAGATGTTTAAAGAAGCATTTGGTACTTGGAAATTGCATCTTGATTGTGAGACTTACCCGGTTTAGGGTATGAAGACCTATTTGTCAAATAGTGCCAAGACTTCCAAAGATAACAGAAATCTGATGACACAGTGCAAAGTATGGCTACAAATGGTTAAACATCTACATACCTCAACACAATGTTAAACTCAAACAAAGCAACATTACTCAGTGCAAAGAGAGTGATCAGATAGAGCTAATACATAATGCAATCATTCAGGCACTCAAACCAATAGGGAATACTTCGTCCTCATTTCACTCTCTGTTAGAAACAATTAATGTATGAGTAAAACAAAAAATAAGAAAAAGGGCATCAAGTCTCCAAGGTTTTTTCCATCACAGAATCAAGGAGGTTATTTAAACCTTTAAAATTTCCTATTATATTCAAGTGCTACAGCTGTGAGAGGTTGACAATGGAATTGGGGAGGTTATTTAAACCTCTGCAACTTTATATTTTCAAGTGCTGCAAATGTGACATTTTGCCAATGGAATCGGGAAGGTTATTTAAACCTTTATAGTCTTCTATGTTCAAGTGTTGAAGCTGTGACAGGTTGCCAATAAAATCAGGGGGGTTATTTAAACTTTACACATTTCTATGTTCAAGTGCTACAACTTTAAGTACATGTTTCCCTAAAACAGACACAACTGTGAAAGTAGAAAATTACATACATGTAAGGGAAATGTACACAAATAGGATAAGCAAGACAAATTGAGTATCAAACTGCAATAGGACCATATTTTTAATTCAAAGATTGTATGATTATATGATCTTGAACCCTCCCCATTGCATTTTAATGTAGATGTTGTTTCATGATATATTTTGAAGAGCCTTGATAGTGTCTCAATTGAGCCCTACTTGGGCACATATGACACCATCAAAACTCTTCAGCAAGACACAATCAATGGCTTCATGCAATTAATAAAAGAAGAGACCTTCTATACATTCCAACACATACAAATAATCATCTCCAACCAAAAAACAAAGCACCAAAACATAAAAAAGTATACATGGGAAAGCTTCCATTTGGTCCTCTAGCTTTGGGCTCCTGAAGGGGAAGGAATGTTGCATACATATTGCCGCGTCTGCGCCGTGTCTGAGTCCCGAGTTGCCGAGTCACCCTCGTCGAGTCTGAGGAGCGTCCAAGTCTCGTTACTATGATATATACTATGCTAAAATTGTTTTTCCTAAAGGTTTTTCCCTATCATTTATAAGCAACCAAGGAAAATACCAGAACCAAAAACAATATTGTGTATATTATAATATGTGCACATATTGACAGACGTATATGTTTACAGCATTACAAATAGGATTCTAAGTAACCTAGAGGGTATAGTGCTTGGCATAATTATTTTCAATATTTTATGCAAAAAATTACATGGCTGACAACGATGCTTAAAATGCACTCATTTCACATACCAAACATTTTAGATTTAAAAGCAATCATAAATGAATCTGATATACAATCTTGGTTGTGACCTATGCTCAAACCCAAAGCAGCCAAAATTAAAAATTAATCTAAAGTTTTCATAGCACTCACCTCAATATCATGCACATACTCCTTGAATTCGGCATAATCATTGTCAACATTGTCCTAAAGTTGTGTAGCTTTGCTGAGAGCTCTATTGACAGGGTCTTTTCCTTTTCATTCTACTTTCATATATTTGTAAGCACCCCAGCTAGCAACCTGAATGCATGAGATCGCACCAAAATTCAGCTTGAAATCTGAATGCATTAATGAAACAGCAAAACCAACTTCCTTATGTAGTCCGATGGATAAAAATAGTTTAGAAAAAGTTTTCAATGCAAACTTGGTAAAGATTGTTCCCTAAGTCAGCTACCCTTTTTGTAAAGATGAGGCAAGAAGAATTGTGGCTTCAACAACTCAAATGGTAGGATTGCTGTTTGAAGGGCTCTTTAGAACTCTATGGGTTGAAGGCACCTCATTAGCATTTTAGGACTTCAGTGCTATATTCAATCTGATTTTTAATAAATAAATACTAATTTAAGATAGATTTTGAAAGAGTGTTGGAAAACGGTAATTGTTGTGCCCGAATCATGTTGTGATCTAAGCATTGTTTAAAATTCAATTGTAAAATTAAAAAAACATAATCATGTGGATGTCAACAAAAGGAACCTTAAATAAATTGTCCTCCTGTGTAGCTGGCAGAAATGCTTTTTAAATAATAACACAACACATCAGTAATCCCCCATTTTAATTTGAAAAAAAATTGTTAGGAGATTATATTGAGTTATTTCATCAGCTTCAGCTCTTTGTTACCTATTGCCTTTAAATAATTATTTGAATCAGGTGTCTTTGAAAGTATCATTTTGGCTCATTCTCGTTTATCTTTCATTTCTCTATGTTATATGAAATACAAATCTTGGTCAACCACTGTGGTTAATGCAATAGCTCAATCACTTGCATAGGAAGGTTAATTTATATGACGGTTGCATCTCGAACTCAGCACTTTGAGATTATTTACTGTATGCAAAAGCTCAAGCTTCAAACTCAATCAGGGATTTCTTACAAAAGTTCCCATTCAGAATTAGAGCTTTCAACATCAGGCCATCTACATGAATTTGTAATATCTACAAAGGAATTAGAGGATGAATTGTTAATACCCTTATGGGCCTGAACGCGGGGGTTTCCATACCAGTAAGCAACTTGCTCCTTTTCTTTAACTGCTAAATACAGAGACTTCTTAAAATTCCCTTCCTGGAGCACAAAAGTAATTCAAAAAAATGGATTAGACTTCTCAACAAGCATGCAAACTATGAAAGGAGAAACAAAACGATAAGGAATCATATACCTTAGAGCAAGTAGGGGAAATTGTAGTATAAGGTTCAACAACTGAAAGGATTCTTTCTACATCTTCATTTGAAAGATTTTGTTCAACATTCTTATACTCCTTCAAAATTACCTCCATTATCCCATTTTCTAATAGCAATTTTTCTCCACGACTAGGATGGTCTTCCAACTTTATCCTTCCAGCAAGATCCATAGTTACATATTTCCCCTGCTCTGCAACTCCTGTATATAAAGAAAGAATAATATTAGGCTTTGCAATTTCAGCATCGCTCTTCTTTCTTTTCTTCCAAACAAAACCAAAGTGAAACAACATGATTACCAAAAGCAAAGATAGAGGTACCTATTTTTTTCAAAAATGGGGTATGGTAGACAAAAATGTTACTAGATTCGAATATAAAAACTCAAATTTAAAAGCTAACCAGACATTTAATTATGCATAGCAGTTCAAGTTTTTTAAATGTTTGACCATCTAGAGGTTGACATCACTCTATATTTTCCATTCTTTATTTGAAATTTGATGGCTCTTCTAGGCGTCATGCCTACTTGCATGCACATTTATAGTAAAAAGCACCCAACATTGAATGAATCTGATTGCCAAATTTTTCCCATATTAGGGAATGATTCCTGAGGCACCAAAAAAACCAGTAAAAACACACTTTAATTGCAATTTTATCAAATTGCAATTAAATCCCAATTTTGTCCAAAAGCTTGGGACTAATCCCAATTTAATTAAATACAACAGTTTTTTCTAATTATATGAGTTTTCCAGCATTTTCTAATTTACCAAATAATTGGAAAAAGTATTCTTTTTAATTTACCAAGTAAATCCAAAGAAAGATTTTTCTACCACACAAATGATAACCTTTATACTTTTAGTCTAGAGAACAAAAATGATCCATAAGGATCATGAAAATTGTAAAAAACATGTACATAATGATGTTCTATTTTTTTGTAAACATTAAAATGAATTCATCAAGCAAACAGAAAACATAAAATGTTGATCAGGAAATAGGCTAGGAAAAATGTCTACGAAATGACTGCAACGACAATAGTGTCCAACACAGAACACATGACCATGGTAGTGACCCTTGATTGTACAACCATGCAATTTGGAATGTGAACTGAATGGGTGTCATTTCAGCTTATAGTGTGTGCAGGGAAAATTCCAAGGCCATCACAACCTTCCTTTCACATAAATGATAAATTTATAAAAGAAGATAGTTCAAAATACACACAACAAATCAATATCACACCCTTGTTATATGCCATATGTTTATTTTGGGGTAAAGATCTAAAAAAATCTAAGGAGAACACTACTTAAATAACTATAGAAGTGTTGTTAAGAAATACAGAGGAATAAGATAACCATACACCATATTTTTCAGAGAGAAAGAAAGGTGAAGCACAGAAGTGGCCATACATGAATGAATGAGCCAACAATCATTACATATACCATATTTTTTGGACACAAAGAAAGTTGTAATATTCTTAGCCTCTATTCTAAATAGACCAAAAACATATCTACATGCATAAAAAACATCAAAGAAAAAATTAAACAAAACATGTTTAAGCTCTAATTTTCTTAGCCTTTATTCTTAGCTGTAATATGATATGTCAAATAATATAAAATAATGCAAGTACCTATTTTGTTCCATATTCGAATGAATAAAATGAAAAGATTAATTTATTCCTCCCCTTTTCTGAGGTGTGGGAGGTCAATTAGGAAAAATCCTGTCTATTTAAGTTAATTAAAGATTTTCTTAAATTATTTCATTCACCTTTTTGAATTATTTCTTGTTTTAAGTAATAAAATATATCAAATAACATATTTTTTTGTAATTTAACATTCAAAGTATATAGAGAGGCCCAATCACGAAATTCATGTAGGTGAAAGCAATACACAACATTTTTTTGCAATACATGAGGTCAAGTGGTAGGCCAATTAACAAATGATGTCATTTGTGCAATAAAGGTGTCATTAGAGAAGTGATAGCTTAAAAGAAACTGTACATCTTCTTAGAAGGGTCCAAACACATTTCAAACAAAATTTAAATAAACTATGCATCCACTTAAAAGGATTCAAACATGATTGAAACAAAACCTCTGAATCAAGATGATAATAAGGTTCCATTATTAATAGGCTCATGGTATGCTTGCAAGCATCAGTGCTCCAGCTAGAGTTGGAGGCTACTATGAAACCAATCCATTCACAATGAACATGTGATGCTCATGGTCCCCATTATTTACATTGGAAACACTCCTTCCTGTTCCATCTCCCCATGAAGATGTCCACTAAGAAATGGTTCGCAAAGAATTGCACATGATAGATGTTGATAACTACAAATGTGTATTACATAATTTAAATATAAATATAATAATAATTAATGAAATATGACAACACATTAAACGTTACTGGACTATTAAGCATTTTATGAGCAAATATTTTTTTCTTGAAAAAAGACAATTAAATTAAAATGAAGTAAAGATTACAAACATATCCAAATGCACCAGGGGCAGCAAGCCAAGCAAATCAATATCATGATTTTAACATGTTTCCTCTCCTCCTCTGTAGTTCATGGACCATTTCATGTCCACTCGTCCTCCACAAACTTGGAAACTATCTACAGCAACAATTCTGCCACTTGTCATAACTGAAAGAAGAGAATTTCAGCCTCCTTTGTATGCAAGAATAATTGTAGGTCTGTTACATATTAAACTGAAATTTAATAAAATAATATATATTATATAACACAAAATAAAAATTATTATTCTTATTATATTAATTTATTTAAAATGATTTAAATATTAATTACTTTAAAATAAATATACAGTTATATAGATGTTATTATAGAATATATTGAATATAATAACTAAATATTTATAAATAAATTTAAAATAATGACATAATTTAATATATATTAGATTAAAGTAAATAATTAATACAATTATAATATTAATTATATAAATTAAATATATAATTTTTAAAATAATATCATAATTTAATTTATATTAATTTAAAGTAAATAATAAATATAATTATAATATTAATTATATACAATAAATAATATAATTTTTAAATAAATATATGAAACATAATTTTAAGGTTATATAATTATAATTTTATTACGCATCATTAAGGGAAATTAAAAGTGTTCTAAATTTATTCAAACCATTATAAATAAGTTTCCGAAAAGTCAACATTTCTCATAATTCTTCCAAATGAAATAACGAGAATTTGAGTTACATTTCATAAAATAATATCATCATTGTAAATGAAACAAAGCATAAGTATTTCAATGATTTTCTCATATACATATATTCCTCTTCACTTGGAGGAATCAATCCTTCTAATAGAACATCTTTTCTACACTAAGATATAAAACTTTAACTTCTTAAAATCAATGATACATTAAATACTTTCAAATATACTTCCATTTCAAGTTTCAACAAGAATTTCAAAATGTATATACATAAATAACGGGCTTCACAAGCCAAGTCTGAATGATACATAAGTACATCAATAGCAAATAATCTTGGATCCACCAACCGCCGTGACACCTTGGTCTTCTTGCGAGCTGGGGCCAAGAATGTGATTCAGGCGCCTTTTCCGCCCAACCACGAAGTCCATGACTTCCCCGGGTCCCTTCCTAACTCGAAGGAATCCCCGGCCCTGCATAAAGGAGCCTAGCAACCCGAAACGGTAAAACAGGAGGGCACTCTTGGTGCGTGCCTGATGCCTATATGCATTTCTAACATGAAATAAACACATTTCTTGCAACAGGAGGTGGCAGAGACTCAAATAAATTTCTAGGCTTTTAAAATAAACAATCCATCTATTTCAATGGTACAGTGCTTGGCCAAGCAAAATAATAATAAATGGTAGAATTAGAAGAGGTAATACTATTGTCTCTGTTCGCCCACCTTCAGCACCCTGTCCCGGAAGTTACCATAGTGCAGTTAAATAATACTTAACAGAAACTTAATACATTTTCAAACAGGCTTTCATCTTTTAATCAATTTAAAGAAGTGAATTTTTAGTACATTCCTTATATTTCAGTTGTAAGATGCCATTTATCCTTTGGTAAGTGTCCCCTTTTTTAATTTGGATAAAGAACATATATATATATATATATATATATATATGTATATATATCTTGATAATTTTCAGTGCACTATTTGATAGTAAGAACAGTGTTTTCAGTTTTCCATATGCATTTCTATGACTGACAGTTTTAATTCCCTATTTCATTACAGGGTACAGAGTAAAATAATATACTGATACAATGCAATTTTTGTTCAAAAATTATGAGGTTTGGAAGACAATCTTTCATACACATTTCATGTTGTATTATTTTTAACATATTCAAGGTACTTTCCAGTCTATATGGTGTCTCAAACACTTCTGTTATTGTTTTCAGGTTTTAGCAATTCAAAGAACAGAATTCATACTACTTTCTGTTACATGGCTTTTCAAGATTTTTCTGTCCTTGCTTCAGAATTATCAACTCAAAGAACAGAATTCATACTACTTCCTGTTACATGGCTTTTCAAGATTTTTTTGTCCTTGGTTCAGATTCAAGATATTTATAAAACAGAATTCATACTACTTTTCTGGGAAAGAGTTTCCTGTTTCAATTTGTATTTGGCATACAATGCATGGGTATCTATTTATATATATATATATAGGTAAACATATATATGTATATATATGTATGTATGTATGTGCAGTCATTTTGTATATGCATACATATATATATATATACATATATATATATGTGTGTGTGTGTGTGTGTGTAGAAATTCATGTTCAGCTGTATAAAATTCGAAGTAAGAAATTCTGGTTTTCAAATTTGTGAATTTACTGGCCGTGCATAATTAACAGGGCATTTTACATGGTTTCCTTACTGGCATAGAGCGACCAAAAGGTCTCAGGAAAAGCCCTTGCCCCTCCCATGGGGAGGGGGCGGGCTATGAGGGCTCGTGCCCTCCACAAGCCGCGGCCTGTGGAGGGCGCGAGAATCCACAGTCCACGTCCTTCCCATGGGGAGGGCAGGGGAATAATCCCCAAAGCAATTCAAACTTCAAGAGAAAAGAAAAAAAACAAAGGAAGACAAAGACATTCGCTCAGTATAATCTGCATTCGGGTTTACCTCAAGACATTTTGGTTTTCATTTAGATGACATAATTTTTAAACAACAGATATGGAGACATGTAATTGCACTTGAGAAAAGAATACAAACTTGCCACAAAACAAAAACCCTATTCCTGAAGAAGGAAAATATATCTTATAATTGCAACACAGAATAGTGAGCTGTTACCCAGATTTCAAAATGAAATTGGAAAGGAATTCCCAGTTGTTTGCACTCTAAAACAGGGAATAATTCAATTCCTTACTGCAGTTCTTAAAAACAAAATAAAGATAAAAGAAGGCATAATGAAGAGAACCTAGCAAGATTTTGGATCTATTTGCAGATGTTCCACAGTACCTCTTTTTTTAAATTTCCTCTATTCCAGAGCTCTGCGATGTTCACAATCCAAGTCTTTTCTCTTTCTTAAAGCCTCCTCCTCTTTTTCGAGGATCATGCATGCATTTCCAGTTGACAGCAGTTTTTGCAAGGATTGCCACATGCCCAACAATTTGTTGGTTTTGAGACAGAATTTTCCAGAGCCCAATGCTCTCTCGGGCTGTTCATTCTTAATTCTTTTGGAGGAAAATTGACCATATATCCCAAAACAGATTTATTTATATCCCTTTTATGCAATTATTAAAAAAATTCATTTATGCAAAAATAGATTTATTTTATGTTTATTCTTTTATTTAATTTGTTTTAATTTTTAAATACATTTCTTTTAATCAAAATATAGATTTAACCCTTTTTGCTCAAATTTATAATGAGAAATAAGGAAATAGAATAAGCCATATAATTTCATGATCTAATTTAACCATATTTCAAATTCGCTATGCTAATCATTTCACGCAATCACATTGTAAAAATGAACATGATCTAATGTAGCTACATGATGTAAGTGGTGTGTGCATAACCAAGAGTTTTCTCCTCTTCTACCCTATCGAGAAGCTAACCTCCTTTTCCTCAATCACACTCTTGGCCTTCGGTCACCTGCCATTCAGATGCACTCAAGCATGCAAAACAAAAGAGTATTAGTAACCATTGTAGGAAAAATAATTAACTCAACATTTATATGAATGCATTCATAATTCTGGAAAGAAACAATTATATTAAAGAATTGCTCTTAACACATATCATACTTCGTATATTAAATCTCATAAGGTCATGATTAAACATTATCTAAATAAGTCATGGTCAAACTAAGTCAAATGGTCAAAATAAGTCACGATCAAAATAAGTCAATGGTCAAAATAAGTCAATCGTCAAAATCAGTCAATGTATGAGACGTGACATCCTTCCCCCCTTGAGAAGAGACATCGTCTCGATGTCTAAAAGAAAATTACACAGCAAAATGGAGATATCAGTACTTCGTAAGTCTCTGTAAAACAAAATATATATATACTAAGGTCTCAAATGAGGGAAAAGTCTGTCTATGTCCTCTGCATTCTCCCAGGTGGCATTATCCACCGAATACTGGTACCACTGGACCCTGTATTGCATAATGTCTCTATTACGCAACTTAACGTTGCGCTCTTCCAGAATCCTGACGGGTTCCACCTGTATCACCCCTGGGTCCTGGACCTGCAATGCACGCCAATCAAGGATATGAGCAATATCTAGATGGTATGGCTTAAGTACTGAAACATGAAACACATTATGTATCCGGGATAGGGCTGATGGCAGAGCAAGCCTGTAAGCAACTGGATTCACCACCTCCAAAACATCAAAAGGGCTAACAAATCTATAAGCCAACTTAGAGTTCTTGCCAAAAGAGATTGAACTCTTATGTGGCCGAACTCTTAAAAAGACCTTATCTCCTGCAGAGAATTGTCTAAAACTTCGGTTCTTATCTGCTAGGCTTTTCTGTCTATCCGCAGCCTGCTTCAACTTTTCCTTAATGATTTTCATTTGGTCTTCCATTTCTCTGAGCATCTCAGGGCCAATCACCACCCTGTCTTCTACTCTGTCCCAACTAATGGGTGTCCGACATTTACGTCCATAAAGGGCTTCAAAAGGTGCCATGCCCAAAGAAGCATGGTAGGAGTTGTTGTAAGCAATCTCCACCAAAGGCAAATACTCCTACCACTTATATTGCTGCTCCATATAGTACATGCAGAGGAGATCTTCTACTACCTTGTTCACCCTTTCTGTCTGACCATCGGTCTGAGGGTGATATGCGGAACTAAAATTTAATTTGGTTCCTAGGGAAGAGTTTAATGTAATCCAGAACCTAGAAGTCATTCGAGTGTCTCGATCTGAGATGATAGTCTCTGGCACTCCATGCAACCGGAAGATTTCCTAGACAAATTTTCTTGCTAAAACCATTGATCCATCCTTGAGATTTCCCGGAATGAAATGGGCAACCTTTGTCAATTTATCTACTACAACCAAGATGGTATCATGTCAGTTTTTGGACATTGGTAGCCCCTGTATAAAATCCATAGTGATAACCTGCCATTTATACTCTGGTACCCTGTGAGGATATAAGAGTCCTACCAGATGTACATGCTCAGCTTTGACTTGCTGGCACTGTAAGCATCGGGCTACATGGGACGTAATATCCCTTTTAAGTCCTGGCCAGGAGTACAATGGCCTAATTCCTTCCATCATTTTTGTAATACCAGGATGTTCGGAGTATGGTGCATTGTGGAATTCTTCTAGCACCAACTTTCTCAAGTTTGTAGAACTAGGAATGTACATTCGTCCCTGCTACCTCAAAAGTCCATCTGATTCTAACATATAGCCCTCATATCGACGATCGAAGGGATTTATCCCAAGGGCTTGTTTCACCCTTTCATAGTGTTCGTCCCCAAAGGAGGATTGCACTACTTGTTGCCTGAAATCTGATTTTATGGTAACCATGGCTGCAAGGTGTCTCCTTCTACTCAGGGCGTCAGCCACTCTGTTTTCCTTACCTTTAATATATTCAATCCCAAAATCATACTCACTCAGGAATTCCAGCCATCGCCTTTGTCGGGCATTGAGATTAGGTTGAGTGAAGATGTATCTCAATCCTGCATGGTCTGTCTGAAGTTCGAAAGGCTTTCCCAAGAGATAATGCCTCCACATTTGTAAAGCATGGACTATGGCTGCCAATTCTAAGTCATGTGGTGCATAGTTTAATTCATGCTATTTTAACTTCCTTGACTCATAAGCTACCACTTGTCCTTCTTGCATAAGAACTGCACCTACCCCTTCTCCTGATGCATCAGTAATAACTGTGAAATGGCAATTCGAATCTGGCACAACTAGGATGGGTGCGGTAGTGAGTTTCTCCTTCAGCAGCTGAAAAGATTTCTCGCATTTATCGCTCCATTCAAACTTCTTTTCCTTCTTCTGTAGTGCAGTGATGGGAGCTACGATTGTCGAGAACCCCTGAACAAACTTCCTATAATATCCTGCAAGTCCCATGAAACTTCAAACTTCAGAGACATTTTGTGGGGCCGGCCAATCCATAATTGCCTTAATCTTCTTCGGATCCACTCTTACCCCTTCCGTTGAGATCACATGACCTAAATAATGCACTTCAGATTGGAAGAAGGTACATTTAGACATTTTTCCATATAGCTTATGTTCCCTTAGACAATGCAACACAATCCTCAAATGCTTCTCATGTTCTTCCTCTGACTTAGAATAGATCAAAATATCGTCAAGAAAAATTAGGACAAAATTATCCAAACAATCTCGGAAGACACTATTCATCAGGTTCATGAAAGCTGCAGGAGCATTACTTAGCCCAAATGGTAGCACAGTAAACTCATAGTGCCCATACCTGGTTCTAAAAGCAGTTTTGTGAATGTCTTCTTCCTTCAGTCTCAACTGGTGGTATCCTGATCTTAAATCAATTTTTGAGAATACCTTGGCATCTTTCAACTGATCAAATAAATCATCGATGCGAGGAAGCATATATTTATTCTTGATAGTGACCTTGTTAAGCATTCTATAATCAATGCACAACCTCAAGGTACCATCCTTCTTTTTCACGAAGATGACGGGTGCTCCCCAAGGTGACACGCTTGGCCTAATAAGACCTTGCTTCAGTAATTCCTCTAGTTGGGCCTTGAGCTCAAATAATTCTGTTGTATTCATCCTGTAAGGGGCCTTAGACTGAGGTTCTGCTCCTGGATTCAGATCAATAGAAAAATCAAACACACGCTTAGGCGGGAGCTCAGTCAATTCTGTAGGGAAAACATCCTCAAATTCCTTCAGAATGGGATGATCATTAATTGATTCTTTCTCATCAAGGTCCTTGACTTTTATTGCAAAGATAGAGCATCCTTTCCGACTTTCCTTTTTCAACTGCATGGTGGATACTTGCCTAAGCTCTAATGGCTTTTTAATGCCACAAAGCTCCACTTGGTTTCCTCGGTCATCGAAACACTTAATTGACTTCTCTTCACAATCTACAAGAGCTTTATGTTCAGAGAGCCAATTTATCCCTAATATCACATCGTAAGACCCTAATGGTGCAACATACAAGTTCACCTGTGTCTGAAGGTTAGGGAGTTCAAGTTTGCTGAAATACATGCATTGCTCTACCCTCTTCTCTACCCGGTTTGCATACTGAACTTTCCAAGAATTTTCCATAAAACTTGGTCTAACTGATATTTTATTTAAAACATGAGGGTCTATGAAACTATCAGTAGCACCTGTATCAATCAGAACAGAAACAGGGCATCCAAATAATTTACCCGATAACTGGATGGGAGTTGCTTGATAATCTGCCTGGCGATTGTCAACCGCTGCATGAATATGATGTTGGTTTCTGTTATTTTGCTTGTTATTTCGCTGAGGGCACACACTGGCGTAATGCTCGCCACCACAAGTATAACATCCTCCACGAGGTGCCTTAGGTTTGTCAGAAAAATCTCTCCTATTGTTATCATTCCTCTTATTGTAGTCGCCCTTCTTGTTGTTATTGTTCCTGCTTCCTTCATTGCGGTCCTAAGGACTACCATCTCTCTTCAAATTTCTGATTTGTCTGTTTTCATTCCCTTGATTGTCCTGTTTACTCGGACCACCCAGATTGCGATTTCCTTGGGATTTCTTATTGCCATACTTGTCTTCCCTGCTCTTCCTATAGTTAGCAGCTTGTTGCAACTTGTGTTCCTGTTTGATTGCTAAATCAAAAACTTCATCCATGGTGGCTGGATTGTGCAGATCTATTTCATTTCCAATTTGAGGTCTAAGCCCCAAAATAAATTTTTGGACTCAAAATCTCTCATCATGCTGGTATTGGGGTGCGTACTTAAGCAAGTGAGAGAATTTCTCCCAATATTGAGTCACTGTCATGCCACCCTGTACAAGTACCTGGAATTCTGTCATCTTCTTATCAAAATGAGATTGGGGTAACCACCTCTTCCTAAATAGTTGTAGGAACTTATCCCACGTTACCTTTCCATGCATAAACTGCTTATCCACCCTTTCATTTTCCCACCAAGTAGCAGCCTCACCGGTGAGCTGATATGAACCCCATTCAGCTTTTGTTTCATCTGATAGATTCCGTAGGGCGAAATACCTCTCCATTTCTATAACCCAAGCTTCTGCCCCATCTCCAAAGGTTCTCCCATCAAATTTCAGAGGAGCGACCTTCTTTAGGTCTTTTCCCAGCTCCTCAGCCACCCTATTTAGTTTTTCCTCCTTTCCAGGTGGTTCAATATTAGCTTCTCCTTCAGTTTCATTTGCGTTTAATCCTTGATGGCCATCTCTCCTCGCTTGTTCTAATTCCTGAATTCTAGCCCCCTAGCTTTGCAGCAAGGCTAAAATCTGATCTAGTTTATCATTGGGATCTCCACGAGATCCACCAGCTCATTGGTACACTCTATTTTCCATTTTAGGTCACCCTAATTAAGACACAACGTCATACGTAGTTAGGCATAGGTCCTAGAGTTGAACCATGCTGCTCTGATACCAAGATGTAACACTCAAAAAATTAAGAGTAATTTTCAAACCCTTTTAACGCATCATTAAGGGAAATTAAAAGTGTTCTAAATTTATTCAAACCATTATAAATAAGTTTCCGAAAAGTCAACATTTCTCATAATTCTTCCAAATGAAATAAAGAGAATTTGAGTTGCATTTCATAAAATAATATCATCATTGTAAATGAAACAAAGCATAAGTATTTCAATGATTTTCTCATATACATATATTCCTCTTCACTTGGAGGAATCAATCCTTCTAATAGAACATCTTTTCTACGCTAAGATATAAAACTTTAACTTCTTAAAATCAATGATACATTAAATACTTTCAAATATACTTCCATTTCAAGTTTCAACAAGAATTTCAAAATGTATATACATAAATAACGGGCTTCACAAGCCAAGTCTAAATGATACATAAAAACATCAATAGCAAATAATCTTGGATCCACCAACCGCCGTGACACCTTGGTCTTCTTGCGAGCTGGGGCCAAGAATGTGATTCAGGCGCCTTTTCCGCCCAACCACGAAGTCCATGACTTCCCCAGGTCCCTTCCTAACTCGAAGGAATCCCTGGCCCTGCATAAAGGAGCCTAGCAACCCGAAACGGTAAAATAGGAGGGCACTCTTGGTGCGTGCTTGATGCCTATATGCATTTCTAACATGAAATAAACACATTTCTTGCAACAGGAGGTGGCAGAGACTCAAATAAATTTCTAGGCTTTTAAAATAAACAATCCATCTATTTCAATGGTACAGTGCTTGGCCAAGCAAAATAATAATAAATGGTAGAATTAGAAGAGGTAATACTACCGTCTCTGTTCACCCACCTTCGGCACCCTGTCCCGGAAGTTACCATAGTGCAGTTAAATAATACTTAACAGAAACTTAATACATTTTCAAATAGGCTTTCATCTTTTAATCAATTTAAAGAAGTGAATTTTTAGTACATTCCTTATATTTCAGTTGTAAGATGCCATTTATCCTTTGGTAAGTGTCCCCTTTTTTAATTTGGATAAAGAACATATATATATATGTATATATATCTTGATAATTTTCAGTGCACTATTTGATAGTAAGAACAGTGTTTTCAGTTTTCCATATGCATTTCTATGACTGACAGTTTTAATTCCCTATTTCATTACAGGGTACAGAGTAAAATAATATACTAATACAATGCAATTTTTGTTCAAAAATTATGAGGTTTGGAAGACAATCTTTCATACACATTTCATGTTGTATTATTTTTAACATATTCAAGGTACTTTCCAGTCTATATGGTGTCTCAAACACTTCTGTTATTGTTTTCAGGTTTTAGCAATTCAAAGAACAGAATTCATACTACTTTCTGTTACATGGCTTTTCAAGATTTTTCCGTCCTTGCTTCAGATTTATCAACTCAAAGAACAGAATTCATACTACTTTTCTGGGAAAGAGTTTCCTGTTTCAATTTGTATTTGGCATACAATGCATGGGTATCTATTTATATATATATATATAGGTATACATATATATGTATATATATGTATGTATGTATGTGCAGTCATTTTGTATATGCATACATATATATATATATATATATATGTGTGTGTGTGTGTGTGTGTGTGTGTGTGTAGAAATTCATGTTCAGCTGTATAAAATTCGAAGTAAGAAATTCTGGTTTTCAAATTTGTGAATTTACTGGCCGTGCATAATTAACAGGGTATTTTACATGGTTTCCTTACTGGCATTGAGCGACCAAAAGGGCTCAGGAAAAGCCCTTGCCCCTCCCATGGGGAGGGGGCGGGCTGTGAGGGCTCGTGCCCTCCACAGGCCGCGGCCTGTGGAGGGCGCGAGCCTCCACAGTCCACATCCTTCCCATGGGGAGGGCAGGGGAATAATCCCCAAAGCAATTCAAACTTCAAGAGAAAAGAAAAAAACAAAGGAAGACAAAGACATTCGCTCAGTATAATATGCATTCGGGTTTACCTCAGACATTTTGGTTTTCATTTAGATGACAGAATTTTTAAACAACAGATATGGAGACATGTAATTGCACTTGAGAAAAGAATACAGACTTGCCACAGAACGAAAACCCTATTCCTGAAGAAGGAAAATATATCTTATAATTGCAACACAGAATAGTGAGCTGTTACCCAGATTTCAAAACGAAATTGGAAAGGAATTCCCAGTTGTTTGCACTCTAAAACAGGGAATAATTCAATTCCTTACTGCAGTTCTTAAAAAAAAAATAAAGATAAAAGAAGGCATAATGAAGAGAACCTTGCAAGATTTTGGATCTATTTGCAGATGTTCCACAGTACCTCTTTTTTTTAATTTCCTCTATTCCAGAGCTCTGCAATGTTCACAATCCAAGTCTTTTCTCTTTCTTAAAGCCTCCTCCTCTTTTTCGAGGATCATGCATGCATTTCCAGTTGACAGCAGTTTTTGCAAGGATTGCCACATGCCCAACAATTTGTTGGTTTTGAGACAGAATTTTCCAGAGCCCAATGCTCTCTCGGGCTGTTCATTCTTAATTCTTTTGGAAGAAAATTGACCATATATCCCAAAACAGATTTATTTATATCCCTTTTATGCAATTATTAAAAAAATTCATTTATGCAAAAATAGATTTATTTTATGTTTATTCTTTTATTTAATTTGTTTTAATTTTTAAATACATTTCTTTTAATCAAAATATAGATTTAACCCTTTTTGCTCAAATTTATAATGAGAAATAAGGAAATAGAATAAGCCATATAATTTCATGATCTAATTTAACCATATTTCAAATTCGCTATGTTAATCATTTCACGCAATCACATTGTAAAAACGAACATGATCTAATGCAGCTACATGATGTAAGTGGTGTGTGCATAACTAAGAGTTTTCTCTCTTCTACCCTGTCGAGAAGGTAACCTCCTTTTCCTCAATCACACTCTTGGCCTTCGATCTCCTTGGCCTTCGATCACCTGCCATTCAGATGCACTCAGGCATGCAAAACAAAAGAGTATTAGTAACCATTGTAGGAAAAATAATTAACTCAACATTTATATGAATGCATTCATAATTCTTGAAAGAAATAATTATATTAAAGCATTGCTCTTAACACATATCATACTTCGTATATTAAATCTCATAAGGTCATGATTAAACATTATCTAAATAAGTCATGGTCAAACTAAGTCAAATGGTCAAAATAAGTCACGATCAAAATAAGTCAATGGTCAAAATAAGTTATGATCAAAATAAGTCAATGGTCAAAATAAGTCAATGTATGAGACGTGATATCCTTCCCCCCTTGAGAAGAGACATCGTCTCGATGTCTAAAAGCAAATTACACAGCAAAATGGAGATATCAGTACTTCATAAGTCTCTGTAAAACAAAATATATATATACTAAGGTCTCAAATGAGGAAAAAGTCTGTCTATGTCCTTTGCATTCTCCCAGGTGGCATTATCCACCGAATACTGGTCCCACTCGACCCTGTATTGCATAATGTCTCTATTACGCAACTTAACGTTGCGCTCTTCCAGAATCCTGATGGGTTCTACCTGTATCACCCCTGGGTCCTGGACCTGCAATGCATGCCAATCAAGGATATGAGCAATATCTGGATGGTATGGCTTAAGTACTGAAACATGAAACACATTATGTATCTGGGATAGGGCTAGTGGCAGAGCAAGCCTGTAAGCAACTGGATTCACCACCTCCAAAACATCAAAAGGGCCAACAAATCTAGGAGCCAACTTAGAGTTCTTGCCAAAAGAGATTGAACTCTTATGCGGCCGAACTCTTAAAAAGACCTTATCTCCTGCAGAGAATTGTCTAAAACTTCGGTTCTTATCTGCTAGGCTTTTCTGTCTATCCGCAGCCTGCTTCAACTTTTCCTTAATGATTTTCATTTGGTCTTCCATTTCTCTGAGCATCTTAGGGCCAATCACCACCCTGTCTTCTACTCTGTCCCAACTAATGGGTGTCCGACATTTACGTCCATAAAGGGCTTCAAAAGGTGCCATGCCCAAAGAAGCATGGTAGGAGTTGTTGTAAGCAAACTCCACCAAAGGCAAATACTCCTCCCACTTATATTGCTGCTCCATACAGTACATGCGGAGGAGATCTTCTACTACCTGGTTCACCCTTTCTGTCTGACCATCGGTCTGAGGGTGATATGCGGAACTAAAATTTAATTTGGTTCCTAGGGAAGAGTTTAATGTAATCCAGAACCTAGAAGTCATTCAAGTGTCTCGATCTGAGATGATCGTCTCTGGCACTCCATGCAACCGGAAGATTTCCTGGACAAATTTTCTTGCTAAAACCATTGATCCATCCTTGAGATTTCCCGGAATGAAATGGGCAACCTTTGTCAATTTATCTACTACAACCAAGATGGTATCATGTCGGTTTTTGGACATTGGTAGCCCCTGTATAAAATCCATAGTGATAACCTGCCATTTATACTCTGGTACCCTGTGAGGATATAAGAGTCCTGCCGGATGTACATGCTCAGCTTTGACTTGCTGGCACTGTAAGCATCGGGCTACATGGGACGTAATATCCCTTTTAAGTCCTGTCCAGGAGTACATTGGCCTAAGTCCTTCCATCATTTTTGTAATACCAGGATGTCCGGAGTATGGTGCATTATGGAATTCTTCTAGCACCAACTCTCTCAAGTTTGCAGAACTAGGAATGTACATTCGTCCCTAGTACCTCAAAAGTCCATCTGATTCTAACATATAGCCCTCATATCAACGGTCAGAGGGATTTACCCCAAGGGCTTGTTTCACCCTTTCATAGTGTTCGTCCCCAAAGGAGGATTGCACTACTTGTTGCCTGAAATCTGATTTTATGGTAACCATGGCTGCAAGGTGTCTCCTTCTACTCAGGGCGTCAGCCACTCTGTTTTCTTTACCTTTAATATATTCAATCCCAAAATCATACTCACTCAGGAATTCCAGCCATCGCCTTTGTCGGGCATTGAGATTAGGTTGAGTGAAGATGTATCTCAATCCTGCATGGTTTGTCTTAAGTTCGAAAGGCTTTCCCAAGAGATAATGCCTCCACATTTGTAAAGCATGGACTATGGCTGCCAATTCTAAGTCATGTGGCGCATAGTTTAATTCATGCTGTTTTAACTTCCTTGACTCATAAGCTACCACTTGTCCTTCTTTCATAAGAACTGCACCTACCACTTCTCCTGATGCATCAGTAATAACTATGAAATGGCCATTCGGATCTGGCACAACTAGGATGGGTGCGGTAGTGAGTTTCTCCTTCAACAACTGAAAAGCTTTCTCGCATTTATCGCTCCATTCAAACTTCTTTTCCTTCTTCTGTAGTGCAGTGATGGGAGCTGCGATTGTCGAGAACCCCTGAACAAATTTCCTATAGTATCCTGCAAGTCCCATGAAACTTCGAACTTCAGAGACATTTTGCGGGCCTGCCAATCCATAATTGCCTTAATCTTCTCCGGATCCACTCTTACCCCTTCTGCTGAGATCACATGACCTAAATAATGCACTTCGGATTGGAAGAAGGTACACTTAGACATTTTTCCATACAGCTTATGTTCCCTTAGACGCTGCAACACAATCCTCAAATGCTTCTCATGTTCTTCCTCTGACTTAGAATAGATCAAAATATCGTCAAGAAAAATTAGGACAAAATTATCCAAACAATCTCGGAAGACACTATTCATCAGGTTCATGAAAGCTGCAGGAGCATTACTTAGCCCAAATGGTAGCACAGTAAACTCATAGTGCCCATACCTGGTTCTGAAAGCAGTTTTGTGAATGTCTTCTTCCTTCAGTCTCAACTGGTGGTATCCTGATCTTAAATCAATTTTTGAGAATACCTTGGCATCTTTCAACTGATCAAATAAATCATCGATGCGAGGAAGCATATATTTATTCTTGATAGTGACATTGTTAAGCATTCTATAATCAATGCACAACCTCAAGGTACCATCCTTCTTTTCCACAAAGATGACGGGTGCTCCCCAAGGTGACACGCTTGGCCTAATAAGACCTTGCTTCAGTAATTCCTCTAGTTGGGCCTTGAGCTCAAATAATTCTGTTGTATTCATCCTATAAGGGGCCTTAGACTGAGGTTCTGCTCCTGGATTCAGATCAATAGAAAAATCAAACACACGCTTAGGCGGGAGCTCAGTCAATTCTGTAGGGAAAACATCCTCAAATTCCTTCAAAATGGGATGATCATTAATTGATTCTTTCTCATCAAGGTCCTTGACTTTTATTGCAAAGATAGAGCATCCTTTCTGACTTGCCTAAGCTCTAATGGATTTTTAATGCCACAAAGCTCCACTTGGTTTCCTCGGTCATCGAAACACTTAATTGAATTCTCTTCACAATCTACAAGAGCTTTATGTTCAGAGAGCCAATTTATCCCTAATATCACATCGTAAGACCCTAATGGTGCAACATACAAGTTCACCTGCGTCTGAAGGTTAGGGAGTTCAAGTTTGCTGAAATACATGCATTGCTCTACCCTCTTCTCTACCCGGTTTCCATACTGAACTTTCCAAGAATTTGCCATAAAACTTTGTCTAACTGATATTTTAGTTAAAAAATGAGGGTCTATGAAACTATCAGTAGCACTTGTATCAATCAGAATAGAAACAGGGCATCCAAATAATTTACCCGATAACTGGATGGGAGTTGCTTGATAATCTGCCTGGCAATTATCAACCGCTGCATGAATATGATGTTGGTTTCTGTTATTTTGCTTGTTATTTCGCTGAGGGCACACACTGGCGTAATGCTCGCCACCACAAGTATAACATCCTCCACGAGGTGCCTTAGGTTTGTCAGAAAAATGTCTCCTATTGTTATCATTCCTCTTATTGTAGTTGCCCTTCTTGTTGTTATTGTTCCTGGTTCCTTCATTGCGGTCCTGAGGACTACCATCTCTCTTCAAATTTCTGATTTGTCTATTTTCATTCCCTTGACTGTCCTATTTACTCGGACCACCCTGATTGCGATTTCCTTGGGATTTCTTATTGCCATACTTGGCTTCCCTGCTCTTCCTATAGTTAGCAGCTTGTTGCAACTTGTGTTCCTGTTTGATTGCTAAATAAAAAACTTCATCCATGGTGGCTGGATTGTGTAGATCTATTTCATTTCCAATTTGAGGTCTAAGCCCCAAAATAAATTTTCGGACTCAAAATCTCTCATCATGCTGGTATTGGGGTGCGTACTTAAGCAAGTGAGAGAATTTCTCCCAGTATTGAGTCACTGTCATGCCACCCTGTACAAGTACCTAGAATTCTGTCATCTTCTTATCAAAATGAGATAGGGGTAACCACCTCTTCCTAAATAGTTGTAGGAACTTATCCCACGTTACCTTTCCATGCATAAACTGCTTATCCGCCCTTTCATTTTCCCACCAAGTAGCAGCCTCACCGGTGAGCTGATATGAACCCCATTCAGCTTTTGTTTCATCTGATAGATTTTGTAGAGTAAAATACCTCTCTATTTCTATAACCCAAGCTTCTGCCCCATCTCCAAAGGTTCTCCCATCAAACTTCAGAGGAGCGACCTTCTTTAGGTCTTTTCCCAGCTCCTCAGCCACCCTATTTAGTTTTTCCTCCTTTCCAGGTGGTTCAATATTAGCTTCCCCTTCAGTTTCCTTTGCGTTTAATCCTTGATGGCCATCTTTCCTTCCTTGCTCTAATTCCTCAATTCTAGCCCCCTGGCTCTGCAGGAAGGCTAAAATCTAATCTAATTTATTATTGGGACCTTCACGAGATCTCCCAATTCGTTGGTACACTCTATTTTCCATTTTAGGTTACCCTGATTAAGACACAACGTCATACGTAGTTAGGCATAGGTCCTAGAGTTGAACCATGCTGCTCTGATACCAAGATGTAACACTCAAAAAATTAAGAGTAATTTTCAAACCCTTTTAACGCATCATTAAGGGAAATTAAAAGTGTTCTAAATTTATTCAAACCATTATAAATAAGTTTCCGAAAAGTCAACATTTCTCATAATTCTTCCAAATGAAATAAAGAGAATTTGAGTTGCATTTCATAAAATAATATCATCATTGTAAATGAAACAAAGCATAAGTATTTCAATGATTTTCTCATATACATATATTCCTCTTCACTTGGAGGAATCAATCCTTCTAATAGAACATCTTTTCTACGCTAAGATATAAAACTTTAACTTCTTAAAATCAATGATACATTAAATACTTTCAAATATACTTCCATTTCAAGTTTCAACAAGAATTTCAAAATGTATATACATAAATAACGAGCTTCACAAGCCAAGTCTGAATGATACATAAAAACATCAATAGCAAATAATCTTGGATCCACCAACCGCCGTGACACCTTGGTCTTCTTGCGAGCTGGGGCAAATCCATTTAGCATCGACCATCATATATTTATTTTATATAACATTATTGTGGTTCATATTCTTTATATACAATCTATGTCATTTATGTCAGTCTCATGTACTCCTTACCAACTCATATATCCTTATACTCCTATTCCTCCTTGTTCTATCTCATATATATGGCTTAAATAGTGAAACTATCAACCATTAAGGAGCTAATCTTCTGTTCTTTTTTTTTTTTGTTGTTGTTGAGAGCTAATATTTTCCTCCTCTCCTTTCTCCATGGCATAATGAGCTGAAACTGACCCCCAATAAATACATACATCAAATAATAAATAGATTGTCAACTACGAGCAAGAAAAACTTGTAACAAGGAAGCGAAGGTGAGGGTGATATGGAAGAGACAGAGGTGAACAGGGTGAGCATTCGTACTAGTGGGGTTTCATTCTAACCATAAAACCTAACGCAAGGTCGGGTACTACATAAGAGAAACATATAACAAACTTAACCCCGGGCTGAAATATCTGGCCTCATCTTTCCCCCGGGTGGTTTCAATTTTGAGCAGCATATACAGAGGCCTAATCAGGAAATTCATGTAGGTGAAAGCTATACACTGAAGCGATGAATTTAGATTTGATAACAATTACTCCCAGAAGACAAGCTGAGATTTATTGGAGAGCTAAAGCCGGAGGGCATGACTGCCATGGTGGGCGATGGAATTAATGATGCACCGACATTAGCAAAGCTTACAATGTCAGGATATCTTTTAGAGTGCTTCATTAATTCAAAGATTTTGAAAGATTCCTTGGAAAATCCATGTTGTGCATTTTCTGAAATCATCGTATTCCATGAGATGACATATCTCTGGGGCATTTTGTCAAACAGTTAACGTGCTTTTTCTATGCTTCCACATGTCACATACATGTCCACTAGGCAGTTGCAACTGCAACATCTGATAAAATTCCTCTTTTGTTTATGCTTTGATGGATGTCCATACCCTATTCCAATGCTCATATTTCGGCACAGGTAGGCAGGGAGAATGCTGGCAAAAGTTGTGGAGTCTGGCTTTACAACTGCCAATTGCATTTGCTTCAAAGTTTAAAGATTTTTAAAAAAATCCATTTTCTGCATATCCTGCAATCATTGCATTCCATGAGATAACCTCTTTTTGAGGAATTCTGTCAAACGATTTAGGTGCCTTTTTTATGCTTTATTAGCATTCTTGTCACTTGTTGCCTCAAGGCTCATTTTTTCTCGTGACTATTTAGGTATATATTTGCTAACCAAACAGGAGTAGATACCCATGAGAGCTTACCACAAAATATTTAGTATTAATGATAGAATTTCAAATGAAATGGACCAAAAGCAAATCCCTACAGTTGTTGCTTCAATCTATTCATAGTAAACGAAGTCTGATTCACAGATGTGAATTGTTGTGTTTCTTGTTAAATAAATTTAGCAGAATAAATGGTTTTTACCGTGTAGAAAGAGAATCAATTCAAACACTTGAATCTGGTTAATTTATGGTGTCACTGTCACTTTGTGCAAGTAGGGACAATCTTCCCAGTTTAGGAAATGCTAGTAAAAAAAACCTTGATGGCTTTAAATGTGTGGTGCTTATATGTAGCAATCAGCCCATGAAAACTAAAAAGGAAAAATGAAAAAAATACACTGCAATAAAATATCAGGTATTAAAAAAATTATTATGCTGAGAACATATATGACTGCCCAGATTTATTACTATAAACTGTGATTAACCAAGACAGATCAAGTTATGTCTCTAGATGTATGAGAGTCTGACTTCATTAGTAAACAAGATCAACTTATATATATGTCATTGAAATGGATACATTGATCCAAGATGTAAATGACTTTAGTTGCATAATGCTTGTATGTTTTTAGTAGTGGGAAAAATAAGAACCATACATTTGGCAACAAGTTTAAAAATAATAGCTAACTTTCACAACATCAATTAAAAAACTTCCCAGTTTTCATAAAATCTTTTACATAAATTTTATATAAAAAATTGACCAAAGATTAAAGATAAAAATTGTGGATAGAATTTTAAAATATTTTCCAATTTTCTTCATATTCTATACAGTTTATGCAAATTTGAGCAGATCTTAAATGGATAGAAATTGGGGCAAACCTTTTTTTCAGTTGACAAATACATTTTGGAAGTTTTCCTTATAAAAACTAGACAACTAGAGAATATTAGCCACTAAAACTTCCCCAATTAGCAGTTAAAATGAGAAAAAGTTGAACATACCCGCCACACAGCATTCTGCAGTGCATGGCTCTTCTTGAAAGACTCAACCATCTTCACTTGCTCTGTTACAAAATTTACAGTCACTTAATTCTGTGACCTCGTATAAATGCTATTTCTAGTATAACAACAAATGATTTTGCATGCTTTAAATTTTAACGATCCAAATTAGGCATCAGATAAATTTTGGACAATAAGAGATTGGGTGTTATAAAGAATTTATAGTGACCTAATCATGTAACCTCGTTTAAATGCTACTTCTATTATAAGAGCATGACCCAGGTTCAAAGATCAGCACACTGCAATTAGATTTTTATCTTGAGATGTTGAGGCAAACTAAATTAGAAATTAGTCGTCTGATCAAATTAATTTGAATGTTGTTGTAGGCTAATGATTGATATCCTTGGAGGCACAAACCCAAATCAAGGTCCTTGCATATCATTTTGTTGGCACTCCTAAATGAGGATCCTTGTATTAGAGTCATCCCTGATTTACTATATATCATATATGGGTATCAAATAAAAAAAATGAGTTGAATATTTATGGTTGCAGGCAGAGAGGTGTTGGTCTATATGGGACCTAGACCTCCAATAGGCATCCACAGGTGCTTGCACTGTATAAGAAGCAAAGTCCCATAGTGACGGCGATTCCTCCACAACAACACAACAATTTTAGCGCCTATGCATTTTCTGCACACTATGGCCTTGGCCTTCCTATTGCTGCAGTATATTTCAATGCCCACAAAGAACCTGGTTCTACTTTCATGCCCATTGCTTTCCTAAGAGTTGCTTTTATATAGCTAATTTTTAATCTTGATACCTGACATGATTACTTTTGGTTTACATATTGTAATAAGTATGTCTATAAATAGAATTTGATTCTCTAAGAATGTGCAGTTTATTTCATCCAATCTACCTATGTGATTGTCATGGTGACATAGCTTTTATTATGAATGGATTTTGCATTATTTTTAGCACTCCTATAGTAGTTACTATGTTGAAGGCATGCAAGAATACATCCAGTTGGTGGGCAGTGTTGCATGTGAGCTACCTAAATTTTTTGTTTTACGGTTGTTGCTGTTGGTGTTGCCGTGGCGGCGCTATGGGAAAATCATAGGGCACTTTCCTTCCATTTTGATAAAACTACTGGAGAAACATGATCTGGCTTTTCACGAGTTCCAACTCTTGGTAGAGTCTCTTGACATGGGTCTGAAGCATCACTATGAATCCAAAAACACTCACAAGAGAGATTTCCCACTACCAAGGCAATTGAGCAGATCTATATTTACCAAAAAAATAATAACTTAAAAAACCATAATCTGTAAGAAGTCTCCTTGCAAAACCCGAAAACTCTACAAAAAGCAACATCACAACCATACACTATAGCAGTGACGGGCGATGCTTAAATTACGGTACAAGTAAAATCAAATACTACTACCAAAAACCAACACAATCAGAAAAGAATTGGAAAATCAAACCCTAACAAAAGATAATGACTTGCTCAACAGGGTAAAAAAATCAACTAACTTGAGCAAAAATCTCCTCAGCTGCAAATTGCTTCCCAATAGCTGGACAATCCTATTTCACATTGTTGTTCTCATCAACAACCCTGCAAGACAGCTTCTTCGACTCTTCAACCACCTTGTTCATCTTCCGCCCAATAAACCTCTTTACCGAAAAGAATGTATTCTTGGGATTCACAATAGCCTAGCGTTTGGCAATCTGCCCAACAAGCCTATCCCCATTTCTTGTATAAGCAACTATAGAGGGCGTCGTCCTCTGCGCCTCCACATTTGTCAAAATTTTAGGCTTCCCTCCTTCCATGGCCGCCATAGCCAAATTCGTGGTCTCCAGGTCGATGCCCACAACCTTCTCATTCACAACCCTAATAGGCTCCACGGCTTGCCTCTGCTGCTGCTGCTTGCTTCACAAGCTAATAAAACCCCCATTGAAAGCACCCTTTTGCAGACCAAAAAACCATTGTTCCACATAAATACCAGTGACGAAGAGTTTGGAGGAACGAGGAACTGCTCTGTAGATATTTTTCCCTCTTCTGCAATAAACACTGCCATCCGGGAAAAAGCATTGAGCCACTCAAATGCATTTGATCACAGGCGATTGCCTATGCATGAATCTACACCATCCACCATAAAAAGACCTCCTAAATACTAAGCATGGGACGCCTTCGACGTAACTAGCAATTGCACCTTGGTGTGCAATGGGTTTATGAAGAGGTGTTGGAAGGTCATTAAGAGAAAATTTGGGTCTATTTTTTGCATTCATCAAATGGTAGGGTCTTTATCAAATGATATTGTATATGTGAAAAAGGTCTCAATGTATTGTGAAGATTTCAATTTTTGTTTTTGCAAGTTTGTATAAATGTTCGAAAGGGTATTTTTTTTTCTTGGTAAAAATAAGGACCAACAAAAATAGAAAATTTTGAAACATTCTAGTTCATTGAAGAAACCCGCAATATTCAAAAAGCAAATGCACTCTATGATGGATGTTAAAGGTGCAGGAAAGCCACCTAGACAATTTCCTTTGAAGGTGGGAACACAAACAAAAACACCAAGTGCAAAGTCAATACAATTATCTGATCTAAGAAAGGAAATGAGTAAGATATGATCTGGATTTGATAGGCCTATTATTTGGTTCTTTGCAACACAACATGGACAATGCAATAATGGAAAATGGTGTGCAGAGTAATAAGAAAAGGGCTCCTTCAATAATTTATACTGAAGTTAGAAATGATGAGCTTCAAAAGTGAATAATGCCACGTCCTACAAGTGTGCATAAACCACTTACTTCGAAGACTCCAATGCAAAAGCCTCGCTAGATCAAAGAAAGCTTTCAATGTTTGTAAAGCCAATACCAAGACTTGTGAACAAATTTGAAGCAAGGTCAGTAGTGAGGCCAATGCCAAAACCCAGACTTGTAAAAGTAATAGATAAAATTCACTTGTCCCCTATTTAAAGGTACACAACTAGAACTAACTCACTTCTATTAACACATGTATAATTTTAGTCTCTGCTATCTGATTTTAATTAATTTACATACTCAAATTTATATTAAAAATGTCACCTACATTTAATTCATTTTAGTCATTCAACTCACATTAGATATTTTAAAGGAGATTATTTTTATTTTTGGAAGTGTATTCTTGAAAATGATTTTATGTAAGAAATATATTGTAATATGGGTAAAAAATCATTTAAAAAAAATTGGCATTCATAATTGAACATACTTATTCAAATTATACAACATATTTGTATGACATAGACTATTAAATATTACAATTTTATATTTTAAAAAATTAATTTAAATTTACAAATTATGGATAACTCCTTTTCCAATAAGTATTAAGTTAGGTAGAATATAAATGGACTAGAAGATCCATTTGTATCTATAAGTTTGTTTGTCTATATCAAACGTCGTGCTACCTTGATCATACCTCCCCAAGGACACCTACCATTCTTGAATTTTTGTCATGAAACAAGTAATCAAAAGTTAGTTTAATTTTCTTTTCTCTAATTCTCTTGCCCTTTCTATCTCTTATATTTCTATCTCTTTTTTCTATTCCTTTCTCTTTCAATCTTTCTCTCCATCTATATCTCTATTCCTCTTTATCTCTCTACCTCTATATTTTTTTGTCTCTATCTCTTTATTTTTTGTATCTCCATCTTTATCTCTTCTATTATAATTTAACTAATTTATATAATAATACTTGTAAACTATTTGTAATATCATTATTTTCCTCCAGTAAATGTAGAGTATGTAAACTTATAAGTAGCTTAGTATATATTTGAGAATTGTATGCATATTTTTCTTCCACACTACATAGTTGGGCCCTTTGAGGAGTTGGGTATTCAATTTAGAAGAAACTTTGGTGTTCATATAATGATGACACCACATGAAAACAAAAAAATTATTCCACAAAAAATATTAATTAGTAATTTTATTTGTAATATTTTATTATTAATTATGACAGGCTACGATTGAAAATAAGGTCTTGACAAAGGTTTTAGAGTATGTTTAATTAAAATGACAATTGTGGCCAAGATTTTAATAATTAATGACCACATTTATTTAGTCATTTTTATTTGTTTAATATTAGTAATTTATTTAGTCATTTAGTTGTGGTTTTACCCAATCACCAAATTAGTCACTTATAAATGACCAAATTAGTCATTTATTTGTCAAATTCTACTAGTGTTAGTCACATGACTAAAAATTTTAGTCGCGTAGTCATTTATTTGCCAAATTATACTAGTGACTGGTATCCCTACATTTTTCTAAGTTTGAATGAGGAATATTGGAATATTTGGCTGACAATGCGTGTCTCTAAGGTTAGGTTATAAGAGTAATGGATCCTCCCTCCCATGCAACATAAAACTCTCTCTTTGCTCTCATTTTGGGAGTTCTCTCATTCTAACTTCTTTCTCTCTCTTTCTCACTTTAGCTTCATTCTCTTCTTAATCTTGATTTAATAGTGAAGCCTTTTTAGACTAACGTCCCTCCAATATCCAAAGCTCTCTTGCAAGCATTCAACAATGTGTCCATATAGTCAATATGGGGCCATAGACTATTTGTGACACTCTCTTGCTTCTTGTATATTTGTGAATACATATCTTGTGACTTGCTATTTTGTGATACAGGTTCTCCTCCTTGAGTGGGGATTACTTTTGTCACTTCAAATTTGTTTAATTTGTTCACTTTTCTATCTATCTAGATGTTTTTGGAGTAGGGAACACCAAAATGGGGATTTGACTACGGCAAGCCCCAAAACAACCCCAACATTTTCCCTCATTCTTCTTGTGTGCAGATTGTCCAAGTGAAACTTGGAGGAAGATCTCAAGCGCATGACCCTTTTAAGTTAGTTATTTTCTCTCCTTTTTGTTTTATGGTATTTCCTGCTTCTATTGACCTATTTAGTTTAATAGACCTCAAATATAAATACATTAGTAATATCACTATATTTTTGTCTGAGGGTTTAGTAGCCTAGTCATACAAGATGCCAATACGTCTTGTAGAGTCTAGTGCACCATGCTAGCATCATGATTTCATGCTCTAGTGCTTTGGAAAAGAGTCACCCCTTCTATGATTTTTTTTTTGACATATTTCTCATTTGAATTCTAAAGTGGTCTATTTAGATATTGTTTCCAACAAACTATTCTTTACAATTTCTTCATTCTATCTCTCATTTTGATTAAACAAACCACAAGGTAGTTTAGTGTAGGCATAATTGGTCTGTTTTTGACAACTGAAATTTCTCCTGAGTTCTAGCATAACTCTCTCTGTTTATTCAACCTCTTTCGCTACTACAAATCTTCTATAGGATTTAACCATTTTCACCACATGGTTGATGTGCTCGAATCCATGGATCAAAAGGGATTTCCTTAACAAAAATGCCGCTATAAAATCTCGATGTTGGTGTGTAGCTGGCTTTAAGCCGCGACCTAGAGCATCAAAAATTATCTTTACATAAGAATTCCCTCCATCTTGTTAGCTTGTAACACTCTCAATGGTGGCTATATGAAATAGAACTATGATGCCATATATGGGTACTGGAACAACATCATTATTCATATAATCCTGAATCATGAGATTTATAAGAAACCATCTCAGTGGCCGTCACCCTTGTCTTTTGTCTTTAGTTCGCACCATGCATATACAACACTAAAATCGACCAGTATGGGATCTTTTAACCTTATGTAGATTTGTTCATTGCAATTTTGATAAATGGTATGTGGATATCTTTCTTGGGTTGGCATTCGTTATTCAATTCAATTCGATGTCAAGGCTTTCGTTATTTACTTTGTGTTGGTCGGTATATATGATTATATATATATTTTTTCCAATGCAATTTGAATGCATTCAATATGATAATTCCTCCATCTTGTTGGCTTGTAGCACGGGGTGATCCCACAAAGCTGGTTTACAATTTCTGGAAGATTTTGATTTTTGTTGAAATCACATATTTTTAGAAAATATAATGATTTAATCCTTAAAAAGTTCCATTTAAAGCATTTCAATTGAAGAGGGTTTAATCAAACTACCTTAGATCAAACCCCCTGGATAGAACCCTGCTAGTTTTAAACCATACCTATAACAGTATCTTTTACACCTATCAAAATGTTGATAAAAAACCACTTTTGATTTACCTTTTGGGGGATCACATGGATTCATTTGAAATTCATTTTTTGTAAATATGTAGTCCTTATTATAAGATTCCTAAAAAGTATAATTTTAAATAAATTTAATTTAATTATTATATTTATTTTTTTATTTCTTGTGAATGTAGGTTTTTCACCAAAAATCAAGCTCTCTGTTTTGCACATGTGAAAAAATAGAAGATTATCATTTTTTTAAAACCATGAGTGCACCAAATAATGAAGTCCTTAAAACAACAAAAAATAATAATTGAATTTTGATACATACAAAAAAAATTGTGTTATACAGTCTGCCTATGTCTGAATTGTAATTGGTTTGACTTCGAAGGAAAAAAAATCAATAAAACACTATGAAACCAATTGGAAGCACTAGATATCATTGTTACAAATCTAAATTTGAAAAAAGTATAATTTAATCCTTCATGGAAAAAAGTTGTGTTATATGGCGAGCATCACTCCTTAAGAATGGTGTTTACTGAAAAAAACTAGTTTTTTAAGGAGATGGAAAAAGAAGTGCAATATGATCCAAAAATTTTGAAAAAAAATATATTTAGAATCTTCAGAAAAAACGTCACAAATCACTAGTTTGCATCGTCTTCAAATTCGTCATAGTTTAGCTACTATAGGTTCCTAAAAGTGAAGATTTAGTTAGAAAAAATCAGTTCAGTGTCCAGTTTGGCCAAAAATTGTAAACAAGTTTTGTGGGATCACCCCATGCTTGAAGGTGGTCTAATTTGTGTTAACTGTTGTCATACAAGTCCTTCACCGTCGCCTCCATTCTTTCTCCCAGTCAAGTCAAGGTCTATCCTAAACTCCCCAATCAGTATATTTACCATACTATCACAACATGCATCGAATGCATTCTATTTTCTTCATTATATTTTTGTGTGCTTGGAACAACTAGTGTTAATGTTACTGTATGTTGTTAGTAATCATTTCCTTTCTATCGAACTATGTGTAGACTGTTTTATACGCAGATTTTGGGTAAAAGCCAAAGATATATATATATATATAGTTATTCAATTTCATGCTAGAATTTTTGTATTGTAAAAGAGTAAGATAGAGCTTTAAATCATAAATTTTTTTTTAGCATATTTATATAAATATATATCTATATATACATATATACATATTTTAGTATATATATATATACATATGGATACAGATGTATAATTGAGTACATTAAGAGAGTATTGTGTTTAAATGATAAGTGATTGTGTTTACATATATATGAAATAGAGAGAATTATTGATTTAAAAGAATAATATTTTTATGTGATTAGTTAATTAAATGGATAAGTGAAATGGAAATTTTGAGAAGGTTAAATTAGAGTAGATTATCGCTTGTTGAATTAAGCATAGAAGATTTAGATGATTTATTATATATATAGAATTAAAGTTTGAATTGATTTTTGTGATCATTAAGGGTTGTGACAACATGTCTAAACTTCCCTTGTAGAAGAGATTCTTTTGTAATTTTATAATCCTAAAGTTATATTATAACATGAAATAGTTGCCATAATTGCATTATTGAATTAGTGTTATTATTGCTCTAGATGTTGTATAGAGTTAATTGAATTTTTATTTAGTTGGTAATTAGATAAATGTGGAAGTTAGATTCAATTCTTAGTATGTGGCATGAGTGGTGTTGTCCTTCATATTCACTCCTTTGACAAATGTTTTTCCCCACCTTGTGTTTAAATAGAGTATTGATAGAACGAATGCTCGTGTATAGGTTGAATTCTTTATGAGAAGCAATGTGATTGGATGATGTCGAGACTGGATTATGGGTTTTGAACAATGTTTTGTTATCTTGTAAAGTAAATTTTGAGTCTTCTAGAGGCTAGGGAGATTTGTTCTCATGATGCAAGTTTTTGATTAACCTTGATATTGGGAATTTTACACTAATTGTGTACATGATGGTTGTTTGCCTTGCTCAGTGTGTGCACCTATATGATTGGTACTTTTAGAACTTGTGTGTGGGAAGAATTATGCCTCACCACGTGTTTGTGTTATGAGTTTTGATTTGTGCAAGTGGATTTGATTTGATTTCTTGGATTTTCTTGTTGTGATTAGGAGAGTGGCTCTAAATGGGTGTCTGATGCCCAAAGTGGCAGGTCCAAGGTAACTCATTGAGTGTTTAATCAAGTGATAATCTAATTAATTAATTAGGGGGTTTTGGTAGTATCTCACATTAAATAAAGACAATGGATGTCTCTCTCATGGCTCAAGCAGTTGTTTAGGCTTGAGGTGAGATAGGAAGGCCTGGAATGGAAAGGTCAACTACTTGGATTGACTGGAAGGTATGTTGATCCCACATAGCATGCATGGGGGTACGACGGCCAATAGAGGTGGCCAGGTAGTCTAGTAGCCTAGGAAGGTTACGCCAGGGTAACCCATGGAAACCTATGTGATAAAACTCCTCCTAAGATAACCTAGTATTCTCGTGTTTCTTGTCTCCCTTGGTGTTGTGTGCCTTTGGAAGTGGAGTTATTGTCATATCTTATTGTATCATATTTGTACATTGGAGTTATGTTAGTCTTTGTGTCGTTGTCTGCCTCTTGGCTTTTGTGGTGGGACCTTAATGCTATCTCCTAGCATAAGGGGTGGACCTTAGGGTTCCACATGGCTGGGTGGAACGTGCCATGCACTCCATTGGATTCCCTCACTTGATCGTGTTCATGGTGATTACTCCGGGTTTTGAAGACTTTGACACATGTCCCTATTCATGTGGAGTATCTTAATGTATTGTATTGTACTGCAGTTCAATTGTATCATGTATTATTCTCCTGGTGTACTCTCCTCACCTGTTTATGAGGAGGAATTATCATCCTGATGTATGTGTAATGATGTATATTGATGTAAACTCTTTTATGTGATGAATTTTGCACCCGATGTTATTGTACATGTAAATTGAATGAATTGAATCAGTTAATTTCTATGTACTCATGTTATGGTTGTATCTCATGGAATACTTGGTTAGATGAAATGATTAGATGTGATTCCTAGTGGATGTTAGCTTTTAATTAATGCAATATCCTATAGTTCTTGTACATTAGATGATGGGAAATCATGTAGTGCACCATGAACCTTAGAGGACAAAGGTTGAATTGTGTTAATGTTTCATTTGCAATGATGTGTTAAATGCACTCTTCTAAAAAAAATTGTTTCGAGTTCAGTTGCTAGTGCGTTGTCCTCTAGGGTTTGTGGCAGGGGCGTTCCAATATAGATATATATATGTATATATATAGATATATGTATAGATGTAACTATGTAATTATATGTATACACAGATACATGTATAAATATATCTATACAAATACATATACATACATCTATATGTACATATATATATATGTAAACCCAAATAAAATGATGGAAAAGAATGGGATACCCAATAAGAAGCATTAGTCATATGCAATAATCAGAACCAAAATGAAGTTTAATTTGGGTGTAATGGTTTTGGTGTTCGCTGCTAAATTTTGGCGATTAATGTCTAGGTGTGATTTGTAATGGGCGCCAAAATAATTTGAAAAGATGCTAACATGAATTAGACCCATTTAATTTTGAGAGGATTTGAATGATAAAATAGTTATAATTGCATGTTAATAGTAACACAATTAGTGCCCTTTTCTGTTTTGCAATGTATATAAGTGATTTTCGGTGTAATTATATTTGTGTAATTATATGTATACATAAATATACATAAAAATATATATATGTATATGTGTGTATACATATAATTACACATTTAAATGTATACTTATATAAATTTCTACACATACATGTGTTTTTTGTTGTCTGCTTTCCATGGTGTGAGGTAAAGACAAACATCATTCTCCTTTCACAATGCAAACAATGGTACTCCTGGGTTTGTTGGTTGTTTCAATAATTATTTCAACTTCTTTTTATCGCTTTCAACATTGTTTATCTAACACTTTATGACTTACAATGTACAGGATCATTGATAATCATGGCACCAGGGAAAAAGAGGAAAAGATTGAGTGGGAGGTACTTAATTAGAGTACCTTGTGGAGTGACATTCAATGTTCCAAATGTTGTTTATGAAGATCCAATAGTCAACATCAATGAGGATGTTATTTCTGAAAATGTAGAACAAACAAATGAAAATGATGGTTTTAAATCCGATGTTCATAATACTGAGGTAGAAATGGAACCACCACTTGCTGACCATGTCACAACCCTAGATCTGTGCATGGAAAGTTGGACTATGCATCACATGGAAAAAGCCATTGTAGATGTTGAGGATAATTGAATGTCAATTAGAGGTTTAGCGATCAAATGGGGAATCCTGCCTAGCAGTTTGAGGGCGTGGCTCAATGGTGTGACACCCACAAAAAGGAAGGGGCCATAAACAATCCTATCTAATGAAGAAGAAGCTGAAATTGTGTAGTGGTGTAAAGACATGGCTAATATTGGCCATGGCCTTCAAGTCTCACAACTTAAGTCAATGATGGCCCAAATGGTTAGAGCGAGGCCTAACCCATTCACAAATGGGATACCAAGGAGGTCATGGTGGGTTGGCTTTCGTCAAAGGCATCCCCATCTAACAATTCGAACACCAGAAGGAGTGGACATAGATTGAGCTATAATGCTATGCCCCAAAATAGTTTCTTCATTCTATGACAACTTGGAGGAGTTGTACAACAAACATATTTATGAGCCCAACAAAATATGGAATTGCGATGAAACAAATGTGCAGGCTGGAAGAAATTGTGCAATGAGAATTATTGAAAAAATAGGGACCAAATGTGTTCGACAATCAATTTCTAAAAGCAGAGAATGGATTACTATTTGATGCAGGAGTATCCAGTGGTGTAAGGGAAATCCTGCATCACTCAAAAATATGCTTTCCATTTATGTTTCATTTGTTATATTTTTGTAGATGTTTTTGCATTTCTGGATACCCTTTTCGTCGAATAAGAGTTCCCAACTTTTAGAACTACTTTTTTGCTTTTTCTGCTCTATTGCTATTTTTAGCAGTTTTGAATTTGAAGGCATGGGGAGGAAAAATATTAAGGGAAGGTTCAAGATGGAAAAATAAGCACTTTGGTGAAAGAATCAGATCTAGGTCATTCACGGTTTGAAAGTTATTTGAGTTTCAGTTTCTGCTTTTTGCCTTGAAAAATCTTTCGAGTCTAATTTGAGGCACTAAACGGTCTCGTACAAACCCAAAAATTTCTAGAACTAGCGAAGCAAATTATTAGTGCGTTCTTCACTCCGAGACCTTTCTAATGGTTCAAACAGTTCAAAAAATGGAGTCCCGTCAAAAGTTATGGCTTCCAGAAGTTGGTTGATTTTTGGAAAATTGCTAATTTTTGAATTAGGACTCAATCTTTGAATTTTAAATTGTAATTTTTGGCACCAAACCGCCAAAAATAATAATTCAAATTTTTTTTGGCTCCATAAGGGAAAGGGATCTATTTATGGGCGGGGTTTTTTGATTTTGGATAGCTTTTTGGGGGAAAAAGTTCGCATGTTGCAAAAAGGGGAACTTTTGTAATTTTTGTAATTTGCATGTATTGCAGAGCTCGAGGATTTGAGATCCTCTGCATGTAAGAATCCCATATTTCTAAATAAAATATTATTCTCTATTTTTTTTGTGTTATTCTATGTCTCGGGTTAGCACCCTCGTCAGGTGGTATCAGAGCGGGTTTTCTTGAGCGTGTGGATAGATCACCGATCATGAGGCAGTTCACACTAGGACCATGGTTGTGGGTTCAAGATATTCAAGATGCTTCAAAGAGTGATTCTTGGTAGGAATGGTGGTGCCAGAGGTGGCAGAGGTGGCATAAATACTGGTGGAAGAGATCTATTGGCAGCTGAGGGTTTCAGAGCCCTCCAGAGACAAATTGATGCATTGTAGGAATAGATGAGAAGCGGGTTAAACCCGTGAAGGAGAGGAGAAAGTGAAGATGAAGAAGAGGTGGAAGATTCAAACGTAGAAGAGGAAGAAAAAGTGATTGATCAAGATTAGATGTGGCTAATCAGGGCCATTTCGAAGATTGAAAAAAATCCAGAATAGAAGTTCCTAGTTATTTTGGAAGTCTGAACCCAAAAGAGTTGATCAACTGGATCAACGAGCTAGAAGAGTATTTTGAGTATGAGGAAATAGAGGACCCAGATTGGGTTAAGTTTGAAAAAAAAAAGTTGAAGGGCCACACAATATTTGGTGGAAAGAGGTCCAGTTGGACAGAAATTAAAGAGGAAAAGGAAAGATCAGCAGTTGGGATCGCATGGTGGAGAAAATAAAGAAGCAGTTCATACCAGTGGGCTACGAGTTAGGTTTGCTGAATAAATTGCAAGGGTTGAAGCAAGGAAGTAGATCTATGAAAGAATACATAGAATATTTTCACAAGATGATCATTAGAATGGGCCATGTAGTGGCCAACAAGGAGAAGGTAGCTCGTTATCTTAATGGGTTACGACTGAGCATTCAAGAGGAGCTAAGCCTGGTTAGAATGACCACCATTGAGGATGCATACCAGTTTGCCTTGAAAGTTGAAGAGAAGTTGAACAAAAGATTTGAAAGCAAGCAAAAAGGAAGAGGAAGTCAAAGCAAAAGGGGTAGTCGAAGATCTTCCGGAAGCCGAAATGAGGATGAGAAGAAAAATGGAGATGTGGGTACTAGCTGAAGCCAAAAGAATGATAACTTCTACCACCCTCGTGATCAAAATAGTGGTGATCAAAGAGGTAGAGGATGAGGAAGATCTGGGCTAGGACCCAAAAGAGGTGGTTTCAGAGGCACTTTTTTCTAGTGTGGTGAAGAAGGGCATCGAGCCTATGAATGTCCACAACACCAAGGAAGGACAGACAAAAGGCTAGAAGTTCATGGAAGGGTTGCGGATGTAGATGAGGAGGTTCAATCTGAGCATTCAGATGATGTTGAAAGGGGAGAAGCCCTAGTGGTTAGAAGAGCCCTGGTGACTGAAGAGAAGGAGCCAAAACAGAGGAAGAACATGTTTCACACAAGGTGCAAATGTGAAGGAAAATGTTGTGATGTCATTATTGACAGTGGGAGCACTGATAATATGGTGTCAAAAGAGATGGTTACAAAGTTGAAGTTGAAGAGGGAAAGGAATCCACATCCATATCAGATTGCCTGGTTGTAGAAAGACCACAAAGTTCTAGTCAATGAGCAGTGCCTGGTAAAGTTCAAGATTGAGAGCTACTGTGATGAGGTACTTTGTGATATCATCTCCATGGATGCATGCCACATGTTGTTGGGGAGGCCTTGGTAGTTTTATAGGCGAACTGTCCATGATGGCCATGCAAACACTTATTCCCTTACGAAGGATGGAGTCTGCCATAAGTTGAAACCCTTCAAGGAGGCTGAGGAAAAGGTATGCAGTAGTGCTAGAGTTTGTTATGTTGATGGAAGAAAATTTTTAGAAGGCATGAAGCATGAGCGTATGCGTTATGCATTGATTCCTAGAATGGATAAGGAGGATAGTAAGAATGTGCCAATAGAAGTTTTTGGATTATTAAATAATTTTTAGGATATTGTTTCTGATAATGTACCTGAGGGTTTATCACTAGTGAGGAAGATTAGTCATCAGATTGACTTGATCCCTAGAGCCAGCTTGCCAAATAAGGCAGCTCACAGAATGACTCTTGTAGAAAATGAGGAGTTAAATAGACAAGTTCAGGAGTTGTTGAGAAAGGGTTTGATTCGAGAGAGTCTGAGTCCATGTGCGGTACCTGTAGTACTAGCATCGAAGAAGGATGGGGAGTAGAGGATGTGTACAGAATCCCAGGCCATCAACAAGATAACAATCAACTACAAATTTCCCCTGCCAAGGATGGATGACCTGATGGACTATTTGAGTGGAGCGCAATACTTCACAAAGATTGATCTGAAGAGGGGATATCACCAAATCCAGATTCGTGAGGGAGATGAATGGAAGACAACCTTCAAGACCAAAGAGGGCTTGTACGAGTGGTTAGTCATGCCCTTTGGGCTAACCAATGCACTGAGCACATTCATGTGGCTCATGAACGAGGTACTAAAAGAGTTTTTAGGAAGTTTTGTTATTGTGTATTTATATGATATTTTGATATTTAGTAAGTCCCTGGGTGAGCATTTAATGCATATTCGTAGAGTTTTTGAAAATTTGAGAGAAGAGAAATTGTTGATTAATTTGAAGAAGCGTAGTTTTGTGAAGGAGTTAGTGTACTTGGGGTTTGTTGTCTTGGTAGAAGGTCTCAAGATGGACCTAGAGAAGGTGAAGGCTATTCTAGAATGGCCTACCCCAAAAACTGCTACTAAGGTGAGATCTTTCCATGGTTTGGCCAATTTTTATAGAAAGTTCATTAGAAACTTTAGTAGTATTTGTGCACCCCTGACTAAAACAATGAGAGGGGATAGAAAAGAGTTCAAGTGGAGCACTAGAGCAACAAAGAGTTTTGACTTTTTGAAGTAGAAGGTGATAGAGCAACTAGTTTTAGCCCTCCTAGATTTCAATAAGGTGTTTCAAGTGGATTGTGATGCCAGTGGGTGTGCCATTGGAGCAGTGTTGAGCCAAGAAGGTAAGCCCATTGCCTATTTCAGTGAAAAGTTAAATGATGCAAAGAGAAAGTACTCTATATATGATCATAAATTTTATGCAATAGTTCAAGCATTAAAGAAATGAAGGCATTATCTGTTGCCAAAGGAATTTGTTTTGTTTACTGATCATCAAGCATTACAATATCTAAATAGTCAAGGAAAATTAAATCAGAGGCATATGAAATGGGTAGAATTTTTGTAGAGTTATACCTTTGTATTAAAACATAGGAGTGGGAGGTCAAATAGGGTTGCAAATGCCTTAAGTAGGAGGAAAACATTATTGACAGAGATGCAAATTGAAATGGTTGGGTTCAATGAACTCAAGACATTGTACCCTGAAGATCCTGATTTTGCAGAGGCTTGGAAAGCTTGCAAGGAGCCTGTTATAGTTGACAGGACAAAGTGGCTGGATTTCATAATCCAGGATGGCATGTTGTTTAAGGGAAGTCAATTGTGTATTTTGAGGAGTTCCATGAGGAGAACCTAATAAAAGAGAAGCACAGTGGAGGAATGGCAGGACATTTTGGTTAGGATAAGACCATTGCCATTATCAATGCTTGCATTATTATTGGCCTCAGTTATCACAGGATGTGAAGAATTTTGTGCAAAGTTGCAGGGTATGCCAGATGGCTAAAGGAGTGAGCCAGAATAGAGGGTAGTATGAGCCCTTACCTGTACCAGAGAGGAAGTGGGAGGATATAAGTATGGAATTTGTTCTTGGTTTGCCAAGGACATAGAGAGGGAATGATTTAGTGTTTGTGGTAGTTGACAGATTTTTGAAGATGTCGCATTTCATTCCATGCCGTAAGACCCATGATGCAATCCACATTGCTAACTTGTTCTTTAGAGAGGTGGTGAGGTTACATGGTCTTCCAAAGAGTATAGTCTCATATCGTGACACCAAATTTTTTGGGTACTTTTGGAGGACCTTATGGAATAAATTGAAAAAAAAGTTGAAGTACAGTTATACACACCATCCACAAACGGATGGGTAACCTACTAAGATGCTTGGTAGGAGATAAACCCAAGGGATGGGAATTGATCTTACCCTAGGCAGAATTTTCTTAAAACAATTCTGTCAATAGGAGCACTAGAAAAATTACCATTCAAATTGTGTATGGAGGCAGTCCCAGGACCGCTCCAGAACTGAGGAAGATGGACCAAGAGAAGAAGAAAAGTGTGGAAGCTGAAGACTTTGCAGAGCACATCAAGAATATACATGAGAAGGTAAGAGAACATATTAACAAAATGAATACATAGTATAAGGATAAGGTAGATCAAAAGAAGAGGTATAAGGAGTTTCAGATTGGTGATGAAGTGGTGGTCCACTTGAGGAAAGAAAGGTTTCCAATTGGAACCTATAACAAATTGAAGATGAAGAAGTTCGGTCCCTGTAAGATTTTGAAGAGGCATGATTCAGGGAATGCATATGAGGTAGGTTTTCGGATGGAGTCAACATTTCCACTGTGTTCAACATTTCAGATTTCACAGAGTATCACGAAGGTGGTATAGAGGAAATACCAGCGATGGAACAGTGTGGCATTCCAACACCTACTTTAGAGGAGATTGAAGCAATCCTAGATAGCCGTGTGGGAAGGAGTACAAGAAATAGGAAGTATGAAGAATATCTAGTGAAGTGGAGAGGAAGGCCTGTGGAAGATTCATCCTGGTTGTCTAAGGTAAAGGTTGACTGCTTTGGTTTTCCTCAACCATCTGAGACGTGATGGGGTCACTTCTCAAATTACCTTAGGTGTCTGATTAAGGAGCATCTAGTGGTGTAAGGGCAATCCTGCATCACCCAAAAATATGTTTTCCATTTATGTTTCCTTTGTTATCTTTTTGTAGATATTTTTTCATTTCTGGATACCCTTTTCGTTGAATAAGATTTCTCAACTTTCAGAACTTCCTTTTTTTTCTTTTTCTACTCAACTGCTATTTTTAGGAGTTTTGAATTTGAAGGCGTGAGGAGGAAAAAATTTAAGGGAAGGTTCAGGACAAAAAAAAAGCACTTTGGTGAAAGAATCAGATCTAGGTCATTCACGGTTTGAAAGTTAGTTGAGTTCTAGTTTCTGCTTTTTGCCCTGAAAAATCTTCCAAGTCCAGTTTGAGGCACTAAATGATCTCGTATGGGCCTAGAAATTTTTGGAACTAGCAAAGCGGGTTATTAACATGTTCTTCACTCTGAGACCTTTCCAATGGTTCAAACGGTTGGAAAAATGGAGTCCCGGATCAAAAGTTATGGCTTCCGAAAGTTGGCCGATTTTTGGAAAATTGCCAATTTTCGAATTAGGACTCAATCTTTGAATTTCAAATTATAATTTTTTGTACCAAACAGCCAAAAATCATAATTCAAATTTTGTTTGGATCCATAAGGGAAAGGGATCTATTTATGGGCAAGTTTTTTTTATTTTTGATAGCTTTTTGGGGGAAAAAGTTTGCATGCTGTGAAAAGGGGAACTTCTATAATTTTTGTAATTTGCATGTATTGTAGAGCTTGAGGATTTGAGATCCTCTGCATGTAAGAATTCCATATTTCTAAATAAAATATTATTCTCTATTTTGTGTGTGTTATTCTGTGTCTTGGGTTAGCACCCTTGTCACTATTCTAGATTGTGTTAGTGTAGCAGGTCAAGCTATACCTAGTTACTATTTGTACAAGTCTAAAAGACACATTAGAAACTATATTGTTAACTATGAGTCAAGGGCATCCATGGAAATCCAAGCGCATGCTTGGATAACCAAATAATTATTTGTGGAATGGTTAAAACACTTTGCAAGAAATGTCCCAGGAGGGGTGTCACCAACAAATAGACAACTTCTCATCTTTGATGGTCATGGCAGCCATGTGGCATTCAAAATGGTCAAAAAAACAAAGACTACGGGAATAGATTTTCTCACACTTAAAACACATTGCAACCACAAATTGTAGCTAGCTAATGTTAGTGTATTCTCACCATTCAAAAACTACTTCAAACATCATAAGAGTATATGGCTCTCTGGACATCCTCAACTTGACATTGGAAGGGAAGAGTTGGCAACGTACACTTGCCAACAAATGTTTTGCACAAGCTTTGACTCCTAATAATATTGCAAGTGGTTTTAGAATAATAGGAATTTGGCCATTAGATTGACATACGCTTGAATTGGATATGGGGCCAAGCCAAGATTTCATGGTTGAAGACGAAGGAACCACATTGGGAGCAAAAATAGAGGGTGAGACAACTGATGATGAGGCACAATTCATGGAAGCAAAGACTTGTTTGAGGACAACAGGTTGGAATGGGGAACATATTGGACAATTTGTAGAAACCTTTTCTGCAAGAAATCCCCAAAATCCAACAAACGAAGAAGGATATTGCACATAAAACATCGAGGCAACAAAAATTGAAGAACCAACAGTTCAAACATGTAATCAGACAATTGAAAATGAAGAGAGTCTCAATTTTCCATTTGAATTTCAAGATACAACTTTAAACCTAGGGGTGCATCTGAATTTTAGTAAAGGGGATGAAGGGATGTCCATGCCATCAACACCACATGTTGATCCTGAATAAGTCATCCATTACTTCATGACTGGGAGAAATTGGGATGTAAATGATGAAGAAAATGGAGTGTAAGGTAATGACTCAAGCGATGAAGAAGATGACTATGTGCCATGCACACAAGTCGATGACCAACAACCAGTAGGTAGGAGAAGCAATTTTTTGCAACTCCCAACATAAAGGGTGCACCAATCATCTAATAGCTCAGTCGCAATGGGGTGCTACGCCTAAGTAGGAAATGTAAAATTTTGACATTAGATTATTTTTTCAATTCTCTAAATGAACAAGAGACACAAAAATGAAGAAACCAAGAATTGCAACAAAGGAAAAGGGAGAAAATGGTTGAAAAGAAGGAGAAAAGAGAAGAAATCTTGGCACAGAGGGAGGCAAAGAGATTGGAGCGTGTTGCAAAAAAATAGAAAATTGTAGAGGAGAAGCTGAGGCAATGACATCAAAAGGATTTTGAAAGGGAGCAAGCAAATATTGTCAAGGACAATTGAAGGAAACCCAAAATCAGGCAGAAAGAGCAGAAAGAAATAGAAGTAAGAGTACTCCTACAACTCCTCTTCCAACTCAACATCCAGTTTTAAGGGACATGATCAACATTTTGTCTCCATCCTTTGCTGATCTTAGCAGCCTACAAAATGGGTCTTCTGAAGGATGCTCTAAATAGTTACAACTCAGTCCAAAGGAAAATCAAACATTGCTTGCTTGTATAGCAAGTGCCATGCAGAAAAATCCGCAGTCCTTAACATCTTTCTAGTTGATGCGGAGTCAGTTGACACCCAAGGACATACCACTTCTTAATCAGATTTGTGGATGTCTGATTAGAATTTTTTTTTTGAACTTTTTGACTTCGATGTGTGCTAGTTTGTTTTTCATAAAACTAAATGCTAGTCTGTTATATTAGACAACCAAAGGATACTAGTGTGTATTTTTATAAAACTAAATACTAGTCTATTGTGAACTTTTTGACTTCGATGTGTGCCAATGTGTTTTTTGTAAAACTAAAGAGTCATTGTCTTCTTTAAAACTTTGTCTTAATCATGTTTATGATGTAATACATTTGATTTCAGCCTAGGCATGTTTTGGGAACTATCCAAGTTAATGATTTATGCTTTTTGTGATTTGAAATCAGTTTTGTGTTGGTTGTATTCATCCATCGTTTTGTTGGATATGTGTTTGTTGTATTCATCTAACTAACATTGTTGAAAATTTAAATGTAAATTAAGAAATGTATGTAATTGAAACCCAAAAAATTATGTACACATATATATATACACACACACACACACACAACTATGTATATGCATATATATATATATATGTATGTATACATACATATATATGTATATGTATGTATACATACATATATATATGTATATGTATGCATATACATGGTTATTGTTATGTAATATATATATATGTGTGTATGCACAATAAGTATATGCATGCATATATATATATACATATATATATATATATATATATATATATATATATATATATATGTATATATATATACATATATATATACATATATATATATATATACATATATATATACATATATATATATATATACATCTATATGCAGCATATCCATAAATTAATCTATTTGAAATTGTAAATTTTTCAACACCTACACTTGGAAATCAATCTAATTGTAATTTTTAAGTGTAAATTTACAATGAATAAGAAAAATGAGCATTATAAATGAACACAATGTGTACTGGGTCACAACCAAAGTAAAGTCTTGAAAGACTTTACCTGAATTGTCATCTTGCAATTTGACATGCTTTTGAAAACCTCCTAGCCATTTGACATGCCTTCCAAAACAAACAAATATAATAGAACACACAAAAATGGACAATAGTTATTGCAATAAAAAAAATACATACTAGTTAGTGAACAATAAAGAACAATAATTGAAACTTAGAGCCATATGAACAAAAAATCCTTAATTATTTGGTGTGTTGACAAACACATTTACCGAATTTCCCACCATGAACATTGTTGCATCACCTCTCCTTGTTCTCCCGTGCCTACAAGAAAATATTTACAACCACGGGTAGTAACAACCAAGGCTAGTAACATACAAACATCATATGGCCTTTTCAATAATGCATGTACAATAGCACATAATTAATCAAGTTCAACATATTAAAAGTTCCATATGGAAAACATAAATATATGTAAAAACATATAAATGTTAATACAATTGTATACCAAGACTTATTCAAGTTATTTTCATTTTTTCTCATCACCCTTGGATACATGAGGAATGTGCAAAGGATGCCAATCAATGCTCTGTAGAATGGAGAGGATATTAGCAGAGGAGAATAATTGCGAATGTTGTTGGCTGTTGTCCCTCTTATTTAGTAATTCGAATTTGACAATTGAATGCATTCAATTTGGTTGTTGTGTTTCAAATTTGAATTTGTTTGAGCATTTGAATTTGTAGCTACCAGTTACATAGGTTTTTATTGGCACAATCCCCAAATATTGCACATCCCTCATCCATTCATAGAATGACAAGTGGCATCATGCCATTGGATGAATGTTAGTCCCACATTGCTCAAATTTGGACATGCATCCATCTTGGCATTCTATAAATAAAGAGCTCATATCCTCATTTGATCATCCACAAATTATGCAAAGTTATTATGCTAAAATATTTATCCATTTTCATCCATCATTCTTAAGTTCTTAGCTAGGGTTTTTGCAGATTTTGGCTTGGAGCTCTCATTCTTCATCAACAAAAGTGGATCAATCATCTTCAACATATCAATTTTGCATCTTAGGAATTGGGAAAGGGCCAATTTTCACATCAAATTGGCACCAATTCCCCCATGGGATCATGAGTTTGCACATTTAAATTAGGATTCAATCTATTCTCTTGTTTTATTGTGTTCTTCATTGTTTTCTTTCCTATTTTGAGTTTGTAACTGGATTTCATGGGGAATTCTTGTTTTATCTTGCAATCTCTTGTTTAACTTGTTTATTCATGTTGTTTTGTAGGTACTAGGACTAGGGTTCGCACATTTGGTGCTAGAAGGAGGGCTGGATATCATTCTCTCATCTTTTCTTAAAATTTCTACGTTTTTGCATATACACAGAAAATTCCAATGTTGGGAGCTTAGTGTCATTGTTTTGGCACTGCTGACTCTTCAGCATCGCTATATGGCACTGCTTGAAATTAAAATCACGACACTGGACTCATTCAATCACATAAATTTTCAAAAAAAATCAAACTACGACGCTGGAAGAAAAGTGCGACGCTAGGCGAAAAGTGTGATGTAGTTGAGCTCACTGCCCCAACACAGAGCGACGTTGACTAGTAAGTGGCGTTGTGAGGGCATCGCTGGGAAATCAAACTCTGACCTAGTCATGAGTTGTGCCACTGGAAGGGAGTAAAAAGGGAAAATAAAATTTTAACACGTGCTTTTTGATTAATGATTAATTTGTCTTCTGTTTTCTGCCTTTTAATTTATGTATTTTCTAGAATCTGACTGGTTTTTCTCTCTTGTAGGTTGGAATCGAAAACGAAAGAAGAAGAAAGATGATGATGGTATCTTACAAATTCAAAGTGTTTTTAAACACTTTAGTGTTCGGTTGACACTTTTAAGGAGTTGCTATCACTTCTTCCTTAGGACACTAATTTCATTTGGGTTTAAAAAGAATTTTTCCATTTCTTGCAAGAGGCTAAAATGAACATTAGGATCACAATATACTAGAGTTTGTTTCTTTGGATAAACAATTGAACAAAATTTCTATCATTTGTCTTTTCGTGCTCTAAAATGTACTCACATTTTGCTTTGTGGATTTAAAAAGAACAAGTGCAACTTTGTTTTTCTTGAAGGCTTACTTAAACTAAAGGCATTGAAAAAGGACATATGCACTTCTCTCGCGCTTTATAGTGATCTTGAGAATCAAAAGGCCTTTTTCATGATTTTAGGTTGAGACAAAGCAATCACCTCCACACTTCGATTTAAATTTAAAATTGAACAAGATCTTGTGTGAGTGTGAGTGGGGGAATTATCACGTATATTCTCTCTTTGTTGCCATCAAATATTGATCGAGTTACAGATTTTGTTCTTTATTCACTTTTGTTTATCCTAGAGGGCCTGCCTTGGGGAAAAAGTACTCACCCAAGGGAATGACTCAACCGGTAACACTCTAAAGCCAAGAGTATTTCCAACTGGTATATAAATGTGGGTATTGGAGTAAACGCCAATATCATGCGGTTGATTCCGACAAGATGGATCCGAAAGGGGACTCTTTTCGTATGGGTCAATCTGCACGAATGGAAAGTCCTTACTAAAACCCATGTGCTAGAATTTTCCAAAATCCTTTAATCTATTTGTTGGTGCAAGAACCATCGTTCTGAAGCCACACCACACTTTTACAGTCTTTTAGTAGAAATGGAAAACATGCCATGGGAGTTTCATGGGTGTTGATGCTTTGCTGCCCCATATAAGTGAGTGTCGTGGAGGGAAGCCAGTGGGGTCAAGCATCTAACCATTCACTAAATATAAGTGTAGCTAGACTTGTCCAAGTGGGAATCCAACAAATATTGTCCAACACATCCATAGGGTTGTACTTATTCTAGGGTTACAAAATTTCTTGCTTGATTGAAAACAACTTGAAAAAAAACACTTAACATCATCATCCAAATTTCAAACCCTTTTGGAGACAAATACAATTGACTCAATCCATATGTTATTGCTTGCCCTTGGGATTTACATCCTTAGAGGTTTCTAAACACTGGATTACATCTCGATTTTTCTACTTAAGTAAACAATAGGTAAACCCTTGCCTTGTTATCATCAAATTTCCACATAACATACCTTGTGGGGTTTGAAGAAATTAGGACATTGGACATCTTAGTTTGAAAACTTAATCAAAGAAAGTGTTTTTGATCAAATTAAGCCATTAAGCAAATCTAAACAAAATGAACTTTCATGTGTGTTGAAGCCTCACGATTCTTGAAAAATTCCAAAACGAAAATCATTGGTTGGAAATGTATGTCCAAATTGAATCATTCTTTGGTTATAAAGGTCTCTAGGAAGCATTTGCATGTTCTTCAATACCTAGGTCTAGGAAAACAAAGTGTCTTTTTTAGGTTCTTCTTAGGATCAAGGAAAATCAAAATCTTTTTCATCCATCCTTAAAACATCAAAGAAAACATCATCTCATTATCACCTTTTGGAAAATCTTGAAATCATCCTTAAAATGCTAGGATTTTTGGAAAAATTGAACATCATCAAATCCTTGAGATTAAATCTTTGAAAACATTATCAAAATCACCTTTGGCTAGGTATGTGTAGATGCATCCTTTTGCATATACTTAGTCAAAGTTATCAAAATCATCTTGTTTAACTTAGTATATGTAGATGAATCCTTCTTCATATGCTTAGTTAAACTATCATCTTGTTTGAATAGGTGTGGGTAGATGCATTCTTCTCCCCGCACATATTCAAATTATCCTCCTTTGAACAAATCTATCCCTTAGATCATCATCCAACATCTTAGGGTCTTTTTGTTCAAAATCAAAAGCAACCAAAACCAATCAATCAAGGACAAATCCCAAATCCAAAATCAAAATTTGAAACATATCTGAAAAGTCCCAAAACCCTAGTATCTCCTTCAAGATTTACTAAAAGATCATAACATCCACATCATCCACCCCTTGCATCATCATCATATCACACCTCTTGATCTTTAAGATATCCTAAAATTTTCTACTTTGAGGCATAAAATAAAGATCAATCCAAAGAATCAAGAGATTCATCTCCCATTTTTAAAAATTGATCCTTGTTTTATGGTTCAAACTAGATCTCAATACAAGAAGAGCATGGAAGCCAACAAATAAACACTCACTTCAAGAGATCTTAGCCAAACAAACGTTGAAATGAATCTCACTGAATCAAGCAATCCTTTGACCATCTCATCAAAAAATCCGCAAGAAGAAAACCAAGGAGAAGATCTTACCTTTGGGATGTCTCATGAAGAAATAACTGAAATGCTCAAAAATTCAAAGAACCATAAAATCATCAACATCATGATGAGGCTCAATCCTTCATTATACATGCTGGAACTAGCAAAACAAGGGGCCAAATTACCCTCGGATTTTGACGTAAGCACCATAGTGGAGACTTCTTTTCCTCTAATTTCATCCACCATCCCCATCTCATCTACACCCCCATCCCAAAACATCACCCAAAACATTCCGCAGATCACGACATCATTTCTTCCAACCCAACCTAACATTAATAAAGGAAATGCATTTCTCAATGCTATTCAAGAACACCCCCTTGTTAATAATCAAAACTTTGATGCAAACACCACCTTGGAACAAAACATAACCAAAAACCCATAACATAAGAATGTGCCTCTCACCTTCCATCATGATCCATCATCATCATTCTTTCGCGCAACGCCTCAAACTCCTCTCCTCACAAATTCACAAGAGGAAGGAGACATGTTCGAACTAGGGGGCATCTTCGACACCACAACATTTTCACAAGAACTTGCACCGCTCACATTCCCACCTCTTCCACCATTTCCATCATTGTCCACATCACTCCTTGATTTAGGGATCCCCCCTCTAGCAAGTATCAATCAAACCACTATCCCAAATATCAATCAAAGCATTATGCCAAATGCTCAAAATTTGTTGTTGATATTGCAACAACAGACGACAAATGCACAAACAATTGCAACATCATCAAACACCCCAATAACATCGTAAAACATGGTCTCTCAAGGGGCAATCACATCAATAACACCACTTATCACTCAAACCACCACATCAACAATACCATATACCACTCAAATCATTAACACGACATCACCATTCACCACCACCACCACCACCAACTTCCACCACATCAAGCCAATACAATGCGGCATTGCAAGCTGCTTTTCAAAGGGGATACCAACAAGTGCAAAAACAAAAAGTTGTACAACTAGCTACTCAACAAGCTGCTCAAGCTGTGTAAGTTGCCCAAGCAGCCCAATCTGCCTTACAAGCACAACAAGCCACCCAAGCCGCTCAAGCATTACAAGCATTACAAGCACAAAATACTTCTCAAGCACAAGCTCTATTACAACAAGTAGCACAAGTGCAAGCTCAATACCAAGCACAAAAAACCCAATATCAAGCACAAATCCTTGCACAAAGACAAGCATCGCAATTGCAGCATATCAGCAAGCAATAAAGCAATATCAAGAGCAAAAAGAAGTAACAAAATTGGCAGCCCAACAACAAGCGTTGTTCATACAAAAGCAGGTGGAAGCCTACCTTGCTCGATAGAACATACAGATACCATCAAACAACACATCAACCAACCCATGATTGAAACACCCCAAAACACTTTCATCCCACCCCTTGATTCACAAAATGATGTAACGACACAAATCAGGTTTCTCTCGCAGCAAGTGCTCGATCTTCAATCAGGGCGAACAACAAAGACACCAAGCAACTTGTGTCCATATCCATTCAACAGGAGCCTAGTGATGAAACCATTCCCCAAGGGATTTGAAATCCCCAAATTTGACAAATATCAAGGGACGGGAAACCCTGAAGATCGCATAAGGTAATTCCAGGTTCATTGCATGGAAGTCGCATATGATGATACTTATCAACTATTTCCTAGGAGTTTGGTAGGCCATGCTATGGAATGGTTCTCTCACTTACCTTCAGGCATTAGAACATTCCAAGAAATTATGGATGGATTCATTAAAAATTATGCATGCAACATTGCAATGGATGTTAGTTTAGAAGAACTCTTAGCTCTAAAACAAGGAAAGGGTGAATCATTCGCTTCAATCTTACAATGATGGCGATCCAAGGCCAATCGGAGCAAGTGGAACATGCTAGAAGAATAACAAGTTTGCACCATCATAGCCAACCTTGAAGGCAACTTGGAATTTCATCTCAAGGTTCAGGGCATCACCACATATGATCAATTTATCCCCAAGGTGCTCACCATTGAAAGAGCCCTTATAACTCAACCCGCGGAATCAACATCATACCACAAACAACAAAGCAACCGCCCACCATCCAATTACAATGATAAACCTCGTACATGGGAAAGAAACAAAAACATTACTAATGATGATGTCGTCGATGCCAAGGTGGTCATTAGTGCTCCTCACCAAAATACACCCACACCACAAATCCAAATTCAACATCAAAATAATCATCACACAACACACCAACCAAACAACAATCCAACAATCAATAACCTCAATGATCAAAGAGGACCACCCCAATGTAAGAGTTATCCCAAGTGAAAATACACCACTTTGGGGGAACCACTTGAGGATATAATTAAAAATATAATAGACAAAAAACTCATCAAGCCTCCTACATTTGAGAATTACCAAGAACTGGACGTGAAACCTCCTTGGTATAATGAGAATCAACTCTGCAAGTTCCATAAAATCAAAGGCCATACCACAAATAATTGCATGAGATTAAAGAACATCATTCAATATCTCATTGATAAAAGAATCATAAACGTGGAACAACCTATAGGAAATCAAGATCTTAAGATATACATGAATCCGATGCCGAATCATGGCAACAAAGGGAATAACAATAACAAAGATAAAGGGAAAGGCACCCACTCAAATGTAAATCATGTGTATGAAATAGTTGTCACCTCCTTAGATGAAAACTGCATGGTCATTACTATCCAGGGTGCCTATGCCGAAGATTGTGGAGTCACCACAAGAGGTGGAAAAGTAACTATTGCAGGATCATCCCAACCACATAGAGTCCTTGCATCTAGATGTATTCCTAATGGCTACAATGTCCTAGATCAACTCAAGAAAATGCCAACACAAATCTCCATCATGGAGTTGCTAAAATCTCATCTTCCCATAGGAAAATTCTTGAAGAAGCGTTGGCCTCATCCACTATCCTCACAGATCTTGATGCAGAGCAATTCCAAGCTATGGTCAGAAATATCATTACACCTAATCTTCTTACATTCTCTGACCTAGATTTCCCCACCCAACCATCTCACAACCGTGCACTTCACTTGGAAGCTATAGTACATAAGAGAAAAATCAAAAGGGTCTTGGCGGATGGAGGTGGGGGTTTAAATATTTGTTCTCTCAGCCTCATCAAACAGTTGAAAATATCAGAAGATTCTATCGACAAAGGAAAGGGTATCACAATAAGAGCATACGACGATCAAGAAAGAGTGTCTCAAGGCATGATCAAAATCCCTATTCAAGTAGGGCCAGCTCTCATGGAAACCACCTTTCAAGTCTTGGAACTTGACATGTCGTATAACATCCTCCTAGGATGCCCATGGATTCATGCAATGAAGGTAGTAGCGTCGACTTTCCACCAATGTGTGAAATTTATACATAATGGACAAGAAGTGACCATCCATGGAGATCCCGAACCTTTCTCATACTACAAAAATCTTGAAGCAAAGTATTACAAAATCCCCAAGTACCAAAAAATGATGAGGGCCCATCCACACCATACATCGATCCCACCACCCTTGCATCCACTTCTACAACTGAGACACCTGCCACTCCCACCATCCCCATCTCTAACATCAAGCTCATCATCCAAGATAATGGATGTGCAAACTACAAGCTCCCTAATAATGCCTTTGTGGTAGGAGAGTTACCACAATCTCCTAGATCACAGGGACATCCACAAATAAATGAGGCTTCCACATCTCAAACGCCTCCTGAAAACTATCCCACCTTCATAAGTTGGGGAGATCTTGGATGAGAAGTTATTGAGGCAGACCCATCTCATATGCTCTATCAAGATGAAATACCAGTACCAAATTTACCAATGGATGAAAGAAGCAAGGGTCTACAAATGATGCTTGCAATGGGCTACAACAGAAACCAAAGATTGGGAAAAAATGACAATGGGCTCATAATACCTATCATGCCAGAGACACGACCGATAACAAATCTTGGCCTTGGATGTACCCCTCTGAGAATAACCATACGAGGATTAAGTCCTCCAGTTAGAACGGGTAATAATCCTCCTCATCCAACCCTAGCAGAACTACGCTTACTAGTGTCTACAGGTAGAGCCATAGATAACTTTACATTTAATATAATTGACGTCTGTAGTAGTAGTGATGACGAGGATCACCTGACTAACTTACCTAGGCTATTTGAGGATACCACTCTTTGCATGATTAGTACCCTCTCTTTTGAAATAGACCACCAAAATCATGAGATTCGCCTAGTATATCCCCAACTCATCGACTATGACCAGCGAGGACCACTAGTTCTTGATACATTCAAAAATGATGAGGCACTCTTAGAATTCATGGGATTATGGGATAACATTCCAGATGGGGATCGCAAAGTAGGGTTTATAATGGAGTTGGACACACATGCCTATTATGGGGAAACAATTAAATCCTTCAGTCACAAAAGCAAGGAATTAAGAATAATATCCAAGTCCTTGAGTGAAAACCACACTGTGGCACTCTCTGACAAAAAAAAAGTAAAAAGAAAGGATGCATCCAACGGTGAAAACCTCTCTGAGGCACCCGAGGATGGGGGATTCAATCTTCCTTTAAGAGCTATTCATTAGGAAAATTCAGCAGTCTTGGTAGAAAAATGCAATCCTGTCAATCTAGGAATAGAGGCAACCCCGCACATCATATTCTATGTGGAATCACTACTATCAGAAGAGAAAGAGATCCTAGCAGCATTCCTAAGAGAAAGACAAATAAATGTCATATGGAGTTATGCTGACATACCAGGACTTGATCCAAAGACCGTGGTTCACCACTTAGCAGTGTATCCAGAAGCAAAGCCTGTTAGACAAAAGCTTCAAAAAATGCACCCTCAAATCGCCCTGCTAGTCAAAATGGAACTAAAAAAGCTATTAGATGCAAGATTTATCTGACCAATAGATTATCTAGAATGGGTGTCAAATTTGGTACCTATTTCAAAACCTGACAGAAATATCAGAATCTGCACAGACTTCAAAGATTTGACAAGGCATGTCCAAAAGATGACTTCCCACTTCCCAACATCGACATGATAGTAGACATGATGGCAAGACATGAGATGTTGTCACTAATGGACGAATTCTCATGGTACAATCAGATTATGATAGGTAAAGAGGACCAACATAAAAAAAATTTCACTTGTCCATGGTGGACATATTGTTGGAACATGATGCCATTCAGCTTAAAAAACATAGGAGCAACATATCAAAGGGCCATGACATTGATATTCCATGACATGATTCATAAAACAATCAAAGACTATGTTGATGACATTCTAGCTAAGTCCAAAAAGAGAAAAGACCACATAGCAACCCTAAGTGCCATCTTTGATAGACTGGAGGAGTACAAGGTTAGACTAAACCCAAAGAAGTGTGTCTTCGGCGTCCAATTAGGAAAGCTCCTAGGATATATAGTATTAATGAGGGGTATCGAGGTAGATCTAACAAAGGTAAAATAAATCCTCGAGATGGAGGAACTGAAAACATTAAAGCAACTGAGAAGTCTCTAGGGCAGGCTACAATCCATTCGAAGATTCATAGCACAATTGGCGGACAAACAGAACCCATATTCTCACCTACTTCACAAGGGAGTAGCATAAAAATGGGATACCAAGTGTGAAGAGGCATTCAACAAAATCAAAGAATATATACTAACACCACCAGTCTTAATGCCACCCATCCCAAAGAAACCATTGATCTTATACATATCAGCAATAGCAGCAGCCCTTGGAGCTCTTCTAGCTTAGCATGACGAAAATGGAACGGAAAGGGCTATCTATTACATCAGTAGAACAATGGTTGGGCATGAGCTAAACTATTCATTCATCGAGAAAGCATGCCTTGCAGTAGTGTTTGCATCACAAAAATTTAGACATTACATGTTGGCACATAAAATAAAACTCATTGCCAAAATTGACCCTCTCAAGTATCTACTATCAAAGGCAATGCTCATAGGAAGAATGGAAAAATGGGTGATGCTATTATCAGAATATGACATCGAATATGTAGAGAGGAAAGCAATGAAGGGCCAAGTCATCGTAGAACAACTGGTAGAAGCACCAATCTATTCTGAGCACCCTCTTGTCACAGAGTTTCCAGATGAATCCATTTTCAATCTCAACGTAGCTAACCATTGGAAACTATACTTTGATGGCTCATACACACAGTATGGATTAGGAGCTGGTGTCTTCTTCATTACCCCACAAGGGGATTGCATACCAACGTCATACAAACTAGAATTTCCTTCCACCAATAACATTGCAGAATACAAGGCTTTAACCATAGGTCTCAGAATAGTAGTGCAATGGAACATCATAGCTCTCAAAGTGTACAGAGACTCTTAATTGATCATAAATCAAGTGAACGATGAATACAAAACCAAGGATGACAAGATCACTCCATACAAAAAATTGGTGGAGACTATCAAAGAATCTTTCATTGAAATAACATTTGAGCATATTCCTAGAACCAACAATAGAGTGGCAGACGCCATGGTAACAATTGGATCCTTACTCGCAATCCCCCACAACGTCCCAAAATATGAATTCCTGATTGAGCAACTTCTCGTACCCACATTCGAGATACCAAAATTAGAATATGTGTGAGAAATTGTTGGTCCTGGTGATCCTTGGTATCATGACATTTATACATACCTTTGAATAGGATTCATACGTACTGACCTACCATCAAACCTAAAATGAACCTTTGTTAAAAAAGCATCCAGATTTGTTATCCTAGGTGATACCCTGAATCGTAGAAGCATAGAAGGAACCCTACTACGTTGCTTAAATGCTGAGAAGGCATTAACCTCTTAACTGAAGTACATAATGGTATCTGTGGTTCACACTCGAGTGGAATGACCATAGCTAAGAAATTACTGAGGATGGAGTATTATTGGCCCACAATGGAATGAGAAGCACCTGACTATGCCAGAAGGTGTCTACAATGTCAGCATCATGGGGATCTCATCCATGCTCCAGCTCAAGAGCTTCATCCTATCATCACACCATGGCCCTTTTCGTAGTGGGGACTTGATCTCATTGGAAAAATAACACCCACCTCATCTAACAGCCACAAATTCATCATAACCGCAACAAAGTACTTTACTAAGTGGGTGGAAGCTATACCCATGAGGTACATAACTAGGAAGTAGATTTCAAAGTTCATCCTGAACTATCTCATTTGTCGCTATGGTGTTCCACACCATTCAAAAATTAGGAGGTCTGTGACTTATGCGAGAAATTCAAAATCCAACATCGCTTCTCCACCCCATACTATCCCCAAGGTAATGGCCAAGCAAAAGCTACAAACAAGACCATTCTCAAAATCCTCAAGAAAGCAATCAATGACATAGGTCATGACTAGCACCTACAGCTTAATCCCACCCTTTTGGCCTATCAAATCAGTATCTGCACACCCACCAGCGCCACCCCCTTCTCCTTGGTCTACAGATTAGAAGCGGTACTCCCCATAGAGATCGAGCTCCCATCCCTCCGGATATCATTGCAAAACCTCATCATAGATGAACAGTACCGAGTATCAAGATTAAATGAGCTGGAGCTACTAGATGAGCATCATATAGATGCTTTAAATCATTTGCAATTCTATCAAAATAGACTCAAAAGGAGCTACAATAAGAAAATCAAAAGCAGGACATTCCAAGTCAGAGAACTGGTCTTAAAAGAAAATCAGAAGAATGTTCCAAACCCAAGCAACAAAGGAAAATCTGAACCTAATTGGCTGAGACCATTCCTCATCATAGTAAGTTACAAGTCAGGGCATATCAGTTATCAACACCCGAAGGGGAACCTTTGCAAGAGCCCATGAATAGCTCTCATCTCAAAAAGTTTTATGCCTAAATCTTTCAAGGTATAGAACAAAAAAATCCAAAAAATTAGAAAATGTATTGAAAAAATGGTTACTTTGGCAAAAACCTAGCAAACAGGTGTCTTGGTAACAACAAAACAATCAAAAAAGAAAAAAATAAAAAAATAAATTAAAAAAAGGATTGAAAGTAGTAAAAAGAAAAAAAATCGTCCTCTAGTGAAAACCACTTTGGTGGCACTTTGGGCAAGTACCTTGGTGAAAACCTGGAAAACAGGTGCCTTGCGTAAATAAGCACTTTCCATCCACCAAGATCTTTACGGCTTGTTCTACATCATCCATCCATTACTCTTCCATCATCCATTGCATTCGGGTCTCCATCCATCACTCATCCACTTGCATCCGCATCATAGCTTGGTCCTATGTTCGCATCATGATTCCTCCTAGTACTACTCGGCTCATCCTCAAGGATAGTTTGTCCTACCTTTATCGGAGTAGTCTATTGCATCATGCTGGGGGCATGTTCTTATCGGATCGGATTCGTGTATGTTCTTAAAATCCAAAAACATCAAAATATCAAAAAAATCCAAAAACATCAAAATATCAAAAAATCCAAAAACATCAAAAAAAATCAAAAATCCAAAACATCAAACATAAAAAAAAAAATAAAACATATCAAAATCCCAAAACAGGTCAAAAAGTCAAAAACAAGGTCGTCTTGTCGAACTACGTGGTCTCTGCGTATATAACGTCGGCAAGGCTAATCTATTGATCAACCCCTGAGACCCCTAGGATAGGTCTTTAGGTTAGTCTCTTGGTCAAAATCTCAGAAAATCCCAAAACATTGGAAAATAAAAAATCAAAACATTTGAAAATCTTGAAAAATACCAAAAACAACCTTAAAACATCGTAAAACACCAAAAACATCCAAATATTTGAAAAAATCCATCCACCTCATCTCACTTGCACCCGCAATAACACCATCCATAATAAACTGATCGTCATCCTCAACCTTTGGTGAAACAGTTGGAAACAAGTCTAGCAAATTAAAATTAAAACTTCAAATGTCAAGTCTTAGGTCTAAGTCAGTACATAAACAAGTTGGTCAACTCTTTGTGTCGATAGTCCATCATCCAAATAGTCCCATATCAATCATCTAATAACATCATGTCCTAGGATGAATCCTTCCTACAAGGGGCATTGTTTATCAGAAAGAGCACTTTGGATAAATAGAATGACATGCCGCCATCCACTAACATGTCCTAGGATGTATCCTTCCTACAATGGGCATTATCTTTTGGCAATAGTTTTAGTTCTTATACTTAAAAACACATTCCCTTTTGGTTAGCCGTATTGAAGAACATCAACTTGCTTGTGTGCTTTATCTTTGTCTTTTGACTTATCTTATTGTGCTCAGTCCAAGGACCTCTCGATGATATCCAAACAAAGGGATTTAGAGAGATAGGAATGGGGCAATGATCATTATCCTTTTGTCTGCTATGCTTGTTGGACGTTCTTGTAACATAACCTTGGCGAATACATGCTTTGTTAGGTATGTAGGGAGGAGGTCTAGGGAAACTTGTTGACTATTGCATGGATAGGTTTACCTTTCCATGTTTTGGTCCGAGGTGTTTGAAACTTTTGAAGTACATCCTAGCAAGGTTTCCATATGTCAAGCGTGAGCAAGAATACTCCTATCTACTTGTCAAGTCAAATTCCATCACACTAGGAACAATTCCATCCTGGTTTTCTATACCTTGATGCATCGTACCATGTGTGTCATCAAACATAAGAAAATTTGACCCTTTGAAAATCCCAATTCCTCGACAAATAATCATCATCATCATCATTTGCATTTGCATCATCTTGTGTCTTGTTGAAATGACTCCTTCCTTCCTTGCTAACCGCACTAACAATGTACTATGACAGTTGATCATCATCATCATCATTGTCATCGATCCTACATCCACAAATCATTAGCATATTGCATAAACATATCATATAGGAAATATATACATCGCATCTCCATCATCATATAAACATTTCATCATAAGCATTCTTCGAAGATAGATGCATCCATTTCATTACATTTCACTCATTACATTGTACATCGCATGGCATTATATCAATCATCGCATAGCATTCATTTGCATTTCATAACCATTTCACATTACCACCTACTGCATAATCATACATAATAGGCACATAAGCATCATAAGATAATCCATCACATACATACTTGCATAACATCATGGCATCATCTCACACATTACGTTCATAATGCATCATCATACCACTTTGCATAGACATATCATTACATCATATTAAATGCATCACATACATTATATCATCATTTAATATGTTTAGGATAATAACATTTGTTATTCTAAGCATCTTAAAACCATCTCATATACATCATCTCATGACCATCACATTACATCATCGATGCCATCTCATAAATAGCATCATAAATCATTCATTCCACATAAGCATAAATAGTCCATCACATACAAAGCGTATTTGCATCCATAATTATTTATAAACATAAGTCACATAACATTTCACATATAGATCATATCATTTTCCATATTTCATTCCATATCACATATCATGTCACCATTTACATTAATATAAAATAGATAATCATATAGACAACATCATTACGCATCACATAAATACATTTGCATATCATAGGTTAACATAATATAGATATGTTAGTCATAATCACTGCATAATATCATCATAAATAAATGCATCCATAAAAGCATCATATAACATCATTGCACAACATATAGAAGTAAAATCATCCATGCATAAATAAAGAGTACACATCACATCACATCAAAAGATCATCATCGGCTCCTATATGTATATCATCAATGGTGCAACTATCATAGTACAATAATAAATCAGATCACTGTACATGTATGTCAATCAGTAAAAAAGGCCCATCGGGCTATCAAAAATGAGCCCATAGAGCACAAAAAGTATCAAATCATCCTGATCAAGCTCTGTCCCTATGGATGCTGCCCTCGCCTTTGTCACCATGACCCTCTGCTGGCCTGTAGCTAGCCCGCTCTGAATACTCTAGGACTCAGTCTGCTTTGGGTACGGCCTCATGATAGTACCTCTGATAGTACGCGGCCTCTCGGATGACATCCCTATAGAATCAAACTGACACTGTACCTTGGGAGGAGGAGGTTGTCATGCTCTCTATCTGTTGTCTCCAGCCTAGCTCAGTGGTTGCCTATAGCTTTTCAGCCTGTCTTTGTTGCACGGCCTTATCACTCTCAGCTCTGAGCTGCTCTCTCTCAGCCCTCGCCTAAATCTCTCTCGGCTGTCATGGCTTGAACCTAAACCTGCAGATGTGCAATCAAGGCATCCCATGCATCTTCCTATCTTGTTGGTTGTACCTACGGCTGCACCCGAGGAGGACCCTCGCCTCGTGGTGGTGGGACTAGTGGCACCTGCTACTAGTCCTGCATGTGCACATCTCCCTGATCTGGCTGCACTGGAGGCACAAATGGCGGGTCCTGTCAAATCTCAGCTCTCTGGCCTCATCCTCCCCCTTTGTCTCTAACTCTCTGTAGATCTAGGTCTGCACCTAGAATAGTCAACCGAAGCGGAGGCCGAAACCAATCCCTGTAGGCCTGAGTCGTGCCTGGATCTGTGAGTCCCTGATCATAAGCCCATGGTCGAGCTACCAACTACCTGGAACTGTCCATGACCTCTGAAGTAGGAATGTACTACCCCCATGACACCTATGTCATGCTGTGGGTGAAGACAACTACGTAGTCCCCATCGGGACAATCCTACGGCTCCCCAAACTGATGTTGCACGTGCCCAGGCAGGTACCTCACGATCATAGTGTGCTCCCACCCCTGCATATACCGATCCTGGTGGTAATAGAACAACTGATCGACATTGTCAGCCCATCTAGGTTGACCAAGGTATGGTCGCCAGGTCAAGACCAACATCTTGTCTAGGACCCTCCTCCAGTAGGGGATCTCGTGCTCACCAGTGTGTGTGGACACACCGCCTCTGTATCGCGCCACCAGGGGATCATCTGGCAACATCAGAACTGAAACAACACGTGGATGCAACACAACAATGTGCTCCCATGCCTAGATGTGAAGAAGTGCCACTCCTACTCCCAATGATCTTCCATCCATGTAGATGTACTCATGGAGTTCCCTGTGTAGCGAAGCTAGAAGAACAGGCCCCTATGTGAAACGAACCAGCCTATCTCGCACCATCTGCTCCTAGCAGTATCCCTAGTTAGGACTAAAGTATCAACCTTGTCTATCAAGGACAACAAGACTCGAGATGAGGGCTGCAATCACCCAGCGATAGGGACGTGCCAAGATCCTATGTCGCTCAAGCTCTATTTGACCCTCGTAAAAGATGATGTCCTATGTGGCGAGGACTCTGTGGCAGGCCTCGTGCCCCTCGTCCATATCAAAAATCACCTGGCAACCATGATTCAACAATCTCAAAATACACCAAACATCCTCCAAGGTGACGGTGGCCTCGCCAGTGGGAAGATGAAACGAAGACGTCTCGTTATGCCATCTCTCGGCTAGTGTTGATAGCATCCCTAAGTGAGTGCGAACGGGCACCGTGTAAGCAATGTACCATAACCCCACAATCTGGAGTTGATCTTGATCCCTGTCGCTCAGGTCTCGCAGGAAGGCAGACAAATCTCGTGACCTGTGCTCTTGAGAGTAGAGCTTCCTCGCTGCATCTTGCATCAAGGAAGGTCACCATGTTAAATTTTTTGAAAAATTCCTTATCGAGCGTTCAAATTTTTTTTCCAGCGGTGCAATTCATGATGGCGTCATAGTTTGATTTCTAATCAAACTCTGATGCTAGGGCTTAAAAGAGAAAAATAGCACCGTCACAGTGCACTTTCCCTTCTAGCGTCGCAGTTTGGGCAAAACCACAACCTCCGTGTCGCACATTTCAAACCAAACCGCTAGCCCTGAGCTTAGCGTCACTATTTTTAAACTCTAAACTGCACTGCTACAATGCAAAATCGCATTGTGTGGCTCAGTTTGATTTCCGAGCAGCGCTATATAGCACTGGTGTAGGCAGCCCAACCCTTTAAAGCATTAAATGAAAAAATGAAGTGGTTACATACCGTACCTGATGCTGTGGCCATCGGTATGTCCTAACTCGGGACAAAATGTAGGGAAGTTGTCATTGGCGCCCATATCATCAGAGGTCGTGAGTCAAACTTCAAGGTTGCTATTGAGGTGTTTCTTGAATGACTTTGAAAGTGACCCCTGCCCCTTTTAAAACTTCTTGAAAATTAGGTTTTTACCCCTCGATTGGTCAGTCCTACTAGGGTTTTGACTCCGAACCTATTTTTGACTAGTTGAGGCCTATTGTTTTATTGAATTTAGACATGTTTTTGGCCTCTTGGAGCCTTTTTGGACTTGTCGGGCACTTTGTCCTCTTTTTTCCCAAGATAACCCAAAAATTGAAATTTTCGTCCAATCTCTCAAGGGGGCAATATAATGGCATTTTCACCATGCAAGAGGGGGCAAGTTTTTAAATATCAAAAAATTTGGCTTTGATCGAAGATTCTTGAACCAACGCACAAGTGCATTGCTTCAAAGAGGGGCAAAATGTAGACACATAAAATATACCGCATTGACATTATACATTTGATCCCTAATCACTAACACCATTTCATCCTAAACTTTTCTGCCTAACCATTTAATCAAATTTCCTTATCTAATTAAATTCATCAATTTCTCTCTTAATTAAATAAATCATTTTATCTAATCAAGTCATCTCTTTTTGTTAATTAAATCAACTTATCCGATCTAATTATCCTTATTTAATTAAATAATTAATTTTATTTGATTAAATTTAAAGTATTCATCCATTAAATTAAATAAATTAAACCTTATTTGATTTAATTCCTAATACTCATCTCTTTTAATTAAATAAATCAAAAATCCATATTTAATTAATCTCTATCATATTCCTCTCTTATTTGATTTTAAATAAATCTATAAAATTTGAGTCAAATAGGTCACATCATCTAATCTCTCACAAATTCACTAACCCTTGATTACCTCCTTAATCTCATCTCATGTCCCATCCTCTAGATTTTGTGTTGCACATGAAAAATAGATTTAATTCATTTATTAAATCTCTATTTTCTTCTACAAGGCATCTTTTGGAATATTCTCTCAATTTGAATTCAAAAATTCCAAGTCAACATGTACATCCAACAAGGCAATAAATTCATCTTACATGTCCTTTGCCTTGAGCCAAGTGGCATTTATTGCAATTTCCCTTCCCTCTTGCAAGTCATTTCAACAAATTTGAAATTCAAAAATATGCATTTATTGGCACAATCCCCAAATCTTGCACATCCCTCATCCATTCATAGAATGAAAAGTGGCATCATGCCATTGGATGAATGTTAGTCCCACATTGCTCAAATTTGGACATTCATCCATCTTGGAATTCTATAAATAAAGAGCTCATATCCTCATTTGATCATCCACAAATTATGCAAAGTTATTATGCTAAAATATTTAGCCATTTTCATCCATCAGTCTTAAGTTCTTAGCTATGGTTTTTGCAGATTTTGGCTTGGAGCTCTCATCCTTCATCAACAAAAGTGGATCAATCATCTTCAACATATCAATTTTGCATCTTAGGAATTGGGAAAGGGCCAATTTTTACATCAAATTGACACCAATTCCCCCATGGGATCATGAGTTTGCACATTTAAATTAGGATTCAATCTATTCTCTTGTTTTATTGTGTTCTTCATTGTTTTCTTTCCTATTTTGAGTTTGTAAATGGATTTCATGGAGAATTCTTGTTTTAGCTTGCAATCTCTTGTTTAACTTATTTATTCATGTTGTTTTTCAGGTACTAGGACTGAGGTTCACACATTTATATATATGTATATATATGTATATATATAGATATATATATATGTATGTATATACATACATATATATAGATCAATGTATATATATATATATGTATGTATATACATACATATATATAGATGTATGTATATATGTACATATATATATGTATATATATATATATATGTATGTATATATATATGTATGTATGTATGTATATATATATATATATGTATGTGTATATATATACAAACACACGTGTATATACATACATATATAATTTAATTGCATTGTAAACCACACCTACATTTTGATGACATAATAAGAATTTTAGGAGTATCATTGTTTGCATTTTGAAAGGAGAATGATGTTTGTCATTACCTCACACCATGGACACACAACTTATTGAATTTGTAAATGAATGTGTACAATTTTATATCTATTGGATACTCACACACACACACACACATATATATAATACTCGCACACATACATATATAATGAAAATGTAAGGTGAAGTGTACAATTATTTTGAATATAAAGGAGTCTAACGGATGATTTTACAAGCTTATATTGATTTGTTGAATGAAAAAGAGACACGAAATATAATGGAGCCTTTGATGAAATAAATGAAAAATATAAACCCTGAGAAATAACCAAAAATGAAGATTTGTTTTCTCCTATTTTCAGTTGGCATATATAAACACACAACTTATTGAATTTGTAAATGAATATGTACAATATGGGAAGAAAACCAGCACCATGACTCGACAAAATCAAACATCACATAGCAAAAAGGAATTGAAGAGGAATGATTTATTTAATAAACAAGCAGTAAAAAAATTTCAATCAGCGAATGAACCCTTCATGGGTGCTGAAAGATGCAGAAGAAAATGATTAACTAGTACCATTGTTTGCATTTTGAAAGGATAGGAAAATGATACACACATATATATTTATTTTTTGAATGAACAAGAGACAAGAGACACATAATTTGTAAATGAATGTATACAATGTTTATATATATATATATAACATTGTACACATTCATTTACAAATTCAAACAGACAACTTATTGAATTTGCAAGTGAATATTTAATAACATTCTACACATTCATTTGAAAATTCAATAAGGTGTGTTATATATATATATAACATTATACAAATTCATTTACAAATTCAATAAGTTGTGTTATATATATATATAACTAACATTGTACACATTCATTTACAAATTCAATAAGATGCAGAAGAAAATGATTAACCAGTACCATTGCTTGCATTTTGAAAGGATAGGCAAAGGATACACACATATATATCAATTTTCTGAATGAACAAGAGACAAGAGACACAAAATTTGTAAATGAATGTGTACAATGTTATAGTTATATATATATATATATATATATAACGTTGTACACACTCATTTGCAAATTAAATAAGTTGTGTTTATATATATATATATATATATAACATTATACACATTCATTTACAAATTCAATAAGATGTGTTATATATATAAAACTAACTAACATTGTACACATTCATTTATAAATTCAATAAGATGTGAAAGAAAATGATTAACTAGTACCATTGTTTGCATTATGAAAGGATAGGGAAAGGATACACACATATATATCGATTTGCTGAATGAACAAGAGACAAGAGACACAAAATTTGTTAAATGAATGTTTAAGAGAGAAAAAATTAAGGAGTATGTACATATCTAAAAGGAATTCATATGACAGTAATTAAATCAATTTTTTAAAGAGCATTACAAGAGATAAACATGTATCACTAATGATTCTATGAAGAGTAGAAAATGAATAAGAAGAAAAAAATTTGTATGGTAAGGAGCAACAATTATACTATGAAGAGTACATTAGGAAACTAAACAATGATATATATATATATATATATATAACATTGTACACATTCCCTTGCAAAATCAATAATTTTTGTTATATATATACATTATATATATATTTACAAATTCAATAAGTTGTGTTATATATATATATATATATAAAACATTGTACACATTCATTTGCAAATTCAATAAGCTTTGTGTTTAATAATTAAAGAACCACAAATTGCATACAATGATGAGATTTTAAATTTTCATACCATGTTGAATGCTCAAATGTTAGAGGATGTTGAAAGAATTGTTTAAAAACTTAGGAGAATTCAATTTGCAGATCTTATAGAAAGTTTATTGTTTGTAAATTACCCTTTTTTGTACAAAATGGGCAAGTGTTTACTATGTACAAGCTCAAGCTAAAGCTTTTTTCGCCAGCATATTATCCACCATTTTCAGGTGTAACACTTAAGAAGTGTGAGAATGTCTTTCATAGTCATACATAATATATATGACTAACATTGTACACATTCATTTACAAATTCAATAAGTTGTGTGTTTATATATACACACATACAAATAAACACACACACACACACACACACATATAGATACTGTACATATATATATATACACATATATGTACAAAATATATATATACATACAAACAAATATATATATATATATATACATATATATATGTATATATGAGTGTGTCTATGTGTGTATATATATCATAGACAGGCACGATCATATATAGACGTATATACATATATAATGAAAATACAAGCTGAGAGATAACCAAAAATTGTAAATGAACACACAAATTTTTGAATTTGTAAATGGGATTTGTAAGGAAAAGCCCGTCACCAAAAGACCTTCATTTACTTATAAAGTAAAGTAAAAAGACAGTGCAAAAATATAAATTTTAAATGCACAACTCATGAAAATAACTATAAGTAGAATGTACAAAGCACATTGTACAGTAAATGAAAGAAGTTGTGTTGTATTCAACAACGATAGGATTTTAATTTTAACAGAGGTATATTGATTACAGACTTGGTTTTTTAGAAATGTGCACAAAAAATTAACCAAAGGGTTCATAATAATAATTCCTCACTCAAAGGAATATAGAAGTGCTTTTTCAAATAGATATCGAATATTCCAGGAAAGGGTTTCATGAGATTAATTCGTTAAGCATGCGTATTTGGAAAAAATCAAGCAAGGTTTTTCACATATATGGCGTATTTTAAATGGGCTTGCCAATTTATGCCCATAGTTACATGGGTTTTTTATAAATAGGTCGAAGTAGACCAAAAAATCTTATTTTACAAACATGTGGTCAAACCCATGAAATTCCTCATTATTTCTGGAAACAAAATCATGAAACAATTGACTTTACTAGGCTGTAAGTGCGCACAAAAATTGGGAGAGGAAATAATCATTTAACCCCAAAAAAACCCATGGGAAAAGGACTAGCACCATGACCTAAAAAATTCAAATAGCACATGGCAAAAAGGCATTGAAGAGGAATGATTTATTTCATAAACAAGTATAAATAATTTTTCAATCATAGAATAAACCATTCACGGGTCATGAAAGATGCAAAAGAAAATAATTAACTAGTACCATTGTTTGCATATTGAAAGGAGAATGATGTTTGTTGTTACCTCAATGCGTGTAGACCAGTAGGAGCTGTGGGGAGCTGTCAACGGTTGGAGAAGCTTCCATTTCCGAGAACCTTCTAGAGAGAGCGTGCAGTAAAATGAGGGAAAATAATTAGGTACCCAAAAAAATGACATTAGTCCTATGCATTAATCAGACCCCAAATGAGGTTTAATTGGGATTTAATGTGTTTAGTGTCCATTGCTAATATTTGGCGATTAATGTGTAGGAGTGATTTTTAATGGGCGCCAAAATAATTTTATTAGGTGCTAATAGGAATTAGACCAATTGACTTTTGAGCGGATTTGAATGATAAGATAGTTTTAATTAAATGTTAATAGTGACAAAATTAGGTGGTTTTAAATTTTTTTTGGTGGTTTTAGTGAGCGAATATTGGGACGTTAGGTGGCAACGAGTGGACGACACCTCTAAAAGGTGAATTTTTGACCCCCGCACTCAACCGAATTACCCACAAGCCAAAACAATAGCTATAAGTACTTAACTTGTGAGTGAAAAAAACCCATAAATTTTTTTGTCGATTTGACTTACGGTTTGAATTCTACGGTTGCGCAAAGTTAGCCCTAGTGGATACTAGGACATCTCGCCTAGTCATTCTTCATCTCCATGATTCGATTGTGTGCTATATTTTTATAAGATAATATATATAAGATTGATTGTTGTAATAAGCTATTGAAGGACTACACTAATGTAATGCATAAGACCTTAGCATAAAATATGACACGTGTTATGTAGGTCTATGAATCAAGGAAAATGTAATAGCTTCAGACATAAAATGGGTTGGTCAAGAATTTGTGTTGTGAGAAATTTTTTGCATCTCTTTTATTTACTATATAGTCCAGGGTGTCAAATTTTACAGTCTGAGTTTCAATTTTAAATTCATGAGTATGCCGTAAGTCTTTGAGAAGATGGTTTTATTGCATTAACTCTCACTGACTTGAGTGTCTCCAAGAACTTCTTGTTTATTGTTCTTCTATATGAGGCTACATTCGATCATATGAATGTTATGTGTGATTATCTACCTTGTTACCATAACATATGAAATGCATGCTTATTTTCAATATCTTTCTATTCCTAAATCATATCATGCTATTGGGTATAAGCTTTACATATCTACTTGAATTTCACATTTGAAATTTAACTCTATCAATTGAATGAAGCTTCCAATCCCTACAATCAGTTATTCATCAAACTAAATTTAAATTTAAAAGAATATAATCCTTTTATATTATTTGTTTGTACTTATTTCACTAGCTTTCATAACTTGAAGGTTTAGTCCTATTAGTGCTAAGTTTTAACTTAGGGTTAATCATGTAGGTGGTTTTTTCCTATATTGGGTAGTTTCTCACCAATCACATTTTTCATGCCTTTAAAAGGCCTATACAATATGTAATATGGCATATCATTTTTTTTTAATGTCATCTTGATATTTTGGTAGGATAGTCTTGTGCTTCTCTAGTATGTGTGAGGGTGATTTGTTTGCAAGTTGAGGATCCTGGGATGGAGTTGTCATCTCCTACATGGTATCAGAGCTCCTCCTCTTTCCCACCTTCCTAGTGAGTTTCTATCGAGGAGATCAGGGTAAGTTTTTTGCCTGCTATAGTTTGTTTTGGCATTTGAAATTTATTAAATTTTAAAGTTGCCATTATTTTTGATTTTTCAGATTTTTTGCTCAAGAGGCATGATTGAAAGGAAAATTTAGGGGAAAAAGCATTCTCAGAGGCTACAATTAACTCGCTAACATGATTTGAAAGTGTAGGTGAATTTATTCAAGAATGTCACGATTTGGTACAAGAGGAGGCCACTATTTCTAAGGTGGCAGGTGTGTGAATAAATCTACAAGCCTAGGGAGATTTCTTTCCACCAATCTCCATGAATTTCTCAACCTAGCATGTAGGGCATAAGGACTAGCTTCTTTGCAAAGAAAATTTATCATGCAGTTGTGCAAGGCATGATTCTCTCCCACTTTGGCTTGACTCTTGTGCATGATTTTTCTAATTTTTTCCATTGTGAAGATTGGGAAGGCCGATTTGGTCGACTGTCACGACTATAGAAGGAGAGACAAGGTATTATTTTCAGTTTGAAAGGCATTGATTTGATTAGAACTCCACAAAAAGGGAAAACAATTGCATGCCATGTGCGAAAATAGAGCGGAATGAGGATAAATAACTTGCATTGAGTGTGCACATCCACAACACAGGTGGGCGGGTGCATGGAGTTGGTCACACTTTTGTGGCCACATGGGAAAAAAAATTGGAAAGAGATAATGCGAGCGCACTATGTGATTTTAAAAGAAAAAAAAGTGAAATCTGTATCATTTTCTTTTTACCGTTTCTCAGCTATGCCCACGGCCAAAAACCCTCACTTTCGCGCTCGCGTTCTAAGAGGAAGGATTTCCAAAAATTTCATCAAGAATAGTTGGATTTTGTTTGCAAATATGGCACCACAACGACGAAGAGATGCGGGAGGTAAGTATTGTTTGCAATTTGTTTTGAATTTGTTAGTTTGAAATTGATTTTGTTTGTTTTAGATTAGATTTTATTGTTTTTTTTTAAATTTGTAGGAAATCCTACAAATCCTCAACAAGAAGAGGAGGTAAATCCTCAACAGCAAAATCCTCAACAAAATCAACGTCAACAACAAAATAAATCTCCCCCACCATTCTCTCAATTCCTACCTGGCACTCAAGAAAATTTGAGGAGCGAAATTAAGAACAATAGAAAACAACTTGAGGATCTTATCAGTAGGTTGAGTGATCCAAATGCTTCAACCACAGAAAGAATGCTTCTAGTAAATTCATTGAAAGACATGTTAAAAAGTGTAGATGCAATCACCCAAAAAATATCTGGATGGCAAGATAGGAGGCAGAAAGCCAGGGCATATTATGCAGACAAATTATCATATAAACAAGTAAAAGATTTAAAAATTACTAAAGGTGATTTGTGCTTTCTATTCACTGACCCTAAAACAAATCAAAATCTTACCCTCAATGCAAAGAGGTTTCCTATTCATTGGTGCCACCACCAAGAGATTGGAACCGCTTTTTATGAAAGATGGTGAGCATGGGTCTCTTTGATTACCCACCGTACACCACTGTGAAGTCCCCCAATATTTTCTTAGGAAACTATATAGTGAGTTTGTATTGAACCAAATCACAAATTATTTTGATATGAGGGAGTTCCAGGGGAGAGGTGGGGGGTCAACTCAGGATAGGCCCGGTGCACAGCCTGATCCTACGCAGCAAGGGAGATGACCTCTCACTAGGCCGCCTCGTGAGCAGATTGTGATGCCTACCATTGCGAAGGAGAGTGCTGACATAGAGACATTGCAGGTGATCCCAACTTTGACCTGGAGTGTTATCCATCACACTAGCCCTATTGTACAGCGCCATCCAGGGGAGTCTTCAGGTGGTGGCCTTCGAATCCATTAGTGTCAATCTTGTGGGGTGAATTGTTCATATGACCCTATCAGCACTCAAGAGGGTGCTACGCAGGATCCATATGCTACTACGTAGCCTGATCCATATGTATCTACGGGGATGGAGAGGACGGCTGACATTTTGCATGATGCATATGGCATTGACACTCAGGTAAAATTCAACATGTTCATTGAATTTAATTTATTAAATTTTGATTGTGAAATACAAGATTAACTAATTTAGTTTTATTATTTTAATAAAATTGCAGGGTCACAGTGTAGAGACTGGATACACCAATCATCCACCTACTTATTTTTGCAATACACTTATCGATGGGGTATGTAAAGTTAGTAAACAATTATAAATTTATTACATGTGTTAATAGCATTGCTTTACGAATGGTATTTTAATATGTGATTTTGGATGTTGAAGAGGGTACTGTTGGAGGTTTCAGGAAACACCTCTGAGTTCCAGTAGATTTGATCAAACGTTCACAGAGGTAATATAGAAGTTAAAGAGAATTTAAGTAATGAATTCTAGGTTTAATAGATTTGTGTAGTTTATATTCATATTGTTGGTTACGTTGCATTACACATCATTCAAACTCAAAGCATTACTTCAAATTTGATAACTAATGATCAGAAATATATTTGTTTAATACTTGTACTCAAAATTTTGTTCATTAGATCTCA
>VDFB02000003.1:595525409-595575256 GCA_007258455.2 Sequoia sempervirens | reverse complement strand
TCTCTCACCCTCTCTCCCATAAGCATAAATACATACATATAGGCATACATACATGCATGCATACATACATGACACACCAGCATACATATACATTAAAAAAACTAGCATTTAACTAAAGGAATAAATAATGCGAGTGCGTTATTTGTTGCTAGAAATGTTCCACAGAGAAGAAAAAGTGAAAACTAGTAAATAACGCGCTCGCGTTATATTTTTCTTTTTGAATCCTCGAGCCTTGGCTTTGGTATTTGCCTTGGAATACCAACCCAAAGGTTTGGAGGGCATTCCCAACCACCAGAGAGGTGCTTTTTGCAAATTGTACAATTTTTAACATAATCGGGTTCATGCTCACCATCAGGATTGCATTTGGTTCAATATCGACGAAATCAAATACATGGGTAATGTTAAGTTCTCTCTTGGCTTTCCAACGATATAATTTTTTTCACTTTCTGACATGTGAGGGCTTTCATCCATAATTTCTTTTGTTTGTATGTCTATTTTTTTTTCAAAAAGCAGTGTTTGGTTTTTTTTTCATTATAAATTAACCCTTCATCGAAATTTCAAATAAATTACATTTTTAGAAACTAGACTCCATTCTACAAATTTTAAAAATAAAAATTTTAAAAAGAAAAATTTTAAAAATAAAATTTTTAAAAATAAATTTTAAAAAAATCTATTACTTTCCAAAATTTGTAGGGGGAGTAAGGCCAAAATTCTGCTTTTTAAGATGTGCCCACTGAGAAAATTAGTAAAAAATCAAATATTCATTAAAAATTATTAGAAAAATTGTGCATCAACTAGATGATGTTAGCTAACTTCTTACTATAGCGATTTTAAAAATACTAAAAAAAAGGTCACCGTGCTCAGTCACAATAAGAGTTGCTATATGTTATGTTTTTCTGACAAAAAAAACACCAATTTGTGTACATCCCTTTGTTGAACCCCTTAATCTCAACCATTTTAAAAATAAATTAGTAGTTTAGAAAGTAGACTCAAAGCACTTCGATCCTTGTTTTTGTTCCATCTCAAAATTTTGAGTGTAAATATCCTCAATTTCACGTCCAACGTCAACATTTCCTGATTTCAGAAAAAAAGTGGCCACTTAAGCCCCCTTTTTGGGAACCATCTTGGTGCACTTACCCAGGTGGCCTTATTTTGCAAACCAATTCCAGAACCTCTTAGTTGATTTTGATCCATTTTTTTCATTGTTGATTGGAGGTGCAATTTGCTGGTAGCGAAATCTCTCTGTGGTTTCGTGAAAACCCTTGCCTCACTGTGTTTTTCCATTCCTCTATTGTTGGCGCATCTATTTGCTTTGATTTTCTGATTTGCAAACTAGACACTATTGCTGATGTGGTTGAAGAGTATAAATTTTCCTTGTTGGATGGGAAAGTTTTGGAAAATTCTATTGCTTTCCTAAGTTTCCCTTAAATATTTAGGGTTTCAATGTTGTTTTGAAATGGAGGTGGGCCCGTCTGGAAAGTAGATTCCTGGAAAATTTATCCCACATTTGCTGTGAAGGTGTATTTTTGGCTTTTATATGCTCCAACAAACATGTGAAGTTCTTGCATGATCTGTGTGGTGGCTTATATGCTTGACAAATTGATTTAGAGATTTTACTTGGTGATTTGGTGTGAAAACCCACCACAAAATGCCTAGTAAGGTGTTTAATTTTTGCATTATTGCTTCCTAAAGTATTTTGGGAAGGCCTCATTTGTAGTATATATCATATTTAGGAGTTTCTAATTGTTGTTGAAGGTTAATGTCTTTGTATTCTTGGATATTTGTCATAGTTCATTATGGGGTTTTTATTTCATCCTGCTGTGATTATTTTGAAAAGGGGAAACTATAAACAATGGAGAGATGGTATCATAAAACATCTCAGATGGCTTCCATTTTTTCCACATTTGTATATTATTGTTCCCCATCCTGCAACTGATAGTAATAAATTTGCATGGAATTGCAAAAGGGATCATGCCCTAGGAGTTATGCAATGCATATTGATGATGCAACTTTGAATGCTATTGATCATTTTGAGTGTCCTCATATACTTTGGACTAAAATTTGTGAAATACATGGAGATATTGATACTCAGCTATTCCTAGAAAATCCTGTTTTAGATTGTCTTGTACCTCTTCATTTTTCAGACAAGATACCCTATGATCATACTACTATGTGGGAGTTTGAAGTTTTGGAATGATTTGAGTTGTTCAATGAGGATGATGAGGGTCCTTCATATGCTCCTTCTCCATCAGGGATAGTTGATGTACCTTCACCTCCAGTGATTCATTGTGCATAATCATTGATTGAGGCTCCTATCATTCTTGTTTAGTAGGACCATTCATCTTGTGTTGGTGATTCATTGAGAACATCCAACAATTCATTACAACAACTATCTCATTGTCTTCCTGATTGGGATTCCTATCTATCAAACATTGCATCCTTGTTTGTGGAGTCTCACATTCTAGATTTGGAGGACACATTTGAGGGGTTATCTCTCCTCTTTAATGACAACCATTGCACAATTTTTTTCCAATCATCATGGTCTTTGGATATTATTCAACATCAATTTCCACAGTCATGATTTGTCACCTTCTTCTTTGATTGGGCATGTACCTGATTTGATTGTGGCATATTTATCGCCAGTGGTAAAGGAGACACATGAGTAGATTTAAGAGACATCATCATACATCTTCATGCTTCTTTCTTTCAATTCCTATTTCGTGAAACAAATAAAATAGGTGTTCCACCTTTTGGGAGATGGAACACAAATTAGGGTTTAAGGACCTAGACTAATTTTCTTCAAGTTTCACTCAAGGAAACCTTAGAGATCTCAATCTAAGGATAGAATAAGGGAAAGAGATATGAAATAAGGTGTTCTAGGGTGTGATCAAAGACTAAAATGGGGTTCACCACGAAGCTAGGTGTTGTGCCCTTAGCACACATGCCCTGTTCGAAATGAGGACCCTCTTTTCTTTCACCTTGTCAGGTTGTTTTGTCATTGCCTCATTTTGCGTGCTCCATTTTGGAGTTCTAAATGGTAAAACATGCTTCCGAAGTCTTGTCTTAAGCTGACCATGTTTCAGCCCCTCCAATTTTTCTAACTCCTAGTTCCTTGTGGAGTCTCCTTGGAAGTTTGCTTCTGCCAGTGAGGTCACATCTTTCCTGACCAAGGGCCCCGCTCATCTCGCCGTCATCTGATATTTAAACTGACCAACCCTCATGTCGTTCGTACGGGCATTAAATGGGAATATTAAATGCTAATTGGGGTATAAATATCTGGCTCAACCTGTCATTTTCATCTTTTAGGTTTTCCAGAGGAGTTTAGAGTAGAGTTCGAAGAGTCCAGCGCCTTCGTCGCCTACCGCCCTTGCACCTGTTTCCCTCGTTTGCTAATCCTTAGTGGATTTTGCAACTACTTTCACTAGAATTCTGAGGTAGGTTTTTCGTCTGCCCTCCCGTGAGGTTTTTGGTGATTTTTTGCTTAAAATAATGAACAAAATGGGCTAAAAATGCTTTAATTATGTAAAACATGACAACATCTAAAAAACCCATGTGTTCAAATTCTAAGAAACCTCCAAAACATCTTCTAAGATCAAGTCAGAACTAGGCCTTGTCCCTGTCATTCTTCATGCAACACTTTTTCACCCTATGAGCCCGCGCTAACTCATTACTATTGAAAACTTAGCAAGTGAACATCCTTTTAACTCGACGACAGGATCACCTCTCGAGCCCACTACCCTAGACTTCCGTCGGCACATTGCTGTCAGACTTAAAACTTGACCAACTTTGAAGTTCAGCCTCCATTTTGACTTTCCAGACCCAGACCCACTCCCATGGGACTCCTCATCATTGCCCCTGTTCCAAACGGTGGGGCAGCCCTGTCCAATCGAGATCCGGAACCCACTTCTCCTTTCATCATTCGTTAGACCTCCAAAATGAATTGATCAAACATGTCCTCAGGCCCTGGTTCACGGATTTCTATTCGTGGATTTCCTTGGCATCTTCACCATTTCAAATGACCTTCTGGCGACGTCTTTTTGTCTCCTGGGTCTTGACCCTCCATTTTACATGAAGAACACGTAGAAAGAAAACTTTGGCGTCCTTTCCCTCACTGGGCTCCATTCACTAGGATTTCGTCCTATCTTAGCTGGTAGGAAAGGAAAAGTGGATATGTCCTTCTAACTTGCGGGGCCTATGATCCTGATCACCTAAAATTAGCAAAGAATGCTCACTGCTGAGATTGATGCTGGGTTCGGTTTTTCAGGTAGCTCCCGTCGTTCCAAACGAAAAAACATCAACGACTTCCCTCCTCTTCAGGCCCTAACACCTTAGGAAATATTGGTCGTCCCTTGACCTCACGGGTCACGGATTTTGGAATTTTGACCCCAGGATTCTGTCTCCTTCTGGTCATTCCAAATAGCAAAGCCTTGACAACTTTCTTCCCTTGTATCTCTGAGTGCCCCAAAAGTGATCCAAATGGCCTTCGATTTGAAAAGCAATCTCGACTCACATGCTCAAATTTAGCATTCTCCTGTGTGAACCTTTCAAACCATCAAAATCTTAAGTTGAGAGAAATCACATGGATTGCCCTACCCTGTTCACCGTTCAAAACAACATTTCTGCTAGGGAAGTCTAGCACTCTTGGCTCGATTTGTCCAAAATCCCTCTAGTAAATGACTAATGACATCTAGAAATAAAAGTTTGATTTCATGAATGATATATTATCTAATTGGATTTTGTCCAATGGATTTAAACTAATGTTCACATGCTTTCATGATTAGTTGTGCTCATTATGCCCTTGCTTATAGGATATATGGAATCAAGTGTAGGACCCTAGGAGGCAACTACAAAAAAATACAAAAGGAAAGGGGCAGACAAGGCTCCTTGTGGAAAGGAGGATAAAGACCAAATGAAGTACTAGTTCCATTGAGATCCTTTGCATTTGAAGATTATCATAGATTAGAAAGAAATTATAGATATCAATATCGGCCACGTCGATATTGACGAGTTCAAGTAAAGGGTGAGCATCCACCCTAAGACTGAAAATGCCAGACCGATCAGGTAAAGTGGAATTGCTAAAGCTGCAGGCTTCCTTCCATCCCTCATAGCCCCTGAATTGGTCATGGCTTACCGGCAGCATATTAGCCACAAACATAAACAATTGTTGACATAGATGGAAACATCCTTGCTGACATTGTGAGGTGAAGCGATTATGAAGAATTTTCACATCCCCACTTTTAGGGATATGGAGATGCCCACCATAGCGGAGTGTAAAGAAATGTGGGAGGAAGACCCCGATGGTCTGTAAGAAGCTAATAAATCAGTACTAGCTCAAAGAAAAAATGGGCAGCGCTGCAAAGGTTCCTCAAGAGCTCTTCCATAGCGACTTCGACAAGGACTACCTGTTGATGTGTGTTTTGGCACAGCAACATGCAAACAAAATATTTATATTTTGTTTCTCTTGAAAGAGAAAGACAACACATGGATGTCATAGCTCCCAAGGTCTTTGTAGTTGGTTCTCAACTGTGCTAATGTCCCTCAGTGTTCAATGTAATAGTAATGTTCAAGGGACCTGCTGGTATGAGCTTTTGGGTTGTTCTAAGATCAAGCATGAATTTAAACCTACTCTAACCAGGGGTTTTAAAGAAACATAAAAAAGACAGGTCAGAGCTTTGGAACAAAAAAGAATGAAAATTCTTCTAACTTAACCAGACTTGCTACCTTTCAAGGAGTTTGTTAACTAAAACTGTAGAAACAAAAGCAAACTTGTGATTGACACACAACCTCTTTCATTCACAGTGCTAATTCAAATAACAGATTTCAAGTTACCATTTAAAAAAAACATAAAATAAGACTTAAATCCTTGAAAGATCCTCAAATCAAATGATTAACTTAAAACAAATATCATTCAGGAACACAATATGAAGTAGATTAAACTCTGATTACTTCTATTGTCAGTAAAACAGATAAGCAATATTTACAAAGCTGGCACAATCACCAGTGTACAGAGAATCTGTGATTTCAAATTGTTTCAACTTTACACTAAGGAAACTGAAAGGTACATTAGTCTATTCTGAATTTGAATCTAAATCCTAACCAAGAAGACAGAAGAAACTCCTATTACAAAGAATCAAGAGGCAACTCTATCTCCTTCTATTAACTTACTAATTCTTAGATTTTTTTTTTCTTCTAATTGTTTGTTCTAATTCTAACTGTCTAACCTTAGAAATTCTCTAAAAGTTCTAACTTTTTACAAAGAGGCTAGAAGGCCATATATATAGAATGTATCGAAAGAATGTGCTATCCCCGTATTAGGTTTTTCAAAAAAAAAATCTCCTAACTGCAAGAGGGTTGGCTCTTAGATCTTTCTAAGGAGAGTCAAAGTTGCATTCAATGTGAAGCCCTGCTATCCATGCTGATGAAGGATTTCTATCCCCAAGAGAAGCCTTTTTAGATCCTTTTGGCAGCTGCAACATTAACTCTCCTATCCTCATGTCCACCTTTGAACTTCATTGGGGTCACCTTGAATGCTCAAAATATCTCCATCAATACTGATCTACCTCCTTGCTAGTAGTCACTATAGTTGTCCCTATGAGTCATAATTTCTTCTTCCCTTCAGCTTCCTTTCTGTTCTGGACTTCTCTGCACATTGACCATCCTCTGGAAGCACCATCAGGCCTCCTTGCAGATTTGAACACCATCGCCCGAGCCGATCCATCATCATTTGGATCACAGGAGGAATCCATGCCATTCGTATCTAGTTGGTCTTCTTACATAGGAATAGTCAATCAGTCAAAGGAGCCAATGAGTCACTCTTCTAGTTCCTCTGATTAGTCGGGCATACACCACGCGAGCGCCTTAGGCATTCAAAAAGCAGTCGATCTTGAATCGCATGTCGGTGAGACACCATCGGTGTCTCCCCAATGTGATTACATCTCCTTTGGAAACTATCAGCATAGCAGACGACAGTCGGTAAGACCTTCGGCGAGTTGCAGAAGTCATACCAAGCTCACAAAGACCATTGACAAGACAGGCACTAGTCGGTGTGACATCTCGGCGAACCTCTGAATCCTTTGGTGAGCTCATTTTTCATGTCGGGGAGACTCCTTAAGTCGGCAAGACATCTCGTCGATCTCCTCTTTTCTTGCCGACTTAATCTACATCTTCGGTCGGGTCCTTTAACAGCATCTCTTGTCGCTGAGACATCATCGAGTCGGCAAGATATCTTACTGAACCTGTTCCATTTTTTTGGAGTCTCCTCGAGTCCCTTCTATTTCCACGAGCTCTGGCATTTTGCTTCGGTGAAACCTTTTCCCTTCGGTGAGACCTTTTTGTAGTCATCCCGATATGTTTTTTTGCTCCACATGCGTCACTGTAATATTTTTTTTTCGGGGAGACATCCTATAGATACCTCATGTCTCGGCGAAAGCCTTACAAGTTCACCCTTTGTCGTTGTAACATATTAATTCTCTCACCGAAGACCACCGAAAGAATCCCCTTGCGCTGCGTCGGTGTGACCGGAGCCGCCCAGTGAGACGTTACCCCCGCGGTCAGTAAGACATCACAGGTTCACTGAGACTTTATATCGATGGAAAGATTTCTCACCGAGGTGGAATTTTACTGTCAGTCGGCAAGACCTGAAGATTTTTCCAAGACCATATGTTGAAGAAGATGACCCCCACCGAAGTGTTTGCTCATTGTACGGTAGTGGGTGAGACATCTGAGAAGTCCTGGCGATAGATGCCTGCATATGGATTCCATTGGTAGTCGGCAAGACATCTGCAGGGTCTTGCCGACCTTCTTCTTCAAGAAAAAATATGACCATCTGGACTGAGGAAAGCCTTCCAAGTGAACTCACTTGACTAAAATCATCATGTGTGATTTAATCCCGCAGAAAAAAATCTTCCATTAGTCCCCAAAGCATATAAAATATATTAAAATAAACCATCATGTTGCTTATGATTATTTCATAATATAAAATATATTAAAATAAACCATCTGATTGCTTATGATTATTTCATTGAATACTTGGGAAGAAAAAAACCAACTCAAGTTGGGAAAGAACCAAAATTTAACAAAAAATGGAAGACAAACCCACACAAAAAAAGAACCCCCAAGAGCAAAGAAAAATAAACAAAAGCAATAAAAGAAAAAAGAAAGGGGACCCATTTTGTTCTAGAATAAAATGGGGTGGTTATGCATGGCATAACAAATGGCGACTCAGCTGGGAAAATGGTTTAACCATTTTCAAGAAGCTGAAGGATTTAGCTACCCAGAATCTCTGGTTCATGAATATAACAACTCTAGTTGGGCAGTTATAACAAGCAAGGTTGAGCTAGAATATCAAACATAAATCAACATTAGCTACCCCTAAATCTATGTGTGTGCTTGATAGTGCATCATTCTTTCATAAATTTTTCTTCATCTTTCAAGCAACAATGTGCAAGATTTGAGCTACATGAGTTGATTTCCTTTTAGCTTTTGTGCAATGATATCCTGGGCATTGTTCCGCTGCCAGTCAGGTATCCATAGCTCCGATGGAGATACCTCTAGTTTCCTCACAACATTGCTCTACTACCAGTGAGGCATCCATAGCCCCAGTAGAGATATTGGAATCACCCATTCATATTGAATCCCTTTTCTCTTTAAATAATTCTTTTATTTCCTCTTTCTTTTTTTGTTTTCTCATAGAGTTTCAGATATTTCATTTAGTTCTTTTTCAATATGTCAGATGTTTAACATCTGATTTGGGTTGAAAACTACCATGGACCTTGTAATAGCACTTGGGAGATCAGATTTTTTACTCAAATCTTACAACACTATCACCCTAGGACAAATATACCACTACAAAGGAGATGATCTTAATGATTTGTGGCAGATTCAGAGGAGCTAACGAAGGCTATTTACTTGGCACCTTGTTTTCAAGACTTTCCACAACCTTTATTGACAACGGACATGAAACAAAGAGTTTACGACAAAATCATCCAATCAGAAAGCATGAGAATACCTAAACCATTTTTCTCCTTGTGACCATAGTATACTGTAGATAACAACCCATAGTTTCAGATGGAAAGGACAGATCAACCCCAAAGAACAAAATAGAACATAAACCATAGAACAAGGGAAGCAGGAAGACAAAAGGGAAAGACAAACAAATAAACAACAAACTATTTACAAACAAAGAGAAAATTATTCACATCAAGGAAAGAGTTATTTACACAGAAACTATTTACAAGCAGGAGGCAAGCAAGTTATTCACATAAAGAACAATGAATTCCTTACATGTAGAACATAAATTAACAAGCCTCATGACTGAAAATAATACCTAAGGAATTTCCCATTAACAGGAAATGGAACAGGTTCTCTAGTCAAGCTACTTAGTCTAAAAGCATTTTCCCCTAGGATCTCAACAATCTGATAAGGACCTAGCCAGAGTTTGTCAAACTTTTGGTGACTACCCCTCTTTTCACTAGATTTATCCCAAAGCAACACAAGGTTTGATATCCTAAAAGCTTTAATTTTAGCTCTTTTGTCAAACCAACATTTGATAACAGCCTGGTGCCTAGAGAATTGTTGCAAGGTGACATCTCTCTGTTCTTCTAATTTTAACAAAGCAGCTAGTCTCACCTCTATCCTATTGTCACTAGAGTAGAATTTCTGCATGAACTCAAGGATAGGTATCTATAGATGGATAGGGAAGATAGGCTCTTATCCGTATACCAGCTTGAAGGGTGAAGTCTTTAGAGCAGCCTTAATCCTAGTCCTATTTTCCCATAATGCAAACCTCAGCTGGGTATGCAAGTCCCTAGGGTTGTGTTCTAACAGCTTCTTTATTACCACTAAAATATTCTTATTGGTTGACTCTGCAACTCCATTTCCTTGTCGGTAATAATTTGAAGAATACTTTAAGACAATCTTATGATCATATGCCTAGGAAATAAACTCAGCAGAAGAAAAAGTAGAGCCATTGTCACATACCAGAGCGAAGGGTACCCCAAACCTTGTAGTGATGCACTCGGTGAGGAACTTGATCACCACCTCTATGGTGTGGTTCTTATAGGGTATAGCCTCTATCCATCTTGTGCAATAATAAGTAGCAGTCAAGATAAACTTGTGTCCTGCAGAAGAATTTGGGTTAATCACCCCAATAAAATCTAGTGCCCATTGGGAAAATGGCCTTACCTCATAGACAGGCTGCAATGACATGGCTGCATGGTGTTCCTTTGATGCATAAATCTGACAGGTGTGACATGTCCTCACATGCTGATGGGCATCTTTGAATACACAAGGCCAATAATAACCAGATTTGAGGATCTGGTGTGCCAAAGAATCTGTAGACCCATGACCTGTGCCATGTTTCCCATGAAACTCAGAGATCACATGTCTAGCCTCTTGATGATCAAGGCATCTTTGGTATACTCCTTTGAAATTCCTCCTATATAGCAACACTCCTTTGAGCATGTAATGAGAACTCTTCGGCCTCAAGGCTCTCCTTTGAGTCACATTCATTCCTTTCGAACAATAATCGTTGAGCATAAAGCAAATGGTATCAGCATACCATGGGTCATTAGAGAAAGTTTGGGTCATGTATTGCTGACAGATGATGTTGTCGCTAGCTTTCACCATGGACTTGGATAAACCCATGCCCCTGACTAGCTTCATAGGGTGTATCTCCAGGTCAAATTCTTGCAGGATGGCCATCCATTTGCCTCTCCTTTCTCCCAGCTCACTTTGCATGAGTAAGGATTTCACAGCCACATCAAAAACTACAGCCACAACTTGGCTTCAGAGGATGTAATGCCAGAACTTCTTGACAGCCTGAACCAGTGCAAAAGCTTGCTTCTCCAGAGGTGGATATTTGATTTCCACATTTTTGAATGGAGAGCTCATGAATGCAATCAGCCTCTCCTCTGCCTCTCCTCTCCGTTGAGTTAACACTACTGCATACGAGTGTTCTAAAGCAAAAGAGTAGATGTAAAATGATCTGAGATAGTCAGGGTTGGTGAGCATGGGTTCCTCTGAAATTGATCGCTTGACTTGTGCAAATGCAGTCTTTGCCTCCTCAATCCCCTTTGTTTTGGCGTCCTTCATCATTTCATTTAGTGGCTTTACAATCTCTGCAAAGCCTGTGATAAATTTTCTTACGAAGTTGATCTTTCCAAAAAAAGATCTTCACTCTTTCTTGCTCCCTAGCTTGGCGATCTTTAGAATGGATTTGACTCGATTTGGGTTGATTGAAAACCCTCTTTCAGAAATTATGTGCCCCAACAGCTTCCCTTCAGAAACCCCGAACATGCATTTGTTGGGATTCAGGAAGATGCCATATTGGATGCATCTCTTGAGAACTTTGGCTAAGTCCGTAGCATGGTTCAGTTGATCCTTGGAGAACACTGTTAGGTCATCCATATAGATAATGATGCACTTACCTATTAGGTCATTGAAAGCTATATCCATGGCGCACTGGAAATTTTCTCCAGCATTTATCAGACCAAATGGCATCCTTCTGTATGCAAAAGTTCCCCATTTTGTAGTGAAGGCTGTCTTCATCCTATCTTCACAATCGACCATTACCTAATTATATCTAGAGTAACCGTCCAGGAATGATATCATTTGAGATCCATTGATAGTCTGTAGGACTTCATGTAGAGAAGGAAGTGGGTAGTTATCCTTTTCTGAAGCTCTGTTCAGATTTCTGAGGTCAACACATAGACTAATCTCCCCATTTTTCTTACGAACTGGGAGTAAGTTAGCCACCCACGTTGAATGATGTACAGGGAAAATTATCCTTGCCGAGAGTAACTTCTAAACTTCTTTATAGATCAATGGTTCAATCAGGGCATTGACAGTGCACTGTTTCTATCGGAAGGGTTTAGCTTTGGGCTTCAAGGGAATAGTGTGAGTCATAATAGAGGCATCAAATGTCTTTAAGTCTTCATATCCCCAAGCAATTGTAGCAATATCCTTCTTAAGTGCCATCAATATGTCTTTTCTGATTGCTTCAGGATAGGTTTTCCCTATGTAGACATTCCTTTCAGGGCTAGAATAGGCCAGGTTAACTGTTTCATATTCGCCTCCCTTTTCTTCAGCTGATAGCTTCTCTCAAGCCCTTGGGTCTGAATCAAAAATCCTTTCCAAGGCAACCATTCCCTTGGGAATGTTATTATTCTTTAAGTTAAGAACTCCTCCTATATCACATTCCTCAGGGTTCCAATCTCCTTGATCTCTATTTGACTGATCAATAATTTTCTCCTCAAAAACATCTAAGCTTGTTAAGAAAGCAAGAATATGTTTATCATCCTCAAAGACTTGAAAGTTCTTGATATTATTAGGAACAACTGGAGTGGACATTAGTTCTATTGAAAATATTCTGAGTTTGGAACCTTGCATAGGTTCCAGGGTGCTTGCAACAACAACCAATGAATCAGCTACTTGATTCTCTTCCCTAGGGATCAAGCTAATCCCAAAGGCATCAAAGTCCTCGATCAGATTCCATACCCAATTTCGATAAGCTTCCAACCTTCTGTTGTGACATGATACTGGTTGTGCACTTGCTTGACCACTATTTCTAAATCTCCCTTGACCATCAAGGCTATAAATTTCTTCTTGTGTGCAAACATCAGTCCCTGTGCCAGAGCTTCATATTCTGCCACATTGTTTGTGCATCCAAATTGCAACCTGTAAGAAGCAAAGAAGGTTTTTCCTTTCAGGCAGGTTAGTACAATTCCAACACCACAACCCATTTTAGATTTAGATCCATCAAAGGCGAGGGTCCACAGTTGATCATGGGTTTGGGGTTTATTCTTTTGAAGTTGTTGTGGGTGTTTGGATAGAATGAGCCATAGGTAGGGTTGTTTGATCTTCTACATTAGATACAGGGAAAAAGTGTTATGTAGTTTCTTTAAGTATACTTTCCGATGTTGGCTCAGTTGTATCATCTGACTTGTGGCTATCCTTCTGATAGTCACTTGTTTCTTTGGTTGACCCCTTGGGTTTTGGTACACTCGTGAATATAGGAATGTCGCGAAAGGCTTGGGGTTGTTCCATATGAGTATGCTGGTTAAGACATGTGACTGAGGCTAGTTCAATTTGGGAAGGAATCTCTTTTGGAAGTGTCCTATCCCTGGTAAGCATTGTTACTTCCTTGGCTTCAAATGAGAAGTGGTCTATAATGGTCTCAAGGTGGCTTGTGCTAGCTTCCTCAGCTTTGGAAACATGATTTAAAATGTCAATGCAGGGTTGACAAGTCAATTCAGAATAACTTTGGTAGTGTACCCTACACCAATTAGGGAGCAGGAGACTTTGCAGATCTACATCTTCTCCCAAGACCAGTTGATCTTGTTGCATCTTTCTGACTAATGCCTACTAATTTTCATCAATCATAAGATCAGGATGCTTTTGTATGGGAAGTTCTTTAGGATCAAAAACAAAAAAGGTTAAAGCTTCTTCTCTTTTATAAACACCTATCCCAGTTTCAAAATAGGCTACCTCATTGGGGAAATCATATTTGGTGATGATATGTTTGAGACGGGGCTCACTTTCAATCCTAATCTAAGTTGGGATCCCTCTCCATGGTAGCCACATATGTGAAAAGTCAAGGGAAAGATATCCTCCAAGACTTTTCATCAAATCTCTTCTCAGCTACATACCGTAGGTCTCAAGAATGTCTACTACTTGAATATCTATGTTGGTTAGGATCCTAGGGTCTAATCCTATTGGAACATGTATGTTTCTTAATTCCTCTACCACACTAACTTCTGTTTTGTCAAGTTGGATGACCTTCTTGTTAGTTTCAACAGGGTCCAATCCCAATTTCCTACATATAGAGTATGGCATGACATTGCCTGAAGCCCCTGAATCTAGCAAAAAGTTATGTAGGTTCTTCCCACAAATTCTTAAACTCATGAGAAATGGTGGGGTACCTACCTTATTTATGTACAAGGCTGCATTCATGTCTGCAACAGGTGCAACTTTTCCTTTTCCTTTTGATTTATCAGCTAGTTCTAAAGCTTTCAGTACTATCTCCCTTTGAGCAGGGCACCACTTTAAGATGTCAAAGAATGACAAAGAAGTTTTTTGTCTCTGCATCTCCAAAACAACATCAAATTCTATATTATAACTTGAATTACTTTTGAAAATGGCAGAAGAATTACCCTTATTATGGAAGTTAGGCGGGCCTTTTGGTGGAGGAGGATTATTATCAGCACTTTGATTTGGAGGCACCTTGTGGTTGGAAGGTGATGACGTAGTGAATGGCCCCTTACTTTGATTTCTTAGGAAGTGTCCTCCCTTCATCTGAAAAGCTTGGGCATCATATGAATCCTCCTTTGGTTCATTCTCCTCTTGCCTTAGGAATGAGGGCTCTTCTTCAAAGAGGTCATAAGCCATTACAGTATCCACTGAATCACCTCCTTTGTTTGAATTCCCCTAGAATGTGTGGGCATCTTCGTGTGCCATCTTGACAACTGTCTCCATCTAAGGACAGTTTACCTCAGAATGGGTGACAGTATCATGCAGCCTGCACCAATTGGTCATGAAGTTGAGGTCAGCCACGTTTGCAGTATGTGTTCTCTCTTCATTTTCCTGATAGTTATGAGAAACTCCCCCATTATTGGGCCCTGTGTTCCATTGTTTGTTGTTGTTTGGCCTTTGATTATACCCTCTATTCTGATTCTGATAGCCCTGACTAGAGGAGTTTTGGCCCTGATAACCCCTTTTGTTGTAATTGTTGTTATTCTGATAAGTACCTTGATTGTTGTTGTTTTGATTGGGATAATTACCTTGGCTTTGAGGGGGATTCAGTTGAAGTCGAGCCATGTCATTTGTAACCTGAGACAGTGTTTTCTTCAGGGTCTCTACCTCATTTGTAAGCTGAGTTGTCTTCTCACTTTCCACACTCTTAGCAATAGGTGGCTGACCACTAAGATTTGATGTTCCAATTTGGTTCTGATGACCATGGGAACTTTGAGGAAGGTGTGATTGTTGAAAGAGATCAAAAGTTTCAGTAGCAAAGAATGGAACTAGTGGTTGGGTTTGCAATTCATACATAGGTCCATAATGGGAAGGAGACATCCCTGGGACAGTGCTGAATAGAGGAGTTGGGCTATGTATTTGATATCCTATTAAAGGGAAACCTCCTCCTAGGCTTCCTTGTTGAGAAATTATTTGTTGCTGCAGCTTAATAGCCAAGTGATAGACTTTGGATAGAGAATTGATATCAGCTGCTTGATATGTCCTCTGTAAGAACAAGCCAAGCAAAGGGTCTATAACCCTAAAATATGCTTGAATAGCACTGTTCTTAGTAATTAGATAGGGATATTTCACTCTCCTATACATTCACTAGAACCTGGTGTTGAATAAAGGCAAGGATTCACTTGGTTCCTTCCTTATGGTTGCAAACTGATGGTATAAAAGAGTTGGATCCACATACACCCTGAACTGATTAATGAAGGCATTTTCCAAGTGTGTCCAGGTCAGAATGGAACCTTTAGGAAGATTAAGGTACCAATTATATGCCATATCCCCTAAGGAGTAAGGGAACAACCTACAAACCACATCGTGATGAGCTATCTGAGCCCTGGTACAAGCATCCTTGAAAGCTTGTATGTGCTCTTCAACACTCCTTGAATCGCCATGGATATACTTGGGGAAAAATTTCTCAGGGTTCTTGGGCATATCATGAAAACCTCCAGGGATAGTCCCCAATGGAGAGGGGTTATTTTGAAAGAATGCCATTGGTGGTGGTGGTGGTGGTGGTGGTTGAGCCAGCTGTTGTATGGGTTGAACTAGCTGTAATGGCTGTTGAGATGGATTAGATGGTGGATTGATGGGTACCTAGTGGGGTATTGGTGAAAAGCTTGGTGGAGTGAGTGGAGTTGATAAGGGTGGTATGATGGCGGCCCTAGTTTTGTGAACCTTATGTCTTGTTGGGGTCTTGAGTTCTATCAACAGTGATGGATTTTCATCTAATCAAAGAACTTTGTGGGACTTCTCTGATGGTAAAAACCGAGTGTTATCTAGTTTGCTCTTCTAGGCCCTCCCTCTAGTGCTAGTCTCTATTGACGTGTGTTTTGGAACAACAACATGCAAACAAAATATTGCTATTTTGTTTCTCCTAAAAGAGAAAGAAAACACATGGATGTCTCAGCTCCCAAGGTCTTTGTAGTCGGTTCTCAATTGTGCTGATGCCCCTCAGTGGTCAATGTAACATTAATGTTCAAGGGGCCTACTGGTATGAGCTTCTGGATTGTTCTAAGATCAAGCATGAATTTAAACCTAATCTAACCAAGGGTTCTAAAGAAACATAAAAAGATAGGTCAGAGCTTTGGAACAGAAAAGAATGACAATTCTTCTAACTTAACTAGACTTGCTACCTTTCAAGGAGTTTGTTAACTAAAACTATAGAAACAGAAGCAAACTTGTGATTGACACACAACCTCTTTAATTCACAGTGCTAATTCAAATAACAGATTTCAAGTTACCATTTAAACAAAACATAAAATAAGACTTAAATCCTTGAAAGATCCTCAAATAAAATGATTAACTTAAAACAAATATCATTCAGGAACATAATATGAAGTAGATTAAACTCTGATTGCTTCTACTGTCAGTAAAATAGATAAGCAATATTTACAAAGCTGGCACAATCACCAATGTATAGACAATCTGTGATTTCAAATTGTTTCCACTTTACACTAAGGAAACTGAAAGGTACATTAGTCTATTTTGAATCTGAATCTAAATCCTAACCAAGAAGATAGAAGAAACTCCTATTACAAAGAATTAGGAGGCAACTCTATCTCCTTCTGTTAACTTACTAATTCTTAGATTTTTTTTTCTTCTAACTTTCTGTTCTAATTCTAACTGTCTAACCTTAGAAATTCTCTAAAAGTTCTAACTTTTTACAAAGACACCAAAAGGCCATATATATAGAATGTACCGAAAGAATGTGTTGTTCCTGTATTAGGGTTTTCAAAAAAAAAATCTCTTGACTATAAGAGGGTCAGCTCTTAGATCTTTCTGAGGAGGGTCAAAGTTGCATTCAATGCGAAGCCCTGCTATCCATGCTGATGAAGGATTTCTATCCTTAGGAGAAGCCTTTTTAGATCCTTTTGGAAGCTGCAGCATTAAATCTCCTGTCCTCGTGTCCACCTTTGAACTCTGTTGGGGTCGCCTTGAATGCTCAGAATATCTCCATCAATACTGATCTACCTCCTTGCCAGTAGTCACTACAGCTGTCCCTATGAGTCATAGTTTCTTCTTCCCTTCAGCTTCCCTTCTATTCTGGACTTCTTTGTACGTTGACCATCCTCTGGAAGCACCATTGGGCCTCCTTATAGATCTAAACACCATCGCCCGAGCCGATCCATCATCATTTGGATCACAGGAGGAATCCATGTCATTCATATCTGGTTGGTCTTCTTACACAAGAATAGTCAATTGGTCAAAGGAGCCAATGAGTCATTCTTCTAGTTCCTCTGATTGGTTGGGAATATGCCATGCGAGCCCCTTAGGTGGTCAAAAAGTGGTCCATCTTGAATCACATGTCAGTGAGACACCACCGGTGTCTCCCCAATGTGATTACATCTCCTTTTGCAACTATCGGCGTAGCACAAGACAATCAGTAAGACCTTTGGCTAGCTACAGAAGTCATACCGAGCTCACAAAGACCATTAGCAAGACATGCGCTAGTCGGTGTGACATCTCAGTGAACCTCTGAATCCTTTGGTGAGCTCATTTTTCATGTTGGGGAGACTCCTTAAGTTGGCAAGACCTCTCCTCTTTTCTTGCCAACTTAATCTGCATCTTCAGTGGGGTCCCCTGATAGCATCTCCTGTCACTGAGACATCATCAAGTCGGCAAGACATCTTACCGAACCCGTTCCATTCGTTCAGAGTCTCCTCGAGTCCCTTCTATTTCCCCAAGCTCTGACCTTTTGCTTCAGTGAAATGTTTTCCCTTCAGCGAGACCTTTTTGTAGTCATTCTGATATGTTTTCTTTGCACCACATGCTTCGCTGTAACATTCTTTTGTCGGGGAGACGTCCTATAGATACCTCTCGTCTTAGCGAAAGCCTTACAAGTTCACCCTTTGTTGTTGCGACATATTGATTCTCTCACTGAAGACCACTGAAAGAATCCCTTTGTGCCTCGTCGGTGTGACTGGAGCCGCCTAGTGAGACGCTACCCCGATACAGTTGAGTCTTGCCAAAGTGTTTACTTTGTTGGCGGTCGATAAGACATCGCGGGTTCACTGCGACTTTATATCGATGGAAAGATTTCTCACCGAGGTGGAATTTTACCGTCAGTCGGCAAGACCTGAAGATTTCACCAAGACCATATGCCGAAGAAGATGACTCCCGCTGAAGTATTTGCTCGTTGTGTGGTAGTCGGTGAGACATCTGAGAAGTCCTGGTGATAGATTCCTGCATATGGATTCCACTTGCTATGACATCTCTGGGGTCTTTCTGATAGGCAACACAGACGTATATTGACAGAATGCACTGGTATTCGGCAAGACATCTGCAAGGTCTTTCCGACCTTCTTCTTCAAGGAAAATTATGACCAATTGGACTAAGGAAAGCCTTCCAAGTGAACTCACTTGACTTAAATCATCATGTGTGATTTAATCCTGCAGGACAAAATCTTCCATTAGTCCCCAAAGCATATAAAATATATCAAAATAACCACCTTGTTGCTTATGATTATTTCATTGAATACTTGGCAAGAAGGAAACCAACTCAAGCTAGGACAAAATGAAATTTAACAAAAAATGGAAGACAAACCCAGGTAAAAAATAGAAGAACCCCCAAGAGCTAAGCAAAATAAACAAAAGCAATAAAAGAAAAAAGAAAGGGGGGCCCATTTTCTTCCAGAATAAAATGGGGTGGTTATGCAGGGCATAACACTACCATGACTTGGTCGCCATGTTGAGTAGGGTGATGGGCCTCCCAATTGCTGCATATTTTTAGGAGTGGATGGTATATTTCATAGAGAAGATCCTCCGTGGGGATGACAATGTCACCACAAAAGCTTCGTTTTACTTGGGAGGAATAATAAGCGACTGCTTCCACGAGTAGTTCATGAATGTAAAGAAGGCCTCCAAGTTCTATATGACCTCCTATCTTGTGTATTCACTAGCCGAGCGGATGCAGTACAATGGATTGTTTGTGGCACCTGATGAGGAATTGGGTCATGCGCTGAAGGTCTATGATAGATATCCCCAACTTTAGTTTAGGAACTTCAAGAAGGAGTATTGCAAGATGAACAACGCCTTCGTCGATCACATTATTAGATTGCTTGGAGGGAATTTTGAAAGGAGGGCATCCCACAGTGCTCAAGAATTCTTGAAACAATACGCCTTCCTATTCATTCAGTACCCCAATTTCACATATATTCGTGCCCAAGGTTTCACAAAGAGGCTGAATAAGCTGCCCCGATACCCCAATGATTGGATCATATTATTAGAGATTTCACGACAGCTATAGCACATGCATTCAGTCCTCGGTAGTAGACATTTGGCAGGGATCCCTTATCCCTTAACTTTTGACCAACAGATGTACAAATTGCAAACCTCCCAGTGTGCTGGGAATTCTGAAAAAGGAATTTGCATATTATAACTTTTTCCTACACACTGCTCGCCCACGGATGGACCCATATGGGCATGTAAGGAAGGCACTAAGACCAGGGTATGCCCATTTTCATCACATTGAAGATTTTTGGGTGGATTTCCAGGATGACAAGGAGGTGCATGCAAGGCACTACATGCGAATGACTGCATACTTCATAAAAAGAGTACAATTGTTTCCTCTACCTCATCAATTTGAAGAGGATGAAAGCACCATCATGGACCCTAGGTATAATGCAGTCGCTAACTTGCCATTGCCAGCAATAGATTGGGATGAGTAGGAGGTCGATGACCTCAACATTATAACCAAGCCAATTTAGGCTCATACCAAAGAATGGGTTGATGGACAAGTAGCCTAATTGAAGCAACAAGGGGTTGTCCTAACATATTAGGGACTCAAGAGTGAGCCTAATGCTATGGAGGATGTTTCTACCACAACTTCAATAGGAGGGATATCCAAATCTACTTCTCTCACAAGATCAAAGAAGAGGAAATGGATTGAAGTGGAGCAGTCACCAGATCCAAAGTTTTATTCTAGAAAAGATTTAGGAGGCTCACCTTCTAAGAAGCCTAAATGGATGGGAAGTGTTGTGAGGCAGCCAACAATTCAAGAGGATCCCCTTCAAGAGGGTGAGGAAGGTAAAATAGATCAGCCAAAACCTCCTCTAGCTCTCCATGTTTCTGCCACCCTTTCATCTGTTTCCTAGGCCATGGTTGCCACATTCCCACTTGTGGTGGACATCTCGGTCCATCTCACTTTGTCTCCACCAACTAGGCCCATAATAATGGTTGACTCCTCCTCTGCTGTAACTTCTCTGCTCTCCTCTATCTCCATGTCACCCACTACATCACTTCCACTAGCAGCAGTGACAATATCAATGCCCACACTCACACTGCCGAAGGCTTTCTCGAGGCATATGCAAAATGTCCCCTTTGAGATTTCTGAAATCTTTTTGGATCCCACCATCCAAGCTGCCTTAGCGCAGGTCCTTGCTAGGACTTCACACTCACAACCTCTGATGGGACCACCAAGAATGGAGGCCACAATGCAAATCTCTGAGGAATGGGTGAAGCGGGAGATAGAAGCTTCAAAAGCAGCAGAGCAAGAAGCTGATGAGTACCATGAACACCCAAAATATGAACACCAGAAAATTGACAGGGTGGTCTGCGAAGAAGAAGAAATAGGGTCTTCCGAAAGTGGAGATGAAGAGGAGGGTGCAGGTGGTAGAACTATTGTACAAACCTTCAATGATGATTTCAAGGAGGAAATGACCCGACAATTGAGGGATGATAAAGAAGAGGCAGAAAGGTCACCTCCCAGAGAAGAAAGGAAAGAAGATGATAAGGCGACAGAAGATTTGGAATTCCCTATAGGCGAACAGCAGGAGGATGTGTCACCCACCCATGAAGAAGAAGAGAATGTAGACAAGGGAAAACCTGAGGGTGAGACTCAAGATGACAAAAGCCTCGAAATTGAACAGCCCGAGGAGCATGAGCATAAGGATGAAAAAGGTGAAGAAAGAAAAGGAAAGGAGGCTAAGAAAGAAGAAGGTCCTCGGGAGAAATTGCCTACTAAGCTTCCCATCAAGTGCCTTGTGTTCATCCAAGACTCCAAAGAGGAAGAAGGAGAAGACACTAAAATGGAAGAAAAGGCTCTCGAAAATAAAGAAATAGAGATCCGAACAAAGGAGGGCGAGGGTGATTGTGAATCGCCTAAGGAAAAATATGTTATGCTCGAATGGTTCGAAAGACAGCCTAAGACAAAAACTACCACCCCAAAGGATCTAAAGGAAAGACTGGAGGCTATCTTAGACCAAGCACAAATCACCATCAAGAAGGAGAAGAGGCCCAAAATTAGATCAAAGGTAACGATGGATGCTTATGGATCCTGAACTGTGCAGGTAGCAATGCCAGTGGTGGGAAAAGAAGGGGTGAGCTATAATATCTCCATCATTGACTTGGGAACAACTACCAGAGAGTAGAAGGTGGAGCATCTCGAAGAGTTTGTTTCCACAGTAGTGCATTTGATACAACAGGATAAAGTTTCAAAGGAAGAGCTGAAATTACAGGTATTTGACCTAATGGCATACATTCAACAATGGTCCTCAACAAAAGAGATGCCCACCACATCTGCGGCTCCACCCTAACTGCTGTCCAAGGAACAAGTCAACAAGCTAGAAAAGAGAATAAACCTAGAAAAAACCATAGAAAGTTAGTTCTAATAGGTTCTATATGTCAGAAATATGGGTATCAGCTAGGCTATTCTAACAATCAACAAGTTCCTAGACTTATAGTAGTCTCTAGAAAGCACGAAGAAACTTTGCATTGACTTCCTTGTGATGTATTAATCCACCTACCCAAAGATCGAGGATATCCTCTGGCTGTCAAACACCACATGGGAAAAGGAACTCATGCTCAAGAGGGACGATCATTGGCTCGTGGATGTTTGGAGGCGGGACTTTGAGAACTGAAAAAAAAGATTGGGGCAACTGATTGGTAAAATGGACCCAGACATTGAATGGGCCAAGGAGGTTAGAGAAGATTGTGTATGATATTTAAAGCTAATGACAGGCTATGAGATGCCCGTCGTACAAATAGACCCAAATAAAGTAAGGCCCCACTTCCAGAAAAGGATGGAGGATAGAATGTCAATAGAAATAACAATAGATTTCATGATTTTTTCCACCCGCACCTTTGCCCAGTCAGAATTTTTCAAAGACCACACTGCTAAATATGATAAAGACTAGAAAAGGCTTGAGGACAACTCCAAGGAGTGGAGTTATCAAGTATTGTGGTCCAAGATCATAGAGGTTGACAAACTCCAATTAATAATTTTGAAGTTCATGGAGTATGCATCTTTGAAGAAGTAGGAAGGCGAACCTATTATTAGTGAAGAGCTTCTAAAGAAATAGCTATAGAAAAATGGCAATCAACATAAAGACAAGATGCTACAGTGTTTTCACTAGAGGACAAAATACGGATAAAGACAAAGTTGTATTTTAAATTGTAATATATTGGAGGGTAGGTAGAACCCTAGTTTGTAGTGGCTCTTGGCCACACAATGAGATTAAATCTTAGCCATTCATTATTCTTTTTGGGCACTATAAATGGGGGGTCTCTCCTCATTTTGAAGGGGAGTTGAGTTGTTGTAATGACATGTTGCAAAAATTTCTAATGAAAATACACTGACTTGGTTCATTTTTTGGGTTTTTCACATGTTTCATAATTCAATCTCCCATTCTTAGATGCTTTAGTTGGATTTATACTGTTGTTTTGGTTAGTTCTAATTGCTTAGATAGATTTTGGTAATGTTGTTCCCTAATTGTAGAAATTTCAGCTATGTTGATGCCTTCCAATCCATACTTTTTTCCATTTGCTACTAGTAAATGGTATAGTAAAGTTAGTCTGGGATGAAATTTGAAGCTGCTTCTTTAAAATTTTATCTTTATTCATGAATGTCAATGGTGGATGAATGATAAAATATCTACAGACCTTTGAAGATAGCACATATTTCATAATACTGTAGGTTTCTTGCTTAAGTGGAATCCTGTTTGAAGGGAGTTATCCATAGTAGAACCTCCATGATGACTATTCATTGTTAGTTGCAGATCTAGGAACCTTCCCTCTTCCCTACTCTCTTTTCCCTTTATTTTAGAAATAACCTATGCTAAGGTTCATTGCACATTGTAAAGCCAAAACTTAAGGAAAACATTGAAGTTTTTAGATTGTTGTTCGAACCTACAACAAAGTGCACCTTAACTCCCATCTTAGAAACTTTAGATTTTAAGATCCACCTCACATCCAGCTACGTAAGTATGCCCTGTGATTACTAGAAAAATCATATCAAACATCAACTGAGGATTTCCATGCAATTCATGACTGAACACCCGAGAGACCTTGGGGTGATTTTTAGCAACATTATGTTGGAAGTCTCCTTTCAAGAGAGGTAGTGCACCTACACACTGCCTATATTGAGTGTGCAAAACACCCATTAACAAAATTGGTGCTAGAAGGAGGGTTGGAAGCTGGATCACATCAGATCATTCTCTCTTGAGAGATTTCAGAGAATCCTAAGGTCAACAACAAACAAAGAACTTCAAGAGTTGCAGCCTCCCATTAGGACAAAACAAACTAAGGGAGGAGACTCTTCCTCTTCTCTTCCTTTGTCCTATTCACTTCCCTTCCACCTTCACCTCCATTCACCTCTTGCCCATCCTCCACCCAGCCATACCAAACTACTTTTTCACCCCTCATTTCTGGCAGCCAGGGAGTTGCCTCTCTACTGGTCCTTCAAATTCAGGGCACAGTCCAAACAGTCGCAGCCTAGGTGCAGTCCCAGGCTGTTATCTTACTACAGATGCAACTCCAGATTGTTTTCCTACAATAGTAGTTACCACCTCCACCTCCTGTCATGGCTTGGTTAGCACAAAATCCTTCACCGTTGCACTTCGCCGCTTACCACGACATGCCCAAGAATCTAGAGGGTTTTTGCATGAAGTTCAATCCTCGCGACCCACAAAAGATGGTAGAAGAACACATTAAGATATTTGAAACAACAATTATAGATATGAAAATTGATCATGAAGACGTTGCATGCTACCTTATCCTGTACTTGTTAGGTGAGGAGGCTTTTTATTGGTACATCAATTTCCAAGGGGGTCCATTACTTCATGGGACCTCATGAAGAATGCTTTCCTGCAGAAGTATAACATTCCAATCAACCCTTCAGAGCTATACCGATAGTTTATGTCTGTTAAGAGGGAAGTTAATGAACCTATTGGATCCTTTAATGATCGTTTCCATTATGCCTTGATGAGACTTCAAGATCAATACATACACAATGATGTTGTAGCCCTCTATGTCCACTATGCAGCATTAGATAATCTCACGTTAGCATTGGTAAAAAGGATGCATCTTCTGCTCACCTCACTAGTGACTACTTATGTGGAGGCTGTTATTTCCAGTGCAGACTTGGGACAAAATATCTCCAGTCCACTTCCTTCTTTGGGACCAATAGCTCAACCAATGCAGGTTCAAGGGCGTAATCAAGCATTCACTCATCAGACCCCTCTTATGAACTAGGTGCCTCAACTACCCATCGTTCTGAACCCTGGACAACCAATGAATCATGCACCTCCCATGCCTTCTTATTTGCAACCTCAACAACAAAAAATCTATCCTCAGGTTCCCCAACAACAACATACGTACTCTCAACAACCACAATTGTCATTGTACTTACTAGGACTAGAATTCCCTCTAGCACATCAGAACTAGCTGGCAGCCTCGCCTGTCTTCCTCCAAAATCAAGTGTCGTAGCCGAGCACTGCTGAGAAAGACAAGTTGGAAGAGTTGACAGAAATGATAAAGAAAATGTCCACGTAGATGACACACTTAAAGAATCAGAACAATTAGTTGCATGCCTCCTAGCGTAGCCTCTAGACCAATCTTAATCGGGATTGCTGAGACAACATGGATGGTAGGGACATCCGAGAAGCGGGCACCTCTTCTTTTCAGAATTATGATAGAGGACAGAATTCAAGTCAAAGCTTCAAGTGGAGACCTTCTTAGAGGAAGAATCACACATGGAACACGAGGAGCAATAACGGAGGTTTCCCTACTCCTTTTGTTCAGCCTACCAACAATGAAAAGACATCTAGTGGAGTGTATCTCGCTGAAGAAGCCTTGTCCAGATGGTGTCGGATTCACAAGACCAACAAACACTCCAAGTTGGATTGTCCTAAATTCTAGATAGCCGCTGAAATATTCCAAGTGGAAGTCAAAAATGTTGTCGATAGTGTTGGTTGCAGGGACATTGACCCATCTGAGCCTTACGACTCCTCCTGCCTCGTGGTCAACCAAGCACCATTTCCACTAAGTGAAAAAAATGAGTTTGAGGTTGAACTCTCCCCCGTTAAGAGTGAAGAGGTCCAAGAGGTAAGTAATGAGCAAACCTTGGCTCAGCTTTTCGATTCCGTAGATAATGGTCTGGTAGATGAAGAACTACATGTAGATGAAGTTCATATGTTCGACAAAAGAACAACTCCCTACTTCCTTAGGAACAGGCAGGCGGGTGGACCTTCACAACTTCTACCTCACCAAACAATTTTACTACCCTGCCTAACCCTAATGCCAGCAACAACCCTAGGCTTCCCCATGTAACCACTCAGTATCTCAATGGGGATAGGCCACAAAATCGGTCACAAAATCAACCTCAAGGCCAATTCTGAAACCAGTCAATTCAAACGTAAGCCCAACCTTCCAGCTCTACCATAGGCCAAGCCTTTGACTCTAAGATCGAACAAATGGGTGAATATGTGGAAAAAGAGTTCAAGAAAGTAAAAATTAGTTTATCTTCCTTCGAACTGCTCAAAGTCCCTGCTATAAGGCATGCCTTCTTTAGGGTACTTAATGGGACCCCATCCTCTAAAGAACACAAGAGGCATTAGCTAAAAGAGTCACCTTTGAAGAACCTAGGTAGGAATTCGTGATTCAGAATATTACATGGAAAGGGAAGGACATTCCCTCAAATCAATTTGCAGGTAAACAACTAGAAAAGGAATGAGATCAAAACAATAGGAATATTTCCAAGGATTAGCCATCTAGACAGACCAGGGATAAAACTGGCGATAAGAACAAGGTTCAAGTAGCTCAGATAGATACATCTATAGGCCTCTTCCAAGGAAAATTTGAAACTCCCCCTTTCCTTACCACCATTCAGATATTCGGGAAGAATTTTCACAACTGCCTGCTCAATTAAGGAGCATATATTAATGTTATGCCTCTGGTAGTGTGTAAGGATCTTGGGATTACTCCCACACCCTCAAGAAGGAAAGTGACCCAGCTGGACAAAACAAAGATCAACATCATGGGAGAAATGAATCAGATCCTAATGCAAATTGTTGCAGACCCAAGGATATGCAAATTGTTGCAGACCCAAGGATACAACAGGTCATTGATATTCAAGTGGTTGACATTCCCGATGCATATGGGATCATTTTGGGAAGAGACTTCACTAGAATGTTGAATGGATATGCTTCTATAGACCATTCTCACATGTGGCTGCCATGGAAAGGGCTACCAAATCAAATCTGTATAGACCACGAGCCTCGTGTGAAGTACATGATCACGGAGTACAAAAACCTGAACGAGGTGTTGTTTGTTGAGACAAAATTGGGAAATTACTGTTCATTCACCTACTAAGACGAATTTGAACACCAAGAAGAGTGTGTTGCCAAAGTACTCTTGGTGCAATGCAGACCTCCAACTGACTTCACTCAAATGCCTTAGAGTACGAAGATGCTAGTAGAATCAGATGATAAACCCAATGAAGATGAAAACTTGGGACAACTCAATGGTTTCCAGGAATTCATGGAAAAGTGCGCAAAATACCAACTTAGCTTGGGTGCTCAAATGGATTTATAGGATCTCTTGCTACCAAATTGGTGCATGGTTCACAATGCTACCCACTCTGAGTTTGATTGCTTCTTGTGCCAAATAGCGGTAGAGCATGTCAAAAAATTAGTTGTCCCTCTGAAGGAAACACCAAAGGAGCTGCTAGCAGAACCACCTGTTGTTAAATACACTGAGCTCAAAGATTCCTCGAGGTTCATAGAGGCAACCACCCAACCAAAAGGAAACAAGAGACTAGTTGGGCCTAGAGTGAAAGAGCTATCCAAGTTTTGGACACTTCGATTTGATGGGTCTAAATCAAAACAAGGAGCTAGTGTCGGGTTCGAACTCATCAGCCCAATGGGTAAGACCTTTCTTGTTGCCCATAGGTTGCAATTTTATTGCACCAATAATGTAACAGAATATGAGGCATTAGTCCATGGTCTTCTTATGGCCCAAAGAAAAAATTCAAAGTGCTGCAAGTTTTTGGGGATTCTGAACTCGTAGTTAAACAAGTTAGAAAATTGTATTCCTGCCATGATAAAAGACTAGTTTGGGATCTCTGATCCCTCATGCTCAGAATCATATAATTGATGCTTTGGCTCAGACGGCCAACACTTTGCAACCCCTCTCCTTGTTTGGACTTAAGAATTTTACCGTTGAGTTGACATCCACACCATCCATCCTAGATAATGTCACTCATTTTCAAGTCTTCAATGATGATAAGCACATCCTTGAATTCATCACGAGTTCCGATGTCTTTGCCACCCAAATAATTGACGAAGCTGATTCGGAAGAAGCCAAATTGGATATAGGAGTTATCAACCTTAGAACCAACATGATTCCCAGAGGCATGGTTTAGCTCAAATGCATACTCGACTTGGACTAGATCAGAGGCTAGGATCGAAAAACAAAGAAGGAAGCCATAAGCAACTAGTGCGATGCTCACAACCTCAGGACTACCAAAGAGATAAAAAATATTTTTATTGGAAAAGTGTGCACGTCCGAGGAAAAGAGGGGAATTATTGATGCTTTGCGAAGGTACCATCACGTGGTGGCATGGAGTTATGAAGATCTAAAAACTTATGACATCTCCATCATTACGCACACCATCCCTCTCAAGAAAGAAGTGAAGCCTTCCGCCAATGATAGCGTCCTATTAACGCCTTGTTGGAAAGCATCATTTACAAAGAGGTACATAAGTTGCTCTTAGCAAGAATTATATTCCCAGTCAGGAATTCCACCTATGTGGAAAAATTGGTCCTAGTCAGAAAGAAGAATGGAGAAATCATATTGTGTGTAGACTTCCACAATTTGAATAGAGCTTCAGAGAAGGACAACTATCTAGTACCTTCATTGGACGAGGTGCTATAGATCGTCAACGACTCCCAAATGATGTCTTTCCTCGATGGGTAATCCAGATACAACTAGGTTATGGTACAATATGAAGATCACCATAAGACATCATTCACCACTAAGTGGGGGACCTTGCCTTACAGGAGAATTCCCTTTGGGCTCATCAACGCTGGTGCCACTTTCTAGCGTCCCATGGATATTTCCTTCAAATATCTGACCAAGAAGTGCATAATCATCTACATGGATGATTTAACTGTGTTCTCTAAAAGGTGGAGTGATCATGTCTCTTATTTATGCAAGGTGTTTCAGAGGTGTAGGTAGTTTGGAGTTTCCCTTAACCCAAAGAAGTGTATTTTTGGCGTAACTGAAGGTAGATTTCTTGGACATATTATTTCAGAGAAAGGAATCTCTATAGACCTCGGACATGTCTAGTCTTTTCTAAAGATCCCCTTGCCAAGTAGCAAGAAAGAATTAAAATCCTTCTTTAGAAAGATCAACTTTGTCAGGAAATTCATCACGAGTTTTGCTGAGATTGTTAAACTGCTCAATGCCAAGTTAAAACATGATGCCAAAGTTGAGTGGACTCTTGAAGCCAAATAGGATTTTGAAGAAATCAAATGGGCCATTGCTGAGGCGCCTGTACTACTCAGCCCAAACTATATGAAGATGTTCTACATCTATTCATTTGCTTCAGAGCATTCCTGTGCCAGCATTCTGACTCAGAAAGATGAAGAGGGGAATGAGAACCCGATCGCCTTCATGAGTGCTCCTTTGAAAGATGCTAAATTACGCTACCACAATTTAGAAAAGTAAGCATATTCCCTCATTAGGTGAGTGAAGAAATTTAGGCATTATATCTTGCGCAGTAAAGTGTTGACAATTGTCCCCGATCTAGCAGTGAAAACGTTGCTCATACAAAATGAATTAGGCGAACAAAGAGCTAAGTGGGTCACATTGCTCTAGGAATATGATATGGAAATCTAGCCAATGCAGTTGTGAGAGGATAGGCACTTACCCGAACAATTATTGAAGCAGCAACAGAAGCAGGACCCAAACTCACTATGCAGTAATACCAGCTCAAGGATGTTTCCCCAGGAGAATGGTACAAGGTTGTCGTCTATTATTTTCTAAACCACAGGTGTCCACCTCACTTACAAGGAGTCCAAAAATGTTCTATTAGGTTGAAAAACAACAGTTATGTGTTGCAAGGATCCATTTTATACAAGAAAAATTATGAAGGAATTTACCTAAGATGCCTTGGCAAGGAAGAAGCAAATCAAGTCTTGAAGGAGTTTCATGACAAGTTTGGCATTGGTCATGGATCTAGGCCTTCCACTACACATCAGGTACTAAGAGCAGGGTATTATTGGCCAACAGTCTTCAACAATGCTTATTGTCATGTTCAGTCATGTAACACATGTCAGACCACTGCCACCAAGGAGAAGAATGTTGTTGTCCCACTCCAGCCTGTGTTGGAGGTGAGGTCGTTTGCGCAATGGGGTCTCAATTTAATTGGTCTGGTAAGCCCTCCATCATCTACATGACATGGGTACATTCTTATCGCTACCGATTAATGCACTAGATGGACTTAAACAATTGTATGTAGGAAATGCACAAATGAGGTAGTTACAATTTTTTTGGAAAGTTTCATTTTAAATCGCTTCGGTTGCCCTTATGCATTGGTGTGTGATAATGGACCTGCATTTGCTTCATTAAAATTTTCTAGTTGGGCCTTCAACTATGGGATTGCCCTTAAATTTTCATCTAATTACTATCCTCAAGGCAATGGCCTTATTGAATCCACAAACAAGAACCTGATCACCGTAATCAAGAAATTACTTGATAAGAATCCCAAGGACTAGCATACCCAGCTCCACCTCACCCTTTGGGTAGACTGCACTCGCCATAAGGCTGCCCTTGGTGATTCCCCATTCCATCTTGTTTAAGGCTTAGAGCCCATATTTCCTATCCACCTGAAGATTCCCACTCTCCAATTTATCAACGACTTTTATGAATGGGGGGATCGTAGAGAAGCTCGGTTTGTTGAGCTCTTACATTTAGAAAAAGTCTAAGACCGTGCAATAGAAATTTTTTCCAAACATCAAGGCATGGTTAAGAGATGGTTCCACTGCCGAGCCAAAATCAAGGCCTTTAGAATTGTAGATTTAGTCCTGTATTGGGACAAGGCCCATGAAAAGAAAGGGGGAAACAATTAATTTGACAAGCTTTGGCTTGGCCCCTTTCAAATAGCTAAAATTTTGGGAGACAATGCTTTCCACCTAAGGACTTTAACTAGTGGAGATGTCCCATTGCTAGTCAACGGGCAGCACTTGAAGCATTACTTCGAACCCTGAGCTCCATCGGGCTCTTCCTTGTAAATATTTGTACATGGGTTAGAGTAGATAGCCTTTTGATTTTCTCATGGTTTCCATTTCACACCACTTTGTTTTTCTTGTTCCCCAGCTATTTTGTTTCAAAGAGGGCGTTCTCTATTCTATTGCGGTGGTCATGCTCGTTCGATGAATGACTCACTTTGCTAACTGTCCTTAGTGTTCTTTGGCTAAACATTCACTCTCGATTATCGGTCCTTGAAAGCTACCTAGGAGTTGTTTCCTCATTTGAACTCTGCCTTAGAACTCGACCCTTGGTTGGATCTTTTTACGTACATCTCAAGTCTTGCACCAAACACATGTTAATTATTTCTAGAGGATTGTACAATGGCTGCCATGATATCCTAGTAAGTGAAAAATATTAAGTCTGCTCCAGTGACCATTGTGGTTCCCAAACCCATTGTAGGCTTTAGTGCTTACACAGTTAAGAAAAATATAAGTGAGAAAAGGGAACATTGAAAGAAATATTAAAACAAAGAAGAGGAAGAAAATTTTGAAATTAAGCGATTGTATGGGTGTGCGGATAACTCTATTGGGGCTATGGATGCTCGACTGGTAGTAGAACAATGCTCATGGGATCACAGTGACAACTTCACCAGGGCTATGGATGCCTGACTGGTAATGAGGCAATGTCTAGGTTACTTTTGGTGTTGGAAAATTTATGTAGCTTGTTCGGTTGGATTAGTGGCCACTTGTCATAGTTCCCGCGGAAAGGAAAGAATTCACTACACACACTTTTGAGATGTACTATAGACTGACCCAACTAAGGACCTTGTTCTCCTAGTTAGACTTTTGGAAATCTGCCCCTAGTCTTTGAAACCAAAGATTCTAGGTTTAGAATGAACACTTATCCTTAGAACACTCGAGAGTGTTCCCCAGCAGAGTCACCATTTGTTGTACCCTCAGCAAACATGCCCCATTCGGAATAGGACCCTCTTTTCTTTCTCCTTGCCGGGTCGTTTTGTCACCATCTCATTTTGCGTGCCCCATTTTGGTGTCCTAAATGGTCAAACATGCTTTTGAAGTCTCGTCTTAAGCTGACCATGTTTCATCCCCTCCAATTTTGCTAAGTCCTAGTTCCTTGCGGAGTCTCCTTGGTAGTTTGCTTCTACCAGTGGCCTTAGGGCCTGGTGGGCCCGCCTCGTCGGGTTTCCTCTAGGTGTTCACCATTCTGAATGGTGGAAGGCTTCCGCCTTCCTAAGCCTAGGGACCTGGCTCCTTCTTTGCCAACCCTGTTTAACTTGTGATGAAATTGGATTGCTTTTACCCCTCCTGGGCCCGCCCCTCTGGATTTCCGTCCTTGGAAATCCATGTTATCTTCATCATTTTCAATGACCAAACTACGGCAACACTCTATCCTCTGGACCTTGAGTCACGTCTTTCCTAATCCTGGGCCCCGATCATCTCGCCGTCATCCGAGATTTAAACCCACCAACCCTCCTGTCATCCGTACGGGCATTAAATGGGCGTATTAAATGCTAATTGGGGTATAAATATCTAGCTCAACTTGTCATTTTCATTTTTTAGGTTTTCCAGAGAAGTTCAAAGTAGAGTTCGAGGAGTCCAGTGCCTTCGTCACCCGTCGCCCTCGCACCCGTTGCCCTTGTTTGTCGATCCTTAGTGGATTTTGTAATTGCTTTCACTAGACTTTCGAGGTAGGTTTTCTATTTGCCCTCCCGCAAGGTTTTTGGTGATTTTGTGCTTAAAATAATGAACAAAATGGGCTGAAAATGCTTTAATTAGGTAAAACATGACAACATCTAAAAAACCCATGTGTTCAAATTATAAGAAACCTCCAAAACATCTTCTAAGATCAAGTTAGAACCCAGCCTTATCACTGCCATTCTTCATGCAGCACTTTCGCACCCTTCGAGCCTATGTCAACCCATTGCCATTGAAAACTTAGCAAGTGGACATCCTTTTGACCTGACGGTGGGACCACCTACTCGGGCTCACTACCCCAGACTTCCGTCGGCATGTCACCGTCAGACTTAAAACTCGACCAACTTTGAATTTCGGCCTCCATTTTGACTTCTCAGACCTGCTACCATAGGACTCTGTCCCTTGGACTCCGCGTCCTTTCTGCCATTCCAAACGGTGAGTCAACCTCGTCCACCCAAGATTCAAAACCAGCCTCTCCTTTCATCATTCGTTAGACCACCAAAATGAACTGATCCAACATGTCCCTAGGCCCCAATTCACGAAGTTCTGTCCATAGATTTCCTTGGTGTCGTCCCCATTTCAAACGACCATCTGACGACATATTTCCCTCTCTCGGGTCCCAACCCTCCATTTGCCACCAAGACCAAGTAGGAAGCAAACTTTGGCGTCCTTTCCCTCGCTGGGCTCCGTTCACCGGGATTCCGTCCTATCTCAGCTGGTATGAAAGGAGAAGTGGATATGTCCTTCCAACTTGTGAAGCCCACCATCCTGATCACCTAAATTTAGCAAAGAATGCTCGCTGCCGAGCTCGATGCATGGTCTGGTCCGCCGGGCGGCTCCTGTCGGGTTTCCATTCAACACTTGTTGTTCCAAACGAAAAAACATCAATGGCTTCCCACCTCTTCAGGCCCGAACACCTCAAGAAATATTGGTTGTCCTTTGACCCATGGGTCCCAAATCTCAGAATTCCAACCCTAGGATTTCGTCTCCTTCTGGCCATTCCAAACAACGAAACCCTTACAACTTTCCTCCCTTGTATCTTCGGGTGCCCCAAAAGTGATCCAAATGGCCTTCAATTTGAAAACCAATCTCGACCCACATGCTTAAATTCAACCTTCTCTTGTGTGAACCTTTCAAGCCATCAAAATAGGAAGTCGGGAGAAATCACATGGATTTCCCTACCTTATTCACGCTTCAAAACAACATTTCTGCCAGGGAAGTCTGCCCCTCCCAGCCCGATTTGTCCAAAATCGCTCCAATAAATTACTAATGACATCTAGAAGTAAAAGTTTGATTTCATGAATGATATATTGTCTAATTGGATTTTTTCCAAGGGATTTCAATTAATGTTCATGCTTTCGTGATCGGTTGTGCTCATTATGCCATTGCTTTTAGGATATATGGAATTAGGTACAGGACCCTCGAGGGCAATTGCAAAAAAAGACAAAGGGAAAAAGGCAGCCAAGGCTCCTCATGGAAAGGAGGATAAAGACCAAATGAAGTACCAATTCTAGGAGATCCTTTGCATTCGAAGATTATCAAAAACTGGAAAGAAATTACAGATACCAATATCAGCCACGTCGATATTGACAAGTTCAAGCAAGGGGTCAGAGTCCACCCTAAGACCGACAATGCTAGAATGATTAGGAAAAGTGGAATTGCTAAAGCTACAGGCTTCCCTCTATCCCTCATAGCCCCTGAATTGGTCATGGCTTTCCAAAAAGCATATCAGCCATAGACACGAACAATTGTTGACAGAGATGGAAACATCCTTGCTGACATGTCAGGTGAGGCGATTATGAAGATGTTTCACATCCCCACCTTTGGGGAGATGGAGATGCCCACCATAGTGGAGTGTAAAGAAATGTGGGACGAGGACCTGATGGGCTACAAGAAGCTAATAAATTAGTACTGGCTCAAAGAAAAAAGGGGCAGCGCTGCAAAGGTTCCTCAAGAGCTCTTTTGCAGCGACTTCCACGAGGACTACCATGACTTGGTCACCATGTTGAGCTGGGTGATGGGCCTCCCCACTGCTGCATATTTTCAGGAGTGGATAGTGTATTTTGCAAAGCAGATCCTCCGTGGGGAAGAAGATGTCACCACAAAAACTTCATTCTACTTGGGAGGCATAATAAGCAACTGCTTCCACGAGCAGTTTATGAATGTAAAGAAGACCTCTAAGTTCTATATGACATCCTATCTTGTGTACTCACTGGCTGAGGGGAGGCAGTAGAGTGGATTGTTTGTGGCATTTGATGAGGAATCAGGTCCTGCACTGAAGGTCTATGACAAATATCCCCAGCTCTAGTTCAGGAACTTCAAGAAGTATTGCAGGGTGAACGATGCCTTCATCAGTCACATCATCAGATTGCTAGGAGATTTTGAAAGGAGGGCCTCCCATAGTGCTCAGACATTCTTGAAACAATATGCCTTCCCATTCATTCAGTACCCCAAGTTCATGTATATTCGTGCCCAAGGTTTCACAGACAGGTCGAATAAGCTGCCTCAATACCCCAATGATCGGATGATACTGTTAGAGATCTCCCATAAGTTGCAGCATGTGCTTTTAGTCCTCGGTAGTAGACATTTGGAAGGGATCCCTTATCCCTTAACTTTCACCCAAGGGATGTACAAATTGAAAACCTCCCAGTGTGTTGGGAATTCTAAAAAGGAATTGGCAGAATATAACTTTTGTCTACACACTGCTCGCCCACGGATGGACCCATATGGGCATGTAAGGAAGGCACTAGGACCAGGGTACGCCCATTTGCAGATCACATCAAAGATTTCTAGGTGGATTACCAGGATGACTAGCGAGGGAGAAAGCCCGAAACATAGAATAAAACTCACAAAATAGAGAATAATATTTATTCAAAAATATGGAACTCTTACATGCAGAGGATCTCAAATCCTCGAGCTCTGTGATACATGCAAATTACAGACTTATAGAAAATTACCCAGATCCCCTTTCGCAACATGCAAACTTCTTTTCCCAAAAAGTTACTCCAAAAATCAGAAACTAGCCCATAAATAGACCCATTTTAGTTTGGAACCAAAACAACATTCGAGTTAAGATTTTTTTTTGGTCGTTTGGCACCAAAAATTACAATTTGAAATTCAAAAACTAAGTCCTAATTCAAAAATTGGCAATTTTCCAAAAATCAGCCAACTTCCAGAAGCCATAACTTTTGATTCGAGACTCCGTTTTTCAAACCGTTTGCACTGTCAAAAAGGTCTCGGAGTGAAGAACATACTAAGAACTCGCTTTGCTAATTCTAATGATTTCTAGACCCGTACGGGACCGTTTAGTGCCTCAAACTAGACTTGGAAGGTTTTTCAGGGCAAAAAGAAGAAATTTGAACTTGAATAACTTTCAAACCGTGAATGATCTTGACCTAATTCTTTTGCCAAAGTGCTTATTTTTCCATAAAGAACCTTTCCATAAATTTTTGTTTTCCCATGCCATAAAATTCACACTTGCTAAAAATAGCAGTTGAATAGAAAAAGCAGAAAAGCAGTTCTGAAAGTTGGAAACTCTTATTCGATGAAAAGGGTATCCAAAAATGCAAAAACATCTACAAAAAGCAAACAATAGGAACATAAATGGAAAACATCTTTTTGGGTGATGCAAGATTGCCCTCACACTACTAGATGCTCTTGCATCAATGACAAGGAGGTGCGTGCAAGACATTACATGCGAATGACTGCATGCTTCATAAAAAGAGTACAATTGTTTCCTCTACTTGATCAAGTTGAAGAGGATGAAAGCACCATCATGGATCTACGTATAAGATAGTCGCTAACTTGCCACTGCCAGCAATAGATTGTGATGAGCAGGAGGTCGATGAATTAAACAATATAACCAAGCCAATTCCAGTTTGTACCAAAGAATGGGTTGATGGACAAGTAGCCTAATTGAAGCAACAAGGGGTTTTCCTAACATATTAGGGACTCAAGAGTGAGCCTAGTGCTACGGAGGATGTTTCTACCACAACTTCAATAGGAGGGACATCCAAATCTCCTCCGCTCACAAGATCAAAGAAGAGGAAAGGGATTGAAGTGGAGAAGTTGCCAGATCCAAAGGTTTATTCTTGAAAAGATTCAGGAGGTTCACCCTCTAAGAAGCCCAAATAGACGAGAAGCATCACGGGATAGCCAACAATTCAAGAGGATCCCCTTCAAGAGGGTGAGGAAGGGAAAACAAATCAGCCAAAACCTCCTCTAGCTCTCCCTATTTCCATCGCCCTTCCTTCTGTTTCCCAGGTCATGGTTGCCACATCCCAACTTGCGGTGGACATCTCGATCCATCTCGCTTCCTCTTCACTAGTTGGGACCATAATAATGGTTGACTCCCCCTCTGTTGTAACTTTTCCACTCTCCTCCACCTCCATGTCACCCACTACATGACTTCCACTAGTAGCAAGGAAAATATCAATGCCCACACTCACACTGTCCGGGGCTTTCTTGAGGCATATGCAGAATGTCCCCTCTAAGATTTCCCAAATATTTTTGGATCCCACCATCCAAGTTGCCTTAGCACAGGTCCTTGCCAGCACTTTGCCCTCGCAACCTTCGACGAGACCACTAGCAATGGAAGCCACAATGCTAATCTCTGAGGAATGGGAAAAGCGGGAGATGGAAGCTTCAAAAGCAGTAGAGCAAGAAGCTGATGAGTACCACGAACACCCAAAATATGAACACCAGAAAATTGACAGGGTGGTCTACAAAGAAGAAGAAACAAGGTCTTCTGCAAGTGGAGATGAAGAGGAGGGTGCAGGTGGTAGAACTATTGTACAAACCTTCGATGATGATTTCAAGGAGGAAATGCCCCGACAATTGAGGGATGATAAAGAAGAGGTAGAAAGGTCACCTCCCAAAGAAGAAATGAAAGAAGATGATAAGGCGACAAAAGATTTGGAATTCCCTATAGGGGAACAACAGGAGGATGTGTCACCTCCCCATGAAGAAGAAGAGAATGTAGACATGGGAAAACTTGATGGTGAGACTCAAGGTGACAAAAGCCTCAAAATTGAACAGCCCAAGGAGCATGAGTATAAGGATGAACAAGGTGAGGAAAGAAAAGGAAAGGAGGCTAAGAAAGAAGAAGGTCCTCGAGAGCAATTGCCTACTAAGCTTCCCATCAAGTGCCTTGTGTTCGTCCAAGACTCCAAAGAGGAAGAAGGAGAAGAAACTAAAATGGAAGAAAAGGTTCCCAGAGATAAAGAAATAGAGATCCAGATGAACAAAGGAGGGCAAGGGTGATCGTGAATCGCTTAAGGGAAAATCTGCTATGCCTAAATGGTTGGAAAGACAGCTTGAGATGAAAACTCCTGCCCCAAAGGATCCAAAGGAAAGACTAGAGGCTATGTTAGCCCGAGCATAGATCACTACCAAGAAGGAGAAGAGGCCCAAAATCATATCTAAGGTAGCGATGGACACTTCTAGATCCTGAACTGTGCAGGTAGCAACGCTAGTGGTGGGCAAAGAAATGGTGAGCTATAATATCTCCACCATTAACTTGGGAACAACTACTAGAGAGTAGAAGGTGGAGCATCTCTAAGAGTTTGTTGCCATAGTAGTGCATTTGATACAACAGGATAAAGTTTCAAAGGAAGAGCTAAAAGCATATGTATCTGACCTAATGGAATACATTCAACAATGGTCCTCAACAGAAAAAATTCCCACCACATCCATGGCTCTGCCCCAACTATTGTCCAAGGAACAAATCGACAAGCTAGAAAAGAGAAAAAACCTGGACAAAACCATAGAAAGCTGGTTCTGATAGGTTCTATACATCAGAAATATGGGTATTAGTTGTGTTGTTCGAACAACCAACAAGTTCTTGGACTTACAATAGTCTCTGGAAAGCACGAAAAAACTTTGCACTGACTTCCCTGTGATGTATGAATCCACCTACCCAAAGATTGAGGCTATCCTCCGGCTGTGAAGCACCACATGGGAAGAGGAACTCGCGCTCAAGAGGGAAGATCATTGGCTCTTGGATGTTTGGAGGTGAGACTTTGAGAAACGAAAAGAAAGATTGGAGTAGGTGATTGGAAAAGTGGACCCGGACATTGAATGGGCCAAGGAGGTCAGGGCCGATTGTATTTGATATTTAAAGGTAATCATAGGCTATAAGATTTGTGTTGTACAAATAGGCCCAGATGAAGTAAGGCCCCACTTATAGAAAAGGATGGAGGACAGAATGTCAACCGAAATAACCACAGATTTCCTAAGTTTTGTTTCCCATGCCTTCACTGAGTCAAAACTATTCAGAGACCACACTTCCAAGTATGATGAAGACTGGAAAAGGCTTACGAAAACTCCAAGGAGTGGAGTTATCAAGTATTGTGGTCCGAGGTCATAGAGGTCAACAAACTCCAACCAATAATTTTGAAGTTCATGGAGTATGCAGCTTTGAAGAAGTAGGAAGGCGACCCTATTATTAGTGAAGAGCTTCTAAAGGAATAGCTACAACAAAAGGGTAATCAACAAAAAGACAAGATCCTATAGTGTTGTCACTAGAGGACAAAATAGGGATAAAGACAAAGTTGTATTTTAAATTGTAATATATTGGAGGGTAGGTAGAACCCTAGTTTGTAGTGGATCTTGGCCATTCATTCTACTTTTTGGGCACTATAAATGGGGGGTCTTCTCTCATTTTCAAGGGAAAGTTGAGTTGTTGTAATGACATGCTGTAGAAATTTCTAATGAAAATACATTGACTTGGTGCATTTTCTGGGTTTTTCGCATGTTTCATGATTCAATCTCCAATTATTAGATGCTTTAGTCAAGGATATATACTGTTGTTTTGGTTATTTATAATTGCTTAGATAGATTTTGGTAATTTTGTTCTGTGATTGTAGAAATTTCTATTGTGTTGATGCCTTCCAGTCCATACTTTTTGCCATTTTCTGCTGGTAACTGGTCTAGTAAAGTTAGTCTGGGCTAAACCTTGAAGTTGCTTCTTTAAAATTTTATCTTTATTCATGCATGTAAATGGTGGATGAATGATAAATTATCTATAGACCTTTGAAGATAGCACAAATTTCATAATACTGTAGGTTTTTTGGTTAAGTGGAATCCTATTTGAAGGGAGTTGTCCGTAGCAGAACCTCCATGATCATTGTTCATCGTTAGTTGCAGATCTAGGAACCTTCCCTCTTCCCTGCTCTCTTTTCCTTTTCTTTTAGAAACAACCTATGTTAAGGTTCATTGCACATTGTCAATCCAAAACTTAAGGAAAACATTTAAGCTTTTAGATTGTTGTTCAAACCTACAGCAAAGTGCACCTTAACTCCCATCTCAGAAACTTTAGATTTTAAGATCCACCTCACATCCAACTATGTAATTCTGCCCTGTGATTACTAGCAAAAGCACATCAAACATCAACTGAGGAGTTCCATGGAAGTCATACCCTGACACCTGAGAGACCTTGGGGTGATTTTCAACAACTTGTTGAAAGTTTCCTTTCAAGATAGGTAGTGCACCTACGCACTGCCTATGTTGAGAAAGTGTGCAAAATACCCATCAACACTAGGGTTTGGAAAGAGAAGAAATGAATGTAACATGAAAAACCTCACTAGATGACCTAAGAAATGAAATTGAAAATTAGGATAATAAATTGAGAATAAATAGAGGTGTGCCTAGAAGAGAGATGAGGTCAAAAAAAGCTCCAAAACCCTAAAATTTTGTTGTTTGATGCTCACTGGGACTCATACATCGGTCTTGGGAATTTAGTCCCCAACTAGGGTTTTTGGGAAGAAACTGGAATCTGTTAGTAACTAGTTTGAATCTCCTAAAATCTTGGAAAAGGCAGTACTAGGACTCATACGCCACAAGTGGAAATTTAGTCCTAGTATTAGGGTTTGGCTAAAATTTTGGTATTTTTTGGTGATTTCCTGTAGCTTCCTATCAAATCTCTGAATCGAAAACCTTGATTTGCAACCTATAGGTGGCTTTTAGTAAGGAGAAAACTCGATAATAACTTTCTTCAATCTTGCCACTTAGTCTTTAAAGATCCTTCAAACTCCAAAGCACCTAGATTTGTAATCACACATGTAGAGAGAGAGAGAGAGAGACTTGTTGATAATTAGGAAATAGGGGTTTTCCTTGGTCAAACCCCATTTAGGTAATTAAACTTTATGATGAAACAATGAAATATGAAACATGAACAATAATACATTGAATTGTGATGTCTTGAGATGTAAATCAACAATCTAACATGAAGTGGCCATGTAAAATGTAGATCTTGATCTTAAATTAGATGTAGAACAATGCTTAATATTGGATCTCGAATGCTACATCACAACACTAGCTCAACAACATGCTTGATGCTTTATGCCCTTGAGATGATAATGGATCTTGAATTGCTGCAACAAATGATGAAGAAATCTACCCTTGAATGCCTTAGAAATGCTCTTGAATACTCTATGAAGCTCTTGTGAAGTCTTAGGATGCTTGACTTTTTATTGCTTAGTTGATATCATGAATTATTAGGTGAAAAATAATGATTTGAAACCTTGTTTATATAGGAATTCCATCTAACTTACCGTTTATTAGATCCCAAATGCTGATATTCATGAAATTTGAATCCAAAAACCCTAATTTCTAGCCCAAAACTCTAAAAAGGGGCCAAATGGGACTCATATTCCAAGGTCCCATCTAGGTGGGACTCATATGTGGGCAATGTGGCATATGGGTCCCACCAAGGGTTTTTAGGCTGAGGAAATGTCGGGAAGTTAGGATATTAAGTGTATTTGTTGATTATATCAAGATCTCAATTGAAATAAGCCTCAAGATGCATAATAAAGGGTCTAAGGGGCCTATTAATGATGATATGAAGGTCATGAATGAAAGAGGGCCCAAAAAATAATGTAAAGGTGTAAATAAATACACTTTAAAACACTAAATTAAGAAAAAATTAGGTCTATTTAGCTTAAAAGGGCCCTAAACCCAATGTGAATGCATAAAACACATTACAACACTAGATCAAGGCAACATTAGGTTCATTTTAATGTAATCATTCCCAAATTAAGTGTGAAAATGTAAGGATGACATTTTTCTACATTACATTTGGAATGGGAAGCATTCCTACATTTGTACTTGGTTTTGTTTCTTCCAAAAGGGATACAAGTTGTTTGTTGACATTGGATCATGTTTTGTCTTCAGGCACTTACCATTTTTGCAGGTGATTACACATTGTGGGAGGCTACATAGTCTCTCTCTTTCCCCCTTATGGGGGGGCTATTGATTGTAATATATATGTGATAGATGGTGTACTTGGGGGGTATCATGGAGTCCTCCATACTTTCTCACATGATTTTCTGTTGTGTGCATTTTCTCTCTTTTGGAGAGGAGTTTTCTCCCATAGTGTTTTTCTCCTTTTCTCTGGTTGTGAGAGATTTCCTTTTTGCATTGTAGTTGTGCATGGGTACCTAACATGGCCTTGTAGTAGGGACCTATCTTGCATTTTATTTTGCATAATAATCTCCCTAATTTTGCACTTAAGGGGTGGTGTTACTGTTAAGTTTTAACTTAGGGTTAATCACATAGGTGGTTTTTTCTCGTATCGGGTAGTTTCTCACCCATCATATTTTTCATGCCTTTAAAAGGCCTGTACAATATGTAATATGACATCTCATTTTTTCTGAATATCATCTTGATATTTTGGCAGAATAGTGTTGTGCTTCTCTTGTATGTGCGAGGGTGATTTTTTTGCAAGTTGAGGATCCTAGGAAGGAGCTACCATCTCCTACAAGTCCTGCAAAATATCATGGGAGCCCATATATGAAATTATCTTGAGAAGGTTATGTATTTAAGCTTCATTTATTGTAATCATTTGAAGTATGTTTTTGAATTTCATATTATTAAGTATAAAAATTTATACATATTTGGTTGCATATATATATGATCTAAATCATTTTCTTAAAATAGGTTATATGCCTTGATATCACTAAACCAACATACTGAAAGATAAGTAAAAAATTCTTGGGGATTTTATATTTATAAGCTAATATTTATTTGAAGAGTTAATGAGTTACTTCATTTCTCTTTAATTTCCTTGCAGTTAACCCTAAGGAATTTCATCCTAGATCTAACAAAACTTGAAGAGTGAAGAAAAGTCACCCTCTCTTGTTAATTAGTACTTATGTTTCCATTGTCTAATCATGAATTTTAGCTAATCATCATAGGTTAATATTTTCTTGGCTTTAGGTTTTGATTCTATCCTCTAGGATTTCTGAAGCTATAGTTCTAGTCACCAACATGATTGATTTGAAAGTTTACTTTTTTTTGTTGTCTACACAATTTGCATGCATGAAATTCTACAAAATAAAACACTAGCATTAAGGTTTCAATAGAAATGTATCCTATGACTCAAGAAACTTTGGTTTTTATTTGTAAATCACATGAAGATAGGTTTTTATTATATTTTACAAGCCTAGTCCTTAGCTCTATGATAACCATGTTTTCTTGGTTAAGCCATGGTTCCTACCTTTTAACCTAGTGATGTAAAACTTATCTATTGTGTTGATTTGGGTGAGGTTGCCATACCTCCATCTTTAGTTTTTGATGTATTTGTGCTTTCAAGGGATTGGAATCATCTTTTGCAAATATGTTTTACTCTAAACCTAGAAATTGTTGGTTTGATTCACTTTACTTTGTGAAGATCTACATAGAGATAAATATCTTGAAAGGTTTATAAGATGATTTTTGGCTCAAGATAGAGGTGTTTGGAAAAAAGTTATGGATTATGAGACTATTGCATTTAGATGCTGAAGGTGTTTTCAAGTTGAACATGTAGCTATGAATTACAAAAAAGGAAATTCAAATGTATTAAAAAAAAGACCTAGTAGAAAGGTGCAAAAGGAAATTCAAATGTATTAAAAAAAAGACCTAGTAGAAAGGTGCATTCTTGTTGCATTTAGTTTTGAAGTGTTTGGAGCTAAAATATGAACTATGATAGCTCTTACTTTATGGACTCTCCAAAACCAAAAGGATTATCCAATATTTTGAAAAATCAACAATACAAACACAATCAGAGATTACATTACCTCCTCCCTATCCATGTTATGTTAATGTTGTTTGGTTATCCCCTATAACAGTTGTGAATAGGTTGTCAAGATTGTAGAGGTGAAAAATGTTAATAATCTTGGTAGTTCCTCTTTAGTTAGTTCATTGGGTATACAAAAGTCCTCTACTTCTCCTATTTTAGTAGATAATAATGATGGCCACTTCAATTTTCCTACTCTTACACGTCATCCCTAGGAAATGGACATGGATAGTTATGCTTTCGCAAGTCGTAATGCAAAACAACGTTAAGATTGGGATCGTACACTTTAATGTTCCTTAGTTTTTCTACGTGGTAATTAGATTTACAAGTATACTGTATTTTTAATATTATATTCTGTAATATCTTAACTAATTTTACTGGCCAAATTTTGACTATGACCTTTACAGTAAGCGTGGTTGAAGAACATGGGGCAGGCACACCGATAAGTGCAACCATAAATAGCAGCCACTCTACCATAAACTTCATCAATCGCAGAAATCAGGTATAGTTATATAGAAAAGATCAATCAAATGGGGAAAATCTCTGCTATTGTGGGGGTGCTAGTATTCATTACACTTGCAAATCATTGCTCTGCCCGTTCTACGCTGAATAGCGGGCACTCCCTGTCAGCTGGACAGTCTCTCAAGTACGCACAATATATATTCGTAATGCAACATGACTGCAACCTTGTTTTGTATGAAGACACTGTTAAAGTGTTGTGGGCGTCGGGAACAGAGGGAAAAGGAGGCGCCGCTTCGTGCAAGTTAAGCATGCAGAATGACGGCAACTTGGTGATATATGCGCGTAAAACTCCAGTATGGTCTTCGGGAGCCTCCGGAGAGATTGGTTCGTATTATCTGGATCTTCAGGGCGACGGTAATGTTGTTATTTATGGGCCGTCTGGAGCCGTCTGGGCAACTAATACTGTTCAAACGAGAAAAAAAACTGCCTTAAAGCTTTCTCTGCTGCGTTGTTTTGCTTTATATAATAATGCCACCACATTCACGATCTCTATCGTTAATCAGATATTCTGAAGTGCGAGAAAAATAAAACTCCAAACCTAGAAAATAGGTTTGGCATGAGTAAGTTAGATTGCATCCTACTATAGTTTTTTTGTGCCTGCTATATTGTTTTCTTGAATTGTTATTTTTTTCCCCTACTGCTGTGCATATGTGAATTAAAGATTAAGACGGAAAATGAAAGAATTATTCACATTGAAGCATCGGTTGGGCAATTATAATTGAATGGTGTGAGTTATGTAAGAATAATAGCATATACAAAGCATGAGCAGTTATATAACTTTGGTGATTTTTGCCCATAGTGTTACAAAGAAGTTAATTTAATTGTGTATCGTGCAAACTAGGAGGAGTTTGTTCATGAGATTTTTTCAACATTGTCTAAAATGCTATCTTTAAGAATCTTATGAAATATTTTTTTCCAATTTAATTGTTTTTTATTCTAACTAATTAGAATGAGGACATGTACAAATCATATGCACCCACCTTCATTTAATATTACCTATAGGTAACTTACAAAGCATATGTATCCAACTAATACTAGATACAATATAATAGAATGTGACTCACAACACTTTATCTACATTTAAAAATAGGTGAATTGGATGGCACTAAGGTACATTTAGATATGTAAGAATAATAGCGAATCATTTTAAATTGACATAATCAATATATAATTCCTATATGAGAATGACCTTAAAGCCTTAATAGATTCACTACTCCCAAGCTATGACTTAAATTATCATGAAACTTTCAAGGAGGGTGAACAAATTTAAGGCATTAAACAAAGATCAAAGGTTTTTTACACCCTCTTGGTCAAATATAACATTTAATACACATTATTCAATGCTTGGGTAAAGCAATAGAAGGGGATCCACACTATGCATGAGTAAATTTTGTTCTTTAAATATGTAATAATTTTATAACTGACTTTATGAGAAGGGGTTGAGGATTTTGAAGATTTTTTTGTAAATGTTATAAGATCTTATCAAAGTTGGATCCTAAAAGACCTATGGAAATTCTAAGTCTGAAATTATGTGTAAGAATTCTAAGTCAGATTTGTACTTTTATATTTTGAATGTGTTGATTGCAGAACATTAATTAATTTCGATGTCTACAAATAAAGGAAAGAAGTCTCATTTATATGTGGGAGACACGCCTCAAGGAGAGACGCGTCTCATGAGAGGACGTGTCCCTTGAGCGCATGGGCTCCCTTAACAACCGAAACAATTCGGTGTTATCCATAGACTAATATGAGAGTATTTAACAAACATTAATCATATAAAATGAATTCTGATTTATCCATTTGCAAATTTCGATCATCATCTGAAATTTGAATAACTTATTTGATGGTTTTATATTTTAAGAATAGTTTGGTTAAATATAAATGATGATGATGCATGAATGCAATCATCATTTATATATGACCGAAGCTATATTAAATCAACACTCCCTCTTAGCTAGGGAAGATATTCCAAATCAAATAAGTGGATATATCACCTTCACATGTGATATCAAAGATATGATATGTTTTATCAAGATTGTCAAGTCACATGACATTCTTCATAATCACATCTTCATTATGGTATGTCCACTAACATCAAGTCACATGATGTCTACCATAATAATTCATGGAATATCCACATATATATAGTTATCCACCATGATTATCTCTTAAGGATCACAATGATCTTCAAATGACATCAAGTCCCATGAAATCCATCAAATTGTCCAAGAGATACTATCATGACATGTCCATAGATATCAAGTCACATGATATCTATCATGATAGTTCAAATCATCATTGTAGAGTCGTCACTTTACAATGTCACATACAAGTGTTCATTATTAAAAAGATCATCACCTTTCAATAATGTACACAAGGGGAGCGAGCCCATAAGGTCATGGAGTCACACACATGACAAAAGAGTTTACACATTAAACATATTTAAATATATTAGTACAACTTCTAAACAATTTTGAATTTCAAACATAATTTCAAATTACATTTCAATCATACCAAGCTTCTTCTGGAAGTGTTCAACCTTGATTCGGGAGAGAGGTTTGGTGAGAATGTCTGCTATTTTATCATTTGTACTAATATACTCCAACTGAATCACATTCCTTTCTACCATGTCTGTTACATAATGGTAGGGGATCTTAATGTGCTTAGATCTATCATGGAATACTAGATTTACAAAGAGTTTGATGCAACTCTGATTATCACAGTGAATGATGGTGGGATTCAAGGGCTCACCAAAGAGTCCCACAAGCAATTTTTGGAGCCATACTGCTTCTCTTGCCCCCATAGAGGCTGCAATGTATTTAGCTTTTGTCAAGCTTTGAGCTACTAAAGACTATTTTCTGTAGATCCAAGAGATCATAGCTGATCCAAAACTGAAGCAACATCCTAATGTGCTTTTCCGATTGGTTACACTTCTAGCCCAATCTAAATCAGAGTATCCATGCAGATCTAGTTGATTATTTTTGTAAAGAAGACCATATCCAATAGTGCCTTGAAGATATCTCAATATATGTTCCATAGCCATAAGGTGAATTTCCTTTGGCTCACATGTGAACTAGCTTAGAGCATTCACATCATAGAAAATATTAGGTCTAGTGTTAACCAAGTACATCAAAGATCCAATCATTTGTCTATATAGGGTTGAATCTGCACACTTGGATTCTATTGCTACTTCTTTCAGTTTGTGAAGGTTGGTTTCTATAGGTGTAGACATGCGTCTACAATCCAACATTCCAAATCTCTTCAGAATATCAATAGTATACTTTCCTTGGTTTAGTATGATGCCATCTCGTTTCTGCTAGACTTCCAAACCTAGAAAGTAGTGTAAAATTCCCAAGTCTTTCATGTCAAACTTTGAAGTTAGATCCTTCTTTCCTTGAGCAATGAGTCGATCTTCTCCTGTTATCAGTAGGTCATCAAAATATAAAATAATTATTAACATATCACCTTTAATTACCTTAAAGTAAAGATTTGGGTCTACATCATTCTTGGAGAATCCTAGTCCCAAGAGATAGCTATCAATTCTTTCATACCAGGCCCTAGGAGCCTGTTTAAGTCCATACAGTGCTTTCTTTAGTCTACATACATGTGAGTCAGGTTTATGTATCACAAAACCTTCAAGTTATTCTAGATAGACTTCCTCTTCAATGGTTCCATTTAGGAAGGCAGTTTTTACATCCATTTGGTGGATCTTCCAGCCTTTAGCTACTGCAATGGCTATCACTGCTCTCACAGATGTGTAACGGGCAACATGTGCAAATGTTTCTTCATAATCAATGCCTTCCTTCTGTGAAAAACCTCTTGCCACAAAACGTGCCTTATGTTTTTCTATATTGCCATCAGCAGCATGTTTGATTTTGAAGAGCCATTTAGAAGAGACAACAGATTTCTCTTTTGGTCTAGGCACTATATCCCATACATCATTTTTTAGAATGGACTGATACTCTTTTGTCATTGCATCCTTCCATACTTGATGTCTGAAGGCTTCTGAAACACTGGTGGGTTCTGAGTTTATGATGTCATTCATTAGAGCAACATAGCTTAAGAACTGTTTGGGTCTTTTGCTCTCCCTAAACATTCCTTTGGGTGCTACATGATTCTCAACTTCTTTGATCATCTTTCTATCCCAAAGTGGCCTCTTCTTGCTGTTGTCATTTGTATTCTCATCTAAAGTAGAAAGAAGTTCATTTGGTATTTCCTTAGGATACTCCCTCTGAGTCTCAGGGGTAGGATCCTCATCTAATACTCTAGGTGAATAAGTTTCTATCTCACTTGAACTTCTTTCCCTTTTGAATGCAATGTATTCTTCAATGGTGAAGGCGCAACCCAAGACTTAGAAAATAACCCACAAACAAGAGAATAATTTTATTATTTAGAAAATGGAGCTTCTTACATGCAGAGGATCTCAAATCCCCAAGTTCTACAACACATGCAAGTTACAGAAAGCTACAAAATCACCCTTTCGCAATATGCAAGCTTGTCCCCAAAAAGTTACCCAAAAATTAGAAACCCGCCCATAAATAGAGCTCCTTTTAGTTTGGAGCCAAAAAACATTCAAATTTGAGTTTAGGCAGTTTGGCGCCAAAAAATTACACCTTGAAGTTCAAATTTCAAAAGAACATTTGCAATTGTATCTTCTAGAAAGTGCGCCAACTTCCCGGGGCCATAACTTTTGATCCAGGGCTCCGATTCGCGAACCGTTTGAGCTGTTGGAAAGGTCTCAAAGTCAATACTTGCCTTGAAATTTGCTACATATCTTTGGCTTGATTTTAGGGCTGATCGAGGAGCTCTGAGTGCCTCAAATCTAACTCAAAATATTTTTTGGGTGCAAATAAAACTAAAACTGCAATATCTTCAACCCGAGATAGAAAATAAAAACATAAATTGGGAATTCATTTATGATGAAAAATTATCCAAAAATGTAAAAACATCTAAAAGCCGAGAAACTTGAAATATAACTTTTTTTGGGTGATGCAAGATTGCCCTTACACCACTGGATGCTCCTGCATCAGACACCCAGGGCAATTTGAGAAGTGACCCATCACATCTCCCGGATGGTTGAGCAAGCGATCAACCGGCTTGAGTAGCGGGGATGAATCTTCCATGGAAGCCTTCCTGTCCCATTTCGCTGGTATTCTTCATCTTGCGCCTGTTTCTAGCACTCCCTTCCCACCACGATTATCCAAGATTGCTTCAATCATCCTCCTTTACGAAGTAGGTCGGCACGGAATACCATACTTACCCTATTGTTGGTGCTTCCTCTGTTCCACCTTCATGATACTCTGTCAAATCTGAAATGTTGAACACAGGGGAAATGTTGATTCCATCAGGCAACTCTACCTCATATGCATTCCCTGAATCATGCTTCTTCAAAATCTTACAAGGACCAAATTTCTTCATCTTCAATTTGTTATAGGTTCCCACGGGAAACCTTTCTTTCCTCAAGTGGACCATTACTTCATCGCTAGTCTGAAACTCCTTATTCCTCCTTTTCTGATCTGCCTTAGCCTTATATTGCATATTCATCTTATTAATGTGTTCTCGTACCTTCTCATGTATATTCTTGATGTGCTCTACAAAATCTTCGACTTCAGCACTTATTTTCTTCTCTTGATCCATCTTCCTCAATTTTGGAGCTATTCTGGGGCTACCTCCATACACAATCTGGAACGGTGATCTACCAGTGCTTGTGTTGACAGAATTGTTGTAAGAAAATTTTGCTTGGGGTAAGATCAAGTCCCATCCCTTGGGTTTATCTCCCACCAAACATCTCAGTAGGTTACCCAGACTCCTCTTAACAACCTCTGTCTGCCCATCTGTTTGTGGATGGTGTGC
>VDFB02000003.1:595498335-595522562 GCA_007258455.2 Sequoia sempervirens | reverse complement strand
CTAGCATGGCCCTTCAACTTCATTTTCACAAACTTAACCCGATCTGGGTCCTCCATTTCCTCATACTCAAAATATTCTTCTAGCTCGTTGATCCAATCGATCAACTCTTTCGGGTTCAGACTTCCGGAATAACTAGGGACTTTTGCTCTGGGTCTTTTCCTGATCTTCGAAATGGCCCTTATTAGCCGCATTTGGTCTTGATCAATTGCTTCTTCTTCCTCTTCTACATTTTTACCTTCTTCCTCTCCTTCATCCTCACTTTCCTCCCTCGGGTTTAACCCTCTTCTCAACTACTCTTGTAACGCATCAATCTGTCTCTGGAGGGCTGCCAGTGCATCTCTTCCACTAGCATTTCTGCCGCGTTGACCACCTCTGGCACCACCACGCCTACTAGGCATCACTTTTGGAGGCATCTTTCTTGACCTCAACCCACAACCACGGTCCTGTGCGAACTGCCTCACGATTGGGGATTTGTCCACATGCTCAAGAAAACCGCTATGATACCACTTGATGAAGGCGCCCGAGACTTAGAAAATAACCCACAAACAAGGAGAATAATTTTATTATTCAAAAATGGAGCTTCTTGCATGCAGAGGATCTCAAATCCCCAAGTTCTACAACACATGCAAGTTACAGAAAGCTACAAAATCACCCTTTCGCAATATGCGAGCTTGTCCCCAAAAAGTTACCCAAAAATTAGAAACCCGCCCATAAATAGAGCTCATTTTTAGTTTGGAGCCAAAACAACATTCAAATTTGAGTTTAGGTGGTTTGGTGCCAAAAAATTACAACTTGAAGTTCAAATTTTAAAAGAACATTTGCAATTGTATTTTTTGGAAAGTGCGCCAACTTCTCAGGGCCATAACTTTTGATCTGGGACTCTGATTCGTGAACCGTTTGAACCATTGGAAAGGTCTCGAAGTCAATAACGTGCTTGAAATCTACGAAACCAATTTTGGCAAGTTTCGGGGCCAATCTGGGAACTCTAAGTGCCTCAAATCTAACTCAGAAGATTTTCAGGTGCAAATCTGGGAAACTAAAACTGCAATATCTTCCAACCCAGGAATAGAAAATAAAAATCATAAATTGGGAATTTCATTATGATGAAAAGGGTATCCAAAATGTAAAAACATCTAAAAATTGAGAAACTTAAAATTTAACTATTTTTTGGGTGATGCAAGATTGCCCTTACACCACTGGATGCTCCTACATCATTCAAAGATGACATCTTTGCTCAATTCAATTTGTTCCTGCCAGGGTATAAAAATACTGTAAGCTTTGGAGGTTTCACTATATCCCACAAATACCCCTTTCTTTTTAGAATGTTCTAGTTTGAATCTCTTCTATTTGGGCACATGAATATAGACTAGGCAACCAAAGATCCTACAGTGACTAATATCAAGTTTTATGCCAGTAAATGCTTCTTCAGGAGTTTTATTATCTAGATGAGAATGAGGAAATTTCTTTTTGATGTAGACAACAGCTCTAGAGGCTTCTACCCAGAATGAGGTTTCAATGTTCTGGTCAAGCAACATTGCTTTTGCAGCTTCTACAATGGTTCTATTTTTTCTTTCAACAACCCCATTTTGTTGAGGGTTGTAAGCTACTGTAAACTCCCTCTTAATCCCAACATTCATGAAAAATTCCTTAAAGATTTCAGAGGTATATTCTTTCCCATTGTCTGTCCTTAATATTTTTATTTTCTTCCCAAAGAAGTTTTTAGTAAGAGCTTTGAACTCCTTGAACCTTTTAAGGATTTCTATTGACTTTTTACACTTAAGAAAGTAAATCCAGGTCTTCCTAGAGAATTCATCTATAAATATGACATAGTATAGGAAGCCTACCTTGGAGGGTATAGACATGGGTCTACATAAATAAGAGTGAACCAATTCTAAAACATTTTGGGTTTTGCTCAAGCTATTGTGAAAGGATCCCTTTGTATTCTTTCCTAGGGCACAACCTTTACAAGTTCCTTCATGAGTTGGTTTTAACTTAGGTAATCCTATTACAAGTTTTTCTACGAAAGGTAGGGCATGGAAATGAAGGTGTCCTAATCTTCTATGCCAAATTTCATTTGAATCAGAAGTATCAAGGGTAAGGGCTTGCTTGACTTCGGTGCATAGTTTATAAATATAACCTTGTCTTACACCTATGGTTAGAGATTTCTTTATAGTTGAGTTCTTAGGCCATGCCAGAACTTTCCCATCCATAAATGTAACCCTATATCCATTATCTTCAAGAGCAGAGATGGATATTAGATTCCTCTTTATTCCAGGTACGAATAAAACTCTAGTGAGTTGAAGGAAGAGACCATATTTCAATGTGATGGAGCAAGTTCCAACCCCTTTTACTTGATGTGCAGAATCATCCCCAATTGTTACTTCTTCATCAAACTCTTCAGTCATAGTGTCTAAGTGTTCTCTAAACCCTGTGATGTGCCTTGAAAAACCACTATCAATCACCTAGTTGCTGATATTGTTAGATGCATGACTTGATAAGGCTAAATAGAATACAAATTTCTCAGAATTGTGGTCTGAATTTGACTTTCCTACTTTAGCAAATGATGCTTGTTGATTTGATCTCTCAGGGCACTTCATTGCATAGTGCCCATATTGATCACATCTAAAACATTGTACTTGAGAGATGTCTTTCCTCTTCTTGAATGATCCTTTTCCATGGGAATTTCTCTTTCTCTTAAATGATCCTTTCCTGTAAGAGTTTTTCTTATCCCTTTTATTAGATGATGTGTTGAGCACTTGAATGTCCTCATATATGGGTTTTTGTTTGTTTTCTTTTGTTGAGAGTCTTGTTTCCTCTTGAAGGCAGTCTATTCTTAGCCTATCAAACTTGGGGAGTTCAGATCTCACACTTATTCCTTGAACAAATGGCTCCCATGAGTTTGGTAGGCCTCCTAGTGCAATTAGTGTTAACTCATTGCTATCAATTTGATATCCAATTGTAGATAATTTATCCCTTAGATCAATGATCCTCATGAAGTATGCATTAATGGTTTCTCCTTTGTTTATTTGGACATTGTTGATTTGCCTCTTTAATGCAAGAGTCCTACAGGTGTTGTTTATCTCATAGGTGCTCTCAAGGGATTTGAACATTAGATATGTAGTTTCATGTTTTGTTAGAATAGGTACAATGTGGTCCCTAAATGCATCTACTAAGATTTTCATGGCTTTTTCATTATTCTCAATCCATTGAGTTTTTCGTAGGATCATCCTTTGGTTTCCCCTTGTTTTCTTTCACAAACGAGTCTAACTTATTTTCTTTGAGAATCATCATGATTATGAATTTCCATGAGGTGAAGTTGTTTTCTCCCTCAAGACGATCTTCAAATATGATCATACTTGACATTATGAAGAATGTGATGTGAATTCAATTTTTCAAAAATACAAAATTTTCTAAGTAATCTAATATCTAGATTTGATTTGGATTCACTCAACTTGGCTCTGATACCATGTAAATGTTATCAGATCTTATCAAAATTGGATCCTAAAATACCTATGGAAATTCTAAGTCTGAAATTATGTGTAAGAATTCTAAGTCAGATTTGTACTTCTGTATTTTGAATGTGCTGATTGCAGAACATTAATTAATTTTGATGTCAGTAAATAAAGGAAATAAATCTCATTTATATGTGGGAGACACGCCTCAAAGAGAGACGCGTCTCATGAGACGACGTTTCTCCACAAAGTGGAGACACGTCCGCTCATGGGACATGTCCCTTGAGCGTGTGGGCTCCCTTAAAAACCAAAATAATTCGGTGTTATCCATAGACTAATATGAGCGTATTTAACAAACAACAATCATATAAAATGAATTATGATTTATCCATTTGCAAATTTCGATCATCATCTGAAATTTGAATAACTTATTTGATGGTTTTATATTTTAAGAACAGTTTGGTTAAATATAAATGATGATGATGCAGGAATGCAATCATCATTTATATCTAACCGAAGCTATCTTAAATCAACAGTTTTCAATATTGTTGTACGAGTAATGGTGAGCCCATGGTAGATTATTGGGAAAATTTAATAGGGAGAATTTTGATAACCTCTTGATACTCCATTGACATCAATTCAAAGCTAACAATATATGGATGAGTGATATATTTTAATGGGATACAAAAATAGGCCTAATATTTCTAGTGAATTTGTCAAATGAAGTTGAGTAGTGGCTAACAAGTGAATAATTAATGTGTTGTGATCAGCCCTCAATACATCAATATGGTTGATTTAGTATTTAGCTGATATTAATTGATATAATTTATCAAGTTCCTAATGTCAAAGTTAGTGAGATGCTTGTGCCAATATTGATGGCCTCACAAAAACAGTTCAAATTTTGAAATGTGTAAAGTGGAAATTCATTTAAGAAAAATTGGAAGTGTAATCTTGCAGATTTGGAGTACATATAAAAGTTGGAACATATAATTCATAACAATAATTTTAGTAGGATTTATGATAGCTTTCATCATAGGATGGATTTTTTTTAATAATGGTATGTATGATCTTATTCTTCTTATTATAGTTGGTGGCTCTATAGATATAGTAATATCCAAAATACTAAGCTAATGAAAGCAAGTTTATACAAAATTAACAAATATTTTGGATCATAGAATTGGTCAATTACTTGATCATCTTCCTATCCAAAGTGAAGAATTAATTTTTTTTGCATGGTGATGTGGGCTTAACACAATGTTGCATGCCTATAATTTGCAAGGTTAGGGTGTTCACATGGTTATTATTGTTTCTTTTGATAGATAAAAATGTATAAAATTGAACCAAATTTCTATTAGAAATATTATATGGGATAGTGTACATACACTATGAGTACTATGGAACACACTCCAAACTATCTGTAGTGAACAACGTGATGGATGGATATGGCCAGGGTTTGATCCAACTCTTTTAGACAAGAGATCATGGCTGGCATGTTTTATTCAAGGTTTTCTATTGGAAGCTATATTGTGCATATTTCAATCATTGCAATCTATTGAAATGTACTTGTTTAATTGTTGTCTTCCAATTACATGCCTATATTACCTATAATTTTTTTTGAAGAGATTTGATAATATGTACAAAGCCTACATATTTATTTTATATAACTCTATACAATTTTCATAGATTTAAACCCTTAATCATTACATTTACGATATCAATTACCCATATTCACTCGCATAAACACAAAGTTTAAAAAATATATAATTTATAAATTTAAATTAAAATGCATAATCTCTTAAGAAATTGTTAACAATTTTTTACATAAAAATAAAGGAAAAATTTTGAACTTTATACAAATTTTTTTAATGGATGATTAGATTTCTCATTAAGTTCATTTTGTTCCACATTAACTTACTTTTATCCCAAGTAAGAATTATATGTTATTGCTTCTATTCAAAAATGATATCCTCAATGCCTTGATAGAAAAGTTAGACCAACTTTAAGAAGGAATGTGGCACACGATCACACTAAATGGTTTACTTGTGTATTACACATTTTTTTGGTATTATCTCAAGAATTTCAATGACCTCATCAATACTAGGACATACTATTTATCACATTTCCATAAGGCCACTTGAATCTTTAAAAAAATACTATTATCAAGATAATTTAACTTTATTTATCTATAAAAAAAATCAATGTATCCTTTTGAAGAGTAGAACACGACCTTTCAAAATGAAACTAGGTTAAATAATGAATGATTATGTATGTTTGAGATGCGTTAATAAGAAGAGGGAAAAAAATATTTAAGAACAAGAAGTACATTAGGTGGTGAAATGCATAATTAGAAGTAAACAAATGATTAGAGAATATAGGGGGGTGTATTAGAGGGAAAAAAGATATGTAGAAAAATCCCATTTATAAAGTACTTAAATATTTAGAATGATGAATAGATAAAAAAATTAAAAATGTTTAAAGGTGATATATTTTTAAATTATTTAGATTATATTATATATATTGAGAAATATACATAAAAATGATAGCAATTAATCTCTAAATTATAAGTAATAAGAAGGAAGGTAAACAATTAAGGGATTGGTCATAGGTCTTAATACAATTGAGGAGAATTTCAAAAGGCAATCTCATAACTGTAAGTCACAAAAAAGTTTGCTATCATATCAAAATGTAATGCAATCAAAAGAATTAAAGTTATCAAAATTAATTTAATTTAATATAGTTATTATTAGATATGAACTAATTTAGAATAGTCATTGATATTAATTTATATGTAAATATTTAGTGTAAATTGCATGTGATAATTTAGTAAGAGCTATAAAGTAGATAATTAATATAATAAATTGGATAACATAATCTCATAACTCAAATGGATTAATATCAAAATCATATATATTAGTCCATTTAATATATTTTTTTTATTAATAAAAAAGAGGAGAATTTTGATAGGACCTCCACCCTTTTACAAGCTAACCAAACATATTATTTCAAATATCTTTTAATAACAATAAGTTCAAAATGTATTGGGCGGGGGCCCTAGCTCGGTTGGCTAAGTAATTCCGTTGCGGCTCTGCTGGTCACGAGTTCTAGTCTCCCCCGTCCCGTGGTACCGGAGGGCGTGTCGCGCCAGCGCCACCGGTCACGTTAAAAAGTTTACCAGGCGCACTGCAGTTTATAGGGGGTCGTGCTACCCGATTCCTGCAGTCTAAAAAAAAAAAAAAAAAAAGTTCAAAATGTATTGTAAGGTCTAAAAATGTATACCTTATACTTTGGTATTATTTTTTGATATTATTTTAGTGTTGTCTTCCCTAAAATATTTCTAGGACTACTCAATCCTATCCCATCCTTGGTGCCAATTTGGGATTGGTGTTTCTATGCATTCTTTTCCTATCTAGTTAATTTTGTGTATTTCTTTAGAATCATTGGGTATTGTTATAGAGTTAATGAGATGTGCAAGCATTTCTCTTGAATTTTTTTGTATATTTTTCATTTTTTATCATTATTAAAACATGTTCCATTGATCTCTTTCCCTACCATGTCTTCTTAAGATAGCATATGAATCATGGTGGTTTTGGTACCCCAATTTGATGCATCTTTTAAATAGTTTTAAATAAGGAGAAGCCATTGAACTTTCATTAAGGGAATTTTTTTTCTCAACAAGCCTAGCCAACACAAGAATGCATCAATGGGAACCTAGTTTAAGCATGTGACCTTTGAGAAGTTTAGTGTGACTATAGCTGAAACCACCTACTAATCACTAAAATACCTCCAGGGAAAGGTGAGATCATACAATGGATAGTTATATAAGGCCCTAAACAAGTGAGTTTTCCTGTAAAAAAACCTAAGAAAGAGCTTTTATGCCACTTGTAATGAACTTGCAAGATGAATAAAATTGAATCTACATAAACATTCTAAAATGAGAGAAACTTTTTTTTATCATCTTTACAACACCACTTTGAGGGGGCAACCTCTCAATAAAGAATACACGCTAATTATATATATCCAAGATACCTTCAATTTGAAAATTCATTACATTATATGAAGTCTTTTGAAAGAAAACTACTACCATCTAATGCATTTGAGATAATTACTTTATTCTAACTAACTACTGTGATGGCATACAAATCATATGCATCCACCTTTATTTAATATTATCTATAGGTAACTTACAAAGCATATGTATCCAACTAAGACTAGATAAAATATAATAGAATGCGACTCATAACACTTTATCTACATTTAAAAATAACCAAATTGGATGGCATTAAGGTGAATTTAGATATGTAAGAATAATGGTGAATCATTTTAAATCGACATAATCAACAAATAATTCCTATATGAGAATGACCTTAAAGCCTCTATGGATTCACTATTCACAAGCTATGGCTTAAATTCTCATGAAACTTTCAAGGAGAGTGAACAAATTTCAGGCATTAATCAATGATCAATGGTTTTTTACACCCTCTTGGTCAAATATGATGCTTTAATACACATTATTCAATGCTTGGGTGAAGCAATAGAACGGAGCCAGACTATGCATGAGTAAATTGTATTCTTTAAATATTTAATAATTTAATAACTGACTTTGTGAGAAGGGGCTAAGAATTTTGAAGATGTTTTCAATATTGTTGTATGAATAATGGTGAGCACATAGTAGAATATTGGGAAAATTTGATAGGGAGAATTTTGATAACATCTTGATACTCCATTGGCATCAATTCAAAGCTAAATATGTATGGATCACTAATATATTTTAATGAGATACAATAATAGGCTTAATATTTGTAGTGAATTTGTCAAATGAAGTTGAGTAGTTGGTCAGAAGTGGATAATTAATGTGTTGTGATCAACTCCCAATACACCAATATGGTTGATTTAGTATTTGGCTGATATTGTTTGATGTATTTTCTCAAGTTACTAATGTCAAAGTTAGTGAGATGGTTGTGCCAATATTGATGGCCTCAATTTTCACATTTACAAAATAGGTTCAAATTTTGAAATGTGTAAAGTGAAAATTAATTTAAATCAAATTGGGAGTAAAATCTTGCGGATTTGGAGTACATATAGTTGATAACCATATTTTTAGTAGGATTTATTATAGTTTCATCATAGGATGGATTTTTTTGGTAATGGTATGTATGATTATTCTTCTTCTTATAGTTGGTGGATCTATAGCTATATTGATCTCCAAAATTCCAAGCTAATGAAATTTTTTTATACAAAAGTAATAAATCTTGTGGAGCATAGAATTGGTTCAATTATTTGATCATCTTCCTATCCAAAGTGAAGTAACAACATTTTATGACATGGTAATGTGGGCTTAACACAATGTTGCATGCCTAAGATTTGTAAGAAATGGTTAGAGTGTCCACATGGTTATTATTGTTGCTTGTCATAGATAAAAAAGGCTAAAAGTTGCACAAATTTCCTATATAAATATTATTTGGGGAAATATATACATACACTATGAGTTCTATGGAATGCACTTAACTCTTTTTAGTGAACATCATGATGGATGGATATGTCCAAGTGTGTGATCCAACTCTTTTACACAAGAGATCATGGTTGGTATGCTTTATTCAGGACTTTCTATTGGAATCTATTGTTCATATCTAGATCATTGAAATTTATTGAAATGTACATGCTTAATTGTTGTCTACCAATTACATGTCTCTATTACTTCTTTTTTTTAAGGGAATTGATAATATATACAAAAGCTACATATTTATTAGCCAATAAGCTATTTTGTTTGAAGTTTCCACTAGGATTTTCATCAGCCCAGTCATGAATTTGTTTTGTCGGCGCTGGGGGTCTGTCGTCCGGCAGGGAAGGCACATTTTTTTTTGGGTGGTGATGTGGGTGTTGGTTATTACATGGGTTGGTGGCAGTGGAGAATGTTGTCGTTGTAACGGGGAAGGTGAATAGTAAGTGTTTGTTCACATGAGCACCAATGCATCTTCCTGTCGGTATATAGGGGCAAAGGCTGAAGTAAATGCATTATTGAATGTTGTGGTGTGGGAAAGCATACTTTGATGAAGTTGTATTATCGAAAGAGATATTGTGGTGTGGGTTTGATACCAAAGTACTGTTAATATCATCAACCTTGACTCCATTTTTTAGCAGGCTGGAGGGTTGTAAAACTGGTGTGGCGTAGAATCTGTAAGTCATTTTTGATGGGTATTTTGTAGAAACGAGCAATTTATTGTTGGTTTTGACAGGAGGTTGCAGGGTTTTAACACTGATGCATTACGAAATGTTGAAAGAGCCATTGTGGTGTTGGTTTGATAGCACATTATTTATTGTTCATGTCTTTCATTATGTACTAATTGTTCTGGTTCTATTGCAGTGAAATATTTTATCTCTCGTTCTATTCTAGTGAAATATTTTTTCTCTCGCCCAATAAACAAGGCTATTTTGTTTGAAGTTTCCGCAAGGATTTTCGTCAGCTCATCCACAAATTGGATTTTTCGGTGCCGGGGTTCTGCCGGCGGGCGAGGAGGGCATCATTTTTTTTTTGTGGCGCCATGGGCATGGGTTATTACGTAGGTTGGTGGTGGTCAAGAATGGTGTAGTCGTTATGGGGAAGGTGAATGGTAAGTGTTTGTTGCTGCGAGTGCCAATGCATCTTCTCGTTGGTGCATCGAGGGGCAGGCCAAAGGAAATTCAATATTGAATGTTGTTGTGTGGGAAACCACACTTTCATTAAGTTGTATTATCGAGAGAGCCATTGTGTTGTGGGATACAAACCAGACTATTGTTAAAATTGTCACCTTTGGCCCCATTTTTTACCAAGTTGGAGGGTTATAAAACTGTTGTGCCATGGAACTTGTAAGTCATTTTCGATGGGTATTTTATAGAAATGAGTAATTTATTATTCATGTGTTTCGTTCTCTTTTTATTGTTTCTTTTGATAGCAGCTTGGAGGGTTTTAACACTGATGCAGTGTGAAATGTGTGAGAAAGTATATTGATTAAATTGCTTTGTCGGAAGAGCCATTGTGGTGTTGGTTTGATAGCAGATTATTTATTCTTCATGCTTTTTGTTGTGTGCTTATTGTTCCTTTTGATACTAGGTTGGAGTTTTTTAACACTGATGTGATGCGAAGTGTGTGAGAAAGTATATTGATTAAGTTGCATTGTGGAAATAGGCATTGTGGTGTTGGTTTGGTTGTAGACGACTATAAAAATTGTTGCCTTTCGCTTCGTTTTAGAGCATTTTGGAGGGTTTTAAGGTTGTTGTGTGCTGAAATCATTCTCTATGCATATTTTAGTGTAGTTAAATATTTTTCCTCTCGCCGAAAAAATTAGGTTAGGGTTAGTATTTTGTACCTTTGCGATTATACCCACTTTTTGAGACTTCAAAGATATTATCGATCTATATGGATGGATTGATTGGAGTTAAATCTTCTTAGCTTGACGAAAAACAAAAATTCTAACAGGATTATTAGGGAAAGAGTGAAGAACCACACAAATTAAAATAGGTGGGATTGTATATATATATGGATATGTAGAGGGTTTCTTATCTGTTTGAAGTTTCCAACGTGATTTTCATCACCGAAACTGTGAACAGGATATGTGGTACAATAGTTGTTCCACAATTTATGTGTTGCTCTATAATATTTAATTCCACCCTATGCACGTCACATTTTCTGCATAATAGTTGTAATTGTATAAGACGAGCTACATTATTTGGCATTCAATTATATAGAGAAATAGGGAAATTGTAATAGAACTAGTAGTAAAAGATACATACATGTGTTTATCCATATATACATATATAAATAGATGTATAAAAATTTATTAGCCCATAGGCTATTTTGTTTGAAGTTGGTGCTAGGATGTTTGTCAGGTCAGCCGTGAATTGGATTTGCCAGTGCCCATGTCAGTGGTTTTTCTCCATGGGGATGTGCATCTTGGTAGTTAGATTTGATATTTTTTATTTTTTTAGTTGAAAGAAAAAATATTTAACTGCAATAGTTCCTATGGCAATTGGTGTAATGGCAAAGATGCATGAAGATAACTACAAAAAAAAAAAGATACAAACTGTATGTATATATATATGCGTATGTATATGTATATGTATGTACATCTATATGTAAGTGTATATATATATATGCATATATATTTCTATATATATACATATATATTTCTATATATATACATTGTAATACCCCTCTTGTTACTGTTTAGACTTGTTTTCTTTCTATGCTTTGGTGTGATACTTCGTTACTGTGATTGTACTCCTTGGTTTGGTTTGATGGATTGGTTAGTTTAGATTGATTGAGGATTATGTTACTTCCGTTGATGACATTATGATTACATTGATTCTATGATGTTTAATTTGATTTCAGAAATATATTCTGATGTAGTGATTTAGTAAATCATGTTATTATATGATCAGTTAGTTTAGAAATGTCATTTCATCATTGATATTGTAATTGTTAGTATAGCTTAGGTGAGAGGACAGTGTAGCACCACTCGTTTACGAGTGCCCTGCTACACTGCAATTGCTTCTCATGATATGATGGTTTTGATTAGATATGTATACATGTTACTTGACGTTTATTGGTATACAGGATTTGCAAGAATAAGTCTTGATTCCACCTGCTTCGGCAAGACAGGGCGAGCATTAAATTAACCCAACAGGTAAAACGTTGAAAAAAAGGGGGTTGATTTGGAAGTGTCCCCGTCCCAAGTCCATCGTCCTGTTGTGAGTTGTCGTGTCATGACTAAGGCTTGTCCTTGTCGTTGTGTAGTTTGATTGTTGAGTATTTATTTTATTTATGGTTAGTGTTTATTTAATTAATCTTATTTTATAAGATAATTAATTAATGTTGCATTGTTACTTGATTTAATTGTGAGTTAGTTAAATGTTGAATTTTAAATATATTGTAAATTAAAAAGTTATTTAATTAATTAAAGTGTAATAAATTAAATTAAATGAATATTGATGAAGATAAGTAAATATTATCTTTTTATTAATATTAAATTAGAAAATCTTGTGTGGATAATATCTTGATAAAATAATTAAATTTTAATTAAAATTGTTGATAAGTGTGTGCTTTTAAAAGCTGAAAAAAGGACCAATGAGAAAGGAGGATTTTTGAGAAAAGTGTGTGCTTTTAAAAGCTGAAAAAAGGACCAATGAGAAAGGAGGATTTTTGAGAAAAAAAAAGATGAAGAGCTTTATTGGTTTTTATTTATTTTTATTATGAGAGTTTTTCACACACAGAAGATTTTCTATTGTTTTGGATCTGTAAAAGAAAAGAAAAGAAAAAAATAGCTTTGTTTTGTGCTTCTGGGTAAAATAATTGTTTTGAAGAAAAATAGATTCGAAAAGAGAGCTGCAAGAGGAAATTGAGAGGAGGCTACAGAAGGGATTCTTCATCGAACGAAGGACTCCAGGTTTTCTTCTTTTAAGTTATTTTTATTATATTGTTTCATAAGCAAAATCTATCTGCCATGGTTTGAAAATAAAATTCTCTACTTTTGAAAAGAGGATCTGTGATTGAAAAGTTGTTTATATTAAACTCTTGAATTCTTCGGTAGGAAACTATAGTAAAATCTTCTGAAGTGCTTCAATATAATTTAGTTGTGAAATTTACTGTTTGAAATAAAAATCATTTTTATTATGGATTGAAGTTATTTGTCCAATTCATTTTGTATCTGGTATAAAAATCTGATTGTTATATTACTTATCCTATAAATTTTGCAAATATATATATATATATATATATATATATATTTGTAAAGAATATATAAATAAATATATGCATTCTTTCTGTATAATTTGTCTCTTTTAAAATCTACACAGTTGTAGGCTCTCTGTGCATATTTTATTAAATAAAATATATATTCATTTTGTTTTCCATATTTGAAAATTATTTTAGAAATAAAAATAAATATAATATAAAAATGTTTATATACAGTCCCTTCAAAATTCAAAATTTGAGATCTTTCTTTGAAAGTTTTTATAAAAAAAATAAAAAATAAAAAATAAAAATTTATGGGGGGGGTGGGGGTCGGCCGAGGCCATACCCCCACAGCCTTGTGGTCGGTTGTACGTAGCTGCCATGGACTGTGCACAACAGCCAAGGCTATGCACGGTAGCCAAGGCTGCTAGTCATAGCCAGTGGGGGGCTACGTACCCCACCGTCCCCACAGTACTAAGTATTGTGGGTACTGTGTATTGTGGGCAGGCTTTCCTTGAGTGCGTGTGATTTGTTGTTTTCATTGGTTTTAAATGCGATTTTTATTATATATATATATCATTTGGTTAATATTTGTTTTCTAATAAGTTGAAATACTGGATTTTAATATATATATATAATCTACTTTATTTATATATATGTGTGTGTATAAATGCGTATATACATATATATATATATATATATATATATATATATATATATATATATATATGTGTATATATATATATATATATATATATATATATATATATATATATATATGACGTGAATATGATTAATTATATAATTTTATATGTTACATGGTTATAATGTAATTGAAGGAGTTTAAGTTAAATTGTATTTCTAATTAAATTGAATTGCCTCAAGTAAATAATTTATTTATTTGATAAAATTTATTGTGTATTGAAAGGGTTTTCTGTGGTATTGTGAATGTATTGGTTATTCTCGAGGTCATTCATTTAATTAATGATGATTTTCTTCTTTTTGGGTTTATGTCATGTGGGAAAACCCTAGAGTCAATGTATCATGTTATAAGAACTTAAGTTATGGATTAGGAATTTCCAGAGGCGGGGTTACTGATGTGTAATTATGATCTCATGTTTTGATGCTTGGTCTATGTTTTGACCGTGGTTGTGATTTAGTTTGCACTTGGATTGTATCGTTTTGTGGATGTGATTCATATGTTTGGCGAGATGGTTATGCCTCACGGAGATCCATTTGTTGGTTCAATATTTCTTGTTGATACAATCCTTTGTGTTGGATATTTTGTGTTGAGTGTTTAGAGAGAGTGGCTCTAAGTGGGGGCTGGTGCACAAAGGCGCTATCAGGGTAACCCACCTAGAGTTAGAGTAATCAGTGATAACCTAAGTAATTAATCATGGGTGGGGTTTAAACATTAACAAGATAATTGTGATGCCTCGTCCGCCTATTAGTGCTAGCACAGACTAAAGGGGACCGAGAAGGCTGTGGTTGGCAAGATCGTTGCCTTTTCTTCACAAAAGGTTAATGATTCTGCATGAGTAACCCTATGGAGCGGCGCCTTGAGATAGGCTGTCAGGAGAACCATAGATGGAGGCGTCACCTTGAACTAGGTTGTCAGGATAATCCATGTATAGATGGAGGCGGCACCTTGTGATAGGTTGTCTAGATAATCCATGTGAAGCCATGCGATGACACTCTCCTCTAACATTCCATTTGTGTTTTTTTATTGAGTCCTCTGGAAGTGGTTTATTGATTTGTCATTGGATAGTTTTGGAAGTCGTCTTTGATATTATGTCTTGAGTTTTATTGATGATGTGTTTTTCATGAGTTATTGTTGTACCATCTGTAAAGTGATTTAATGTTATGTTTTGAAAGTGGTCTATTGTAATGTCGTGTGGTGATTTGTCATTGTTTAGTTTTCAGTTTTGTCTAGTGATATTATGTATCTTGTCTGGAGTTAGTCTTGTGTTCTGTTAGACGTGCTTGGGCGGGGATCCTTCCTTGTCTACTCCTAGCATGGGGGTGGTTGGGTGGAACGTGCTTCGCACCCCGTTGGGTTCCCTTTGGATGTAGTTGTTTCTTTCATTGCAAGGTTTTGGCAGATGTTGTTGATCCAACATTCTTATGTAATTTATTTGTTGATGTATCAACTCCCACGTGTGTTGGGAGGATCTTGATGTAATTTGTTATATGTTCATTATGTTGTAATATCATGTGGATGTAATGTATATTCAAGCCTTGTAATCATTGAGAATTATCTTTTGTAGTTATTGATTATGTGGTGTTGTATCTGTCGAAATGTATATATATTTATTGTCTAATGGTTAATTCATTTGTATATTACATATATGGTTTAGTATGGATTACTTTTATTAATGTGGTTATTGTTAATGGATGTTTTAAATGGTGATGTGAGAATGAATGGTTTTACGTAATTGTTTAGTTATTGTTTAATCTATTATCGTTGTTATGGGTTAGTGTAGTAATGTCACCTCGTGTACCCCAAGGGATTTAGTTGTACAACTTAGTACATTGTTATGTTTGAATACGTAAGTACATATGATATGTTCTTTTAAAAAATAAAAATTGTTGCTTGTTTACTTGTTCCTTTGGGGTTTGTATGGTGGAGCGTTACATACATATTTATATACATATAGAGTAAACAGTTTTTTTTTGGGGCGACGTGGGCGTTCATATTTACATGGGTTGGTGGAGATGGAGGATGGTGTCGTCGTAACGGGGAAGGTGAGTGGTAAGTGTTTGTTACCACGAGCACCAATGTATCTTCTTGTTGGTGTGTGGGGGCGAAGGTTGAAGTAAATGCAATATTGAATGTTGCGGTGTGGGAAAGCATACTTTGATTAAGTTGTATTGTTGAAAGAGCCATTGTGGTGTGGGTTTAATACTAGACTAATTTTAAAATCGTCAGCCTCGGCTCCACTTTTTAGAGGATGGAAACTGTATGTATATGTATATGTATATATATATATATATGTATATATATATGTATATGTATATGTATATATATATGTATATGTATATGTATATATATATGTATATGTATATGTATGTATATATGTATGTATATATATATGTATGTATATGTATATGTATGTATACTCTATACATCTGTGGTGTTATACTCTATGCATCTATGGTGTTATACATGTATTTTGTACAGTTAGTTGCTTGGTATCTTTCTAATTTATTTAAGTTCATATTCTTGCAAAGAGGATCATGTAAATTTTAAAGAGCAACATAATTTACTATTGTATTTGCATACTGAGAGAGTAATTGTATAAAAGGAGTTGCATTATCTAGCATTTAGTGTTGTATAGAAATAGGGAAATTGTAACATAGCTATTAGTAAAATATACATTCAATATTTCGTTCAATTCGTATGCCTGCATTGTGGGTAGATATACATATGCATATATGGAAATAAATTGTTTGAAGTTCTATTTGAAATTGTAATGTGTGTAAACATATCATATAATCATGCAACTAATTTGAATTATTCAAAAGTACCACGAGATGAAAATTAATATGGTGGCCACGTTCTTTTTAGTCTGTGAAAAAATAGTCATTCTATAGTAGTAGCTGCATCATTTGGTATTGAGTATTATAGAGAAATAAGGATATTGTAACAAAAATGTTAGTAATGCATACATGTTTTTATGCATATATACATATATATACAAACATGTATAAACAGTTATATATATATATATATGTATGTATGTATGTATGTATGTATGTATATATATATATGTATGTATATATATATATGTATATATATATGTATGTGTATATATATATATGTATGTATTTATGTATATATATGTATGTATGTATGTATGTATGTATGTATGTATATATATGTATATGTATAGATGTATATAAATATATATATGGATGTACATACATGTATATACATATATAGAAATATATGTACATATTTGTTTGTATATATATATGTGTGTGTGTATATATGTATATATATTAATATCTACTTGCTATATGTTTCTGTCTTTGAGGTTAAATGTAAACAAATCCTATTTACGAATCAAATGATGGAAATCCCGTCAGAAACTTTAAATAGATAACAAACACTTTACATATTTATATATTTGCAATTTCCCCATCCATATAAGACCATAATGGTAGACATCCATGGGAAATGACTTACAGATTCCAGAGAAAAAGAGTTTTAACATAAACAATAAATAAACCATTTACACAAAACACCCAAGCAAAACGACTTGCAGAATACGCAGTGCCACAATTCTAAAACCCAATGGTTGTTTTGAAAATGCAACTTAATCAATGTATGTTGTATATATGTATATATATATATATGTATAGATGTGTGTGTATATATATATATAGATTTATACATGTATATATATAATGTATGTATATATATATATACATGTATGTATATATATACATGTATATATATATGTTAACATGCATGTATATATATGTATATTGTATGTCGTTTTACATGAGCAAGGTGCATAGATGGTTCATTTATTGTCTATGCCTTCTTGTTAAATATTTGTATCTTTGCTATTATACCCATTGTGGAGATTTCAAAGATATTGTTGTTCTGTATGGATGGAGGTTTTCATGTTAAATGTTCTTTCTTCCCTGAGAAAATATGCTTAGGGTTGGCATATATATATATTGTTGGCTGGCGGGGAGAGCACTGTTTATTTTGTTTGGCGACGTGGCCGTTTGTGATTATGTGGGTTGGTGGCGGTCAAGAATGGTATGCTAGATATGGGGAATCTGAATGGTAAGTGTATGTTGCCATGAGGCTCAATGTTCCCTGTTGTTGCACGATGGTTGCGGTCGATGTAAATGCAATATTGAATGCTAACGTGCCAAAGATATATATACTATACGTCATTTTATATGAGTGGTTTGCATAGATGGTTGATTTATTATCTATGTCTTCTTCTCAAATGTTTGTATATTTGGTGTTATACCCATTGTGGAGATTTGAAAGATATTGTTGTTCTATATGGATGGACGAAGTGCAGTTAAATGTCCTTTCTTCCAAGGGAAAATATGCGTACGTAGGGTTAGTAATTAGTTCGTCATTGGTTTATGGTTTTGGTTATTAGTGTCTTTTCACCAATGAGGAACATTTAGGCAGATCCTTTTCCTAATACTTAAGCTCTACGGTCTTAGTAAAAGCCCTCGACAAATGTTCTCTATTTTTCTCAAAACTCGAATTGTAAAAGAGCTATTAGATCGCAAATGCTATTCATGGTTGGCTTGATTAAAGTACCATTGGAAACTTCAAACAAATAGCCTCTACAAAATTCTCCTAGATAGTAGGCACTTCTGTTTTGTAAATATGCATGTTATTTCTTCCTATCTTTCCATATATATATTTACACTTAATTGAGACTCCAAGCTACATTAGTATTATTCTAATACCTCTTTTAGAATTTCTCTATTTCTCTACAATATTTAGTGTGAGGTGGTGCAACTCAATTTTTTTGATAAGATTAAGAAGATTTAAGTCCATTTTCCCATATAGCAATGGGTATGAGGTCAAAATTGCACAACGATAACTACAAACAATAAACAAGGGCCACAAAAATTACTCACCCCATCCATATTTTTTTCATGGAGGGAAGAAGATTTAACAATAGTTTCCCTAAACCCATAGTAAATAGACCTTCCAATGCTGAATGTTATGGTGGGAGACCATATGAGTAAGGTCTTATTCTGAAGAAGGTTCCCATCAGTTCAACTTTTTAAATGGAATGGACCCAGGTGTAAAACGATTGTTAGTCAAAAAGTTAATAGAGGTTGAAGAGATACTTATTGGTAGGGTGACTCCACTTAATTGAGACTCCAACCTGCATTAGTGTTATTCTAATACCTCTTTTAGAATTTCTCTATTTCTCTATAATATTTAGTGTTAAGTCATGCAGCTCAAATTTTCCATCAAGTTTTCCAGGTTATAGTCTTTTCTAGATGGGTGTTTTGCATAGATGATTAATTTATTGTTAATATCTTCTTCTTATATGTTTCTATCTTCGAGGTTAAACATAAACAAATCCTATTCACAGCTCATTCAATGAAAATACAATTAGAAAGTTCAAACCATATAAGCAGGCATCCATGGGGAAAACATGTAGACCTGAGACGAAATAGTTTGGAGAGAAAAAGTAAATTAACCATTTATAGAAAACACCCAAGTAAAATGGTGTACTGATTGCGCAAACTGGTAGCTTTAGAACCCTCCAATCTACCCTATAATGTAGTGGAGGCTAATGAATTGCAAAGAATAGGGCCTACCAGCCGCCAAACTCATTGTACCTCAAATACCTTTATGGTTTCTTACTGACCTAATGCATATATATGTCATTAGGTTTTTGGTGGCAAGCCTGCTTTGCATACACATGCTCACCAGGTTTTTTGAGCTGCAACGTGGAGCTTATAAATTACATGGGTTGGTCTTCTTAAAAAATGGTGTCCTTGATACGTGGAGGGTCAATGGTAAGTGTTTCTTAGCACAAGTAGCAATTCATCTTGTTGTTCCACGGTAGCGGCAAGCAATGTACATGCGATATTGAATGTTGTCGTGTGGGAATGTATATATATATATATATATGCATATATATGTATATATATATATGCGTATATATGTATATATGCATATATAAGTATATATATGTATGTATATATGTATGTCTATATATGTATATGTATATTTATGTTTCTATATATGTATACCTATATATATATGTATGCATACATATTTATGTATATATGCATATATATGTATATATATGTATGTATATATGTATATCTATATATTTGTATGTATATATACATACATGTATATATATGTTTATATATATGTATACCTATATATATTTATATAATTGTAGCACACCTAGTACACAACAAATACTATTCAAGGCTTGGCTGATGAAAATCCCATTGGAAACTACAAAAATATAACAAAAAAATACTATTCAAGGCTTGGCTAACAAAAAATCCCCTCAGAAACTTCAAAAAAATAACAAAAAATAAACAAATCCTGTTGATGGCTCTCTTGACAATACAACTTCATCAAAGTATACTTTGCCATAGGCCAGCATTCAGTTTTGCATTTCCTTTGCCCATCCCCTTTGTGCAGCAATAGGATGTGCATAAAGGCATGTGTATATGTTTTAGTACTGGTTCTTTAACAATTTCCCTATTTGTCTAAAATATGCAATACATATTCACACAAGACAAGTAATGTATGTAATAGTTGACTAAATGCGCTTGCACCTTTAACTGCAAAAGATAGCAATAGTTGCATTTTTTGTTATCTGTTGAACTTTATATCTTTGGCTAATAGGGCATTTGTTTCAGGTTGCTATTCCCTAACAAGACAAAATTTAATCTTGTAGTAATTGTAAAGCTTAAAACATATGAGGGGAAAAGGATATCATGAAACATATTGATATATGCTTTCCTAGAACCTTGAACCCTACATAGAGATAAATAAAATTGCTCCCATGGTAATGGCTATAACACTAAAGATACACAGAGAACCAAAATAACAAACCAACAACGTGCAAATAACCAAGCTCAACCATATTTTTTGACAGAAGAAAGAAAGAGAATAATAATCTCTTTCAAATCTCAAAAATGGCTATACACACAAAGAACCCAAACAATAGACCAAGAGTGGAAAAATAACTAACCCTAACCATATTTTTTGGAGATCATCTATGCAAACCACCCATCTAAAAATCAGTATAACCCCACAAGCTTCATTGAAAATTTGAGTTACATCACCACAAATAGAGAAATTGTAAAAGATCTGCTAGAATAATACTTGACAGCCACCAAAGTAATTTTATCTCCAATATGTTAATGCTTTCATACAACCCTAAACCCTACACACAGATAAATACAATTGCTCCCATGGTAATGGCATTGTAGATAGCTATAATTCCCCCTATGCTAATAGATGCAACCCCAAAGATATATAGAGATAATCAATACAGTAGACCAACAGTGACAAAAATGTACATTTAACTACAATTGTTCCTATTGTAGTAGGTATAAAGGAAAATAAACATATAACAAGAAGAAATTAACAATAAATTAATCATTTATGCAAAACACCCATGTATAACATAGTATAACCCCACAAGCTTCATTGAAAATGAAAACCAAACCATGTGTACATTAGCAAAGATGCACAGTGTATATATATGTGTCTACATATGTATGAATAAACAAGGGCCACTTTCACTAAATATTATAGACAAATTGAGAAATTGTAAAAGATGCATTAGAATAGCACTCAACAACCAAAAACTAGTAGCCCTATCCATTTTTTTTAAACAAAACAAAGAAGGTTTAACTACACACTCTCCACCCCCAAAGATCATGGATGTTCCATACTTCTCTTGCTCGAGGGTTTGGCTAGAGTCCGTGTGGGCCCATGATGCCAATATGGCAGGGTGGAAAACGAGCACGGGTCTTCTGCTTTGCCATTTCACATTAGTCATTTCTTTGTTACATACATATATGTATATGCACAAACTATTGTATAGATTTACTATTATGATTTCCATAGGGAAGACAAGCAACCGTGGGTTTTGTAGTTCTACATTTAACACTATAGATTTTTTCTTACATATATATATGTGTGTGTGTGTGTGTGTGTGTGTCTACAAAAATGATTTTATACATTTGGTGACATCTTTTTGATCTTCCCTTGAAACAATGTGTAACTTCTAATTCAATTAATTCATTTATCTGCAATTTGTTCATCGATGGAGAATGATACTCTCTTTGAAATCTCCACAATGGGTATAACGCAAAAGATACAAACATTTGACAAGAACACAAACAATAAATTAACCATTCATGCAAACTACCCATGTAAAATGAATTACAGATTTTGGAAAGTAAAATTATATTGAGTGCCCTAGAAGATAAATAGATACATATGCACATATATATATGTACTCAATTCCCTGATTGATATATAAAAATACCCATATAGGTACATATATATGCATATATATACATATATATATACATATATACATATATATATATATACATGCATTTATTGTAATGTTGGGCTCCACTATTTACCATTAGATAATATAGAGAAATAGACAAATTGTAAAAGAACTATCATGGAAACACTGGGGATCGACATACATTTGAATCTTAAGTATCATCTTAATACCTCTTACAACTGTTACATAGACTGCTTGGCTTCTACCAATATGTTGCATGATACTCTTTTCCGGTCATCTATTTAAAGTTTTCTATAACAAACTATTATTTGTCATTGTTCTTTTTCTTTGTAAGGCAAGAAAATGTATTGGTTAAATTGAATTGTTGAAAGAGCCATTGTGGTGTTACTTGCGTATGAGGCTATTGTAAGAAAAGTGATCCTTCAATCCATTCTATAATAGATCTGAGAGTTTTGAAACTGTTGTGGTGTGAATGTGAAATTACATGTATACCGATAGATATATGTAAAGTAGCAATTACACATAAACATATAACAAAGTAATAATGTGTATGCATGTCTATATAATTGTATATATATGATAGAGTGTATATATGTATATATGTATATGTATATATGTATATATATATGTATATGTATATGTAGGTTGGTGGCAGTGGAGAATGTTGTCGTCGTAACGGGGAACATGAATGGTAAGTGTTTGATGTGGGACTTTGCAAATATGTGGGTTGGTGGCAATGGAGGTGCTCTCCTAGAAAGGCGGAAAGTGAATGGTAAGTGCTTTCTCACCCAATGGTTAATGCATTTTGTGGTTGTTGTCTGATGGAGGCAGGCGAGGTAAATGCGGTCGGATGAAGTAAATGTCATATTGAATATAGTAGTCTAGGAAAGTATACTTTGATTAAGTTGCATTATGCAAATAGAAAATATATCTTCATATGTTTACATTATATATATATATGTGCATGTTTTACATCGATATTTTTGCATAAATGATTAATTTATTGTTCATGCCTTTTGGGCTCTACTTATTGTTCCTTTTGACAGCAGGGTGGAGGATTTTAACACTGGTGTGCTACAAAACCTATGATAAAGTATATAGGCTTAATGCATTATGTGGTTATTGTATTATGGTTGTTGATGAACTAAATGTGGTCAATCGAAGTAAATGCAATATTAAATGTAGCAATGTGGAATGGAAGATATGTTATAGGTAGGAGTATAGGGCGACAATTTTAACAATGGTCTCCTACCAAACCAACACCACATTCGTTGTCTACACAATTCAACTTAGTCAATATATATGTATATACGTATATGTGTATGTACATATGTGTGTGTGTGTTTCTATATGTGTATATGTTGCATGATACTCTTTCCTGATCATTTTTTCAAAGCTTCCTTTAAGAAACTATAATTTGTCGTTGTTCTTTTCCTTTGTGAGGTAAGAAAATGTATTTCTCAAGCTCCACTTTCCAAAGAGCCATTGTGTGTTGTGAAGTCTATAAGTCATTTTACATGGGTTTTTGGTATAAATATTTTCTCCACAATATTGAATACAAAACAATGTAGCTTAAACTTACAATTCAGTCTATGGTGCTATATGCATTTTGGATAGATCATTGCATCATATAATTCTTGCCATAACATAGACAAAATAGGTGTTTCCTTCAAGAGCTATGTTTGAATGATTCATTTGGCAAGTTGCAAGGATCGACACATTTGTTGATGTTTATAGAGTTCTATTACAATTTTCTTGGTTGTCTATATCTAAACATGGGTTGGGGGTGGTCAAGATGGTAGCCTTCATATGTGGAAATTGAGTGCTAACTTTTTTTGCATGAGCGACAATATTCAATGTTGCAATATGGGAAAGTATACTTTGATGACGTTATGCATATATACACTCTATGCATGTTTGTGGTTATACATATTTTGTACTATTAGCACCTTCGTATCCCTATCAAAAATAGAATGCATATGCATACGCACATTTGCAAATAGTTTTACATATACGAATGTCTTTGGTGGATTTTAATGGAATATC
>VDFB02000003.1:595448228-595498235 GCA_007258455.2 Sequoia sempervirens | reverse complement strand
TAATCCTCCACCTACTCTTAGTCCTACCTCCAATCCCATTCCTCCATCTAATCCTTGTCCACCAATCCATAATCCTTCATCCAGTCCTACCACACCATCTGAGCCTACAATATGCAAGTTTCTCACTCCATAAATCCTCCAAGGACTCATGACAAAGTAAACATCCCCAACTCCACATCTTGAAGTCGTGGAGCCATGCCATGCCAACCATCATCCATGGTTACTAGTGATGAGACCCTTATCCATCCCACACCTATCATTGATGATACCATCCCAAGCACCACTCAAACTGTTGAATCCCCATCTCCCACTCCGAGAGCCACCAAACCCATTTGAGAGATAACCAAACCCAATCACCACCTTGTACTCCTAGATCCACCCAATCCATCCAAGACACCAAAATCCAATCAATTCCCATGAACTTCATGAATCCTCCATCCTTACATCTCCCCCACTTGAGGAATCTCTCCAACACTCATTATCATGCCTCCCACACATGATGAGTCATGTTGAGAGCTTGATCCAAAGCATACCAACATATCCCCTTCTCTAGATCAAGATCCTCCCATCCCATCTAGTCCACCTCAAGATCACGTTCCTCTGTCCATTCCATCCCATGATCCTCTTGACACTCAAGATCCAATCACTCCATCACATGATCCCTTATCACTTGATGCCACAACTCCAAATCCTATCATATCACTTAATCCCTCTCCTAATCCCTTACAACTCACTCCTAATCAAAATGCTTCTACCCCATTATCTCCATCTCATGATCCTCCATCATTGCCTAACCTCACTATCCCCACACCACTTTTATATTCCCTCAATACTCTCACATTCATCCATGGTGGTTTCCTTGCAGAAGAAGAACAAAGCATATACAGCACTCTTCCTCCACCTAATAATGGAATCACATCATGTTTCCAAAATAACAAGTATCCTACTATAGATCGAATGCTCAAAAGCATGAACTATCAAGGAAAAGGTCTAGGCCTTCATGAGAAAGGTATTTTAGATCCCATCCATGTCAAAGAAAATCCACATATACAAGGTCTTGGATTTATCTCTCAAGATGCACAATCCAAGAATGTTGGTACAACCTCTATACATCCTAAGCAAGCCTCCTCAAAAAGAATAATAGGCACTTCCCATCACTCCACTAAACTATTTTTTGCCATCCCTCCTCCATCGTATCACCTCAAAACAACCATCCATATTCCTCCTTCATCTTCTAAGTCCATTTTGCGTCCTTATGTACCTCCATCCAACATCTCACATCCTCTAGCTACTAAGTCCATTTTGGGCCCTTATATCCCAAAATCACCTCCATCTCATCCTATTTATCCTTCTATCCATCCATCACCTATCCATATCACCCATCATAGACATCCCACTCTCATATTCCCTAATTAGGATCAATAAAGGCATGTACCTACACATCCTTTGTCCACATATCATCCCCAAAATCCAACCTCCATCACACAATTCATGTTTCCTCCACATCATCCATCTCCTCACACCCATCCCATTGCTATTAAAAGCACTTTGGATACCAAAGTAAAAATGCATAAATCTAAACATCCACATGAATCTAAAACTCCTCATGTCCCCTTAAAAAGACATGTTTAAGAAAATAAAAATCAAATCCAACATCCAAATCAAACCCACAGGCCACAAAGGCCTACCAAAGGAAAAATCAAAACCATGTGGATCCCAAAGAAAAAAGATTCAATGCATTTAAATGAAAAATATATAACAACATCCAAATTTTCTAATCGAAAAGATAATCATACACATCCTCCATCTCCTAAATCTATTTTGGGTCCTTATGTCCCAAAATTTGCTATCCCATATCCTCCATTATCCCCATATCCTCCATCCATTAATCCTCCTATCCTTTCACATCCACCACCATATGTGCCAATGTTGGTCTTGAAAATATTTCCCCATCACACATCCACCCCATCATTCCATCCATAACCTTTCCAATATACCATACATTATCTTACATATCTCCAAAATCAAATCCCTTTAATCCATCCTCTTGCATAATCCATTTGTCCTAATAAGGTTGTACTAACATCCAATAGTCACTTTGTACATGGTCTCTTAATACCTCATATTGAACTTGATGCTTCATTCCTTCATCCATCTCCCTATCACATATATTCTAAATCCAATTATCCACATCCCTATCTTTATCCATCTCCATCTGCATACTATCCAAAAATCCAAAAATCCAAAAAGTCAAAAAAGAAGAAGTGAAGAGAAATAATTTGTCCAATGGTGAAAACTTGGAAAAAAAGTGTCTTGGATAAGTACCATGATGAAAACCTGGAAAATAGGCATCATGTGTAAATCACCCATCCTTTTTACTCCCACACTTGGGGGCAACTACATCCCCTTCACACATCTCCTCCATCCCACCTATCTTACACATCCTACCTGTCATATCCCATTTATCCCAATCCCTCTATCCTCCTTGGGATCTTGATATAGATAGGGGAAAAAATATATACATGCTTTGGTATCTCTTAGTATACATTCCCTTCTTGCATACACTATTGTATTCCTTGTCCACATCCATCTCCCTCCCTCATCCACCCATCATATCCTCCTCCATTTATCTCCTTTATCTTCCCATCCACCCATCTTCCATCCCTCCCGCCTCAACACACATGAAATATCTAGAGTGGGGCCATCTAATTCCATTGTGACATAAGTCCTTGGAGACATCATTAATCCATCATGTCATCTCCTCCATATCCCCATCCTTATCTATCCATCTACCTATCCAGTAAGATTTTCCTCATCCATTACAACATCCTTTCCATCTCCCCATCCTTATCTTCCTATCCATCCCAAACAATCCCTTCCATCTCCCCATCCTTATCTTCCTATCCATCCAAATAATCCCTTTCATCTCCCCATCCTTATCCCTCTATCCATCCCTCAAAGAAATCCCTCCCATATTCCAAATCCTTACCTTCCCATCTATCCATCCAATAACCTTTTCCCCATCCAAATCCTTATCCCTCTATCCATCCATCCTAGCATCTTTCCATCTCCTTATCTTTATCTCTACATCCCTTTATCCCTATTTTTCCTCATCCCATCTCATAATCCCTTGTCATTGGTATCTAGCTATAGGCTCCCCCCTAATCCTTCCCACTGCTATCTATCTCACTATCATCAATTGCCATATTTTTCTCACATATTTTAAATCTCCTATCACTTCTCATCACTCATCTCTCCATCATTTCATCCTCCCAATTCATTTTTTAATGATTTGGATAAGTATCCCATCCTTGAGATTTGTGAAATCACCATCATCCTATCTTATCCACTAGGTCTATCTTGTCTTATCGTATTGGTTCCATCATTTTATCCACTTATCCTGGTCATCTCATCATCCTTTATCCGTAGTGCCGATTAGATGGAGCTTTGGCCAAACTTCGTTGTGTGCTTTCCGTAGGCAAGGTCGATCATTGATATGCCCACAGGGAATTTTGGCCCATGTCTAGTATTTTTCATCCATCAAGGTCTCCGGTATATAACTACGCTGCTTTTATCAAGGTCTTTTGTTATTGAACTATGAAGGCTCGTGTGCTCATGTAGGAAGGTTAATCTTTGGTGGCCAGCATGAGCGCACTTAGGTTTTAGGGGTCAATGTTTGTCTTTGTCTCGTGTCTCTTGTGTGTGGGTGTGTTTGTGTCATCAAGGTTATGTCGCTATCTAGCTGGTTCTTAATAAAATGAGATCCACTAGTATCGAGAGGTCAATCATTTTTAGAATATCCAGTATCATGTTGATCATTTTAGTTTGCAGATCCCCATATTTGGTCTTAACAGATTGCATCCTTCTAAATCAAAACCACATCAATCCCATCCCTTTTGATCATAAATAGGAAATTTGATATTTATTGTGATCGGATTTTTTGGCATTTTTTTTTTGCTGTTTTGGAAGCCTACTCTCGTTGTTAGGGTCATGATCCATCATATTATAGTAGTTGTGCTCGACTAGTAAACATAGGGTCATATCTTGATCTTTGTTTGTTTTGTTTTTGCTTAGTTTGTCCAGGTGTAGTACCCACCAAGATCCTTGTGTGTGTGTGTGTGGTCTTTTGTTCTGTTGGGGGCCGCTGTGTTTTTGGTTTTCCAACATTGGCCTTACCAAAGCCCACGTGACATTTGGATGTTGGACTAACCTTTTTTTTGTGTAATGGAGTCCAGCCATGTGATGGAGTCACCTTGGTTCTTCATACTCTGGTGCTTAGTATCTCACGCTATATCAAACTTAGTTCTCATTAAATGGCAACATAACACAATAATTAACTTGCTTGATTTGGTTATTATCCATTCATCATTCATTAATTTCCTCATCTCTCTATCCTATCCATTTTCATCCCTTCACTTTCTTCATCCTCATCATTTCATCATATCTTCAATATTTTTAGAATAATATAGATTGGTTATTCTAAGCATCTTTTCATCAATCTTCATCATTTCATCCTCTTCAATCTTCTTAGAATAATATAGATTAGTTATTCTAAGCACCCTCATCATATCATCATCTCTTTAATCTTCTTAGAATAATATAGATTGGTTATTCTAAGCATCTTTTCCTTCATCGTTTTCATTCTTTTCATCCATCTCACATATCAATCTAATCCTCATCCATTCAATCTAGCACAAATCATCTAATCACATCCTTGGTCTTGTTCCTAGCCTTTCTACAAGCCTTGATCCAATCATCATCATCATCGTCATCATCATTGGGGTGTATCCTTCTCTATCCTTTTGTGTTGTTTTGGGATGTATCCTTCCCTCATCAACAACACTCTCATCATCATCCTCGGGATGTATCCTTCCCTATCCTTTGGTGTTGTTTCAAGATATATCATTCCCTCATCAACACCACTTTCATCATCACTTTTATCATCATCATCGAGATGTATCCTTCTCTATCATTTTGTGTTATTTTTGGATATATCATTCCCTCCACAACAACACTCCATCCATCATCAATCCATTTTTGGCTTGTAGCTTGACTAGGGCAACATCACATTTATCCTTAAATCTATCAGTGCTTCCTTTCTTCTCATATTTTTTTTCCCAATCTCCTATTTCTTATCATCCTCTTCTATCCATCACTTTGCATCATCTTCCCCATCTCCCCTTTCATCATCTCATCCATTTCGAGAGCACACCCATGTTCTCTTGAACCCACATGTCCTCTCGAGAAGGCATCCTTAATCCCTAATCTTCATCTTCACTCCTATCATTCTTCTTCCTAGTTACTTGTTTGAATGACTGGGGCATCTTTCCCAATCTAACCATCTTCTCCCAGGTTCTATGTTTTAATATTCTTTGAAATGATGCTACTTCGTAACATCATCTCAAAGAGGGGAAAAATTTAGACACCTAAATTTGGCCACTTACGTTTGGTCAAATTTATCCTTTTTCATCTAAATATCATCTTATCTACATTAATTAAGTAATATTAATATTATTTAATTATCTAGAGTATAATCTTGGGATCATCATGGAAAAAAGAGGCCCTTAAGTGGCAAAAAAAAATCTGCAACTTGGCGTAAAATTTGAATAAGTTATCTATTATTTCAAAAATATGTAAGAATAGAATTTTTAGAAATTGAATGTAGTTTCTAAACTACTAGGTTTATTTAAAAATAAATAAAATCTATTTGGTGAAAATTGAAATTTCAATCTGATAGTACTTAAATTTCAGGAAAAAATAAAGTAGGTGTTTATTGACCACCCTAACCATAATAAAATGATAATATTTTTTATAAAATTTATATATAAGTAGAGGACTCATGTCGGATGTGATGCATTTTTGTAATTTGTTTCCAAGTAAATAATTAATTATGATTTTTTTACAACTTTTAAAAATTTAAAATCTTATTGTCGACCACCTTGCGGTCAAAACTTCATGAAATTAATTTTTTCTTTTTTAATCCTATAATTATGTGAAGCATAGAATGTGACACATGTTTCCAGATTCAAAAATGTAATACCGTTTGAAGTTATAGATTTTCAATCATCCGATCGAGGACTTTAGTTGTAATTCTAATAGAAAATAAATAATAATTATTTATTAAATTCAAATTAAAGCATAATTTATATTGGTGGAAAGCTGAGAATCTCCTCTAAAAACCCTTTTTGTTTCATCAATTTTGGATTAAAAAAGTTGTTAGCCACATACCTACAAATACCCATATTGCCACTTTTTGGCCCATCATGATCTGCATACCCTACCCTAAGATTCCTCTAAATCCCTAAGGTATTTAGTTAAATAATTAAATACCTTACCCTTTATTCCCCTTTTCCTCAAAGAATTAAATAAATAATACATTTATTTCATTCCTCACATGTCACACCCTCCATCACTTTTTCCTAATCCTAATTCACCTCCTAATCCCATCATTAGGGATGTGCACATTCCTAATCCATGAATAGGATGTGTCACATCCTCCAACTTTTGCAAGTTGGCTCTTAATCCTCATTAGTCACCTAACTATCTTATAATCATTGATTAGCTAGTCTAATCAACCCTTTAGTCAAATCTCCTCATCTCCCAAGGAATTTTTAATTCCATTTACAATCCCCATGAACTTCCCAATAGAATTTTAAATTCCATTTTATTCATCCAAGGTTTCTAAGGAATTTTAAGTTCCTTTTATCATCCCCATGCACATTAAAAAGGAATTTTTAATTCCTTTGGTCAAATCTTTGATCTCAACCCTTGATCTCTTCTTCCCCCTTTCAATCTCCATCATTCATTCCATCTCCCTTGGCTAAATGACTAGCACTTAGACATTTTTGAAACCCTAAACATTCTAACCACATCCTCAAGCTTTCACACCATCTCCATAGCCAAACCCTTGTATCCAAATCAAGCTACAACAAGTTGTTATGCTGCTAAAATCGATATAGGAGCACACATATCAAGCCATCAACTGGGGCAAGCAACTCCATCAAGCTCAAACGAGGTAAAAATGAGTTTCATTGTCTTTTTCAAGTTTGAGTTTCATCTTAAGCCCTAATCATGAGGTGTTGTTTTGTGTTTTTCTTCCTTTTGCATTTTGTTTTGTCTTGCATCATTTTAGGTTAGAAAACACACTGCACATAGAGATCATAGAAACATTTCTAAACATCACCTTACCTAGTCTCCATTCATCCCTTGCTTGTAAGAATGTTATAGCGAAAGAGGATGATATCATAGATAGCCATGGAAATCAAAATTTTCCTCCTAATATCCCTCCTTGATGTGAAGAGGATAGCTTAGTGTTAGAAGGTGTGCCTATTGAGAGTCATGAGAATCTTGTTCCTCCCTTCCCTAATGCTCCTACCATTTGGAAAGATCTATTTGGTAAGCATGAAAATCATAGTTGTCCTTCTCTTAATGCCTCCCCTACTTGTGATTAAGTAACTTTACAAAATATAACCATGGAATGTGATGAACATCTTACAAGCTCTCCTACTAGGGTAGATAGTATGGCACAGGATAATGAAACCTTAGAGAAAAAAGACAATCAAATTGATCCTTCTCTTAATATTGGGCCACTATTGATAAAGAATAAATTATAACCTCCCCTACATGCGATGGAGTCATTTTAGAAGAACCAATATTTTAATGTCATGAATATCTAGCTTGTATTCCTCCTAAAAACTCTCCTCCTAGGGAGGATATCATGGTGCAAGAAAAGGGAAACATTGACAATCATGATATTGTGCCATTAGATGAAGATGATGAATAGCATTAGAATCTCCTTCACTAAGGGAAGTTAATATTATTCAACCTCAACTCATCCTCTACCCACCTTCACACAAACTACAAACTCAAAATAAACTTTAATTTATCCTTTACCACCTAAGAAGGATGTTTTGTAGTAGTCAATTCATAATACCGTTGCTCATACATATAACACTATAAAAATTCTGCAACCAAGACAACTAACCCCAACAACCTTACCTTCGCCTAATCCCATCTTTCCTAGTGCTCCTCGTTTAACTTCACATAGTGGGAAGGATTATGATCTTGTCAAAAAAAACATAGAAATACACCTACGAAGATATCTTTATGGGACCTAATTCATAATTCACCTAATTATCACACCATCCTTCAAACAACTTTACAACAAGTAGTGGTTCCTCTTGGTACAAATGCAAATGATATGGCAACTTTAATACAAGAAATGAATATAGTTAATGTGACGCCTTCATGATAATAGATTGCTACAACAGATTAGGAATAAAGAGAACCCTTATTGACAATGGTTTTGCTCTTAATGTGTGTAGTAACACACAAGTTTGGATAAACTTGATGTGGATAAGTCAAAAATTCAACCTGATTCCTTGTCAATTCGTGGATTTGATACATAGGCAAACAACCATTGGTTGTGATTACTTTACCTATTATAGTTGGAAAATCAACCTTGTAGACCCCTATTCATGTAATGCTCAATAATCTTTCATATAATCTTCTTTTAGGGGTCCTTGGATTCATGAAATGCATGCAATTCCTTCAACCCTTCATCGAGTAATGAAGTATGTCTACAACAATAAGGTATATCAAATTTAAATAGACCCTAATCCTAAATTTTCCTACAAGTTGAAAAAGGAATGACAAGTCCTCTAGATACACTGATTCCAACATCAAACATAGAACCTATGAAAAAGGAAAAACAAGCAATGGAAACAGTATCAAAATTATTAGATGATGATTGGGATTCCTTATATTTCAAACCTACATTCATAGGAGAATACAAGATCATAAATAAAGACTCTAAAAAGGGAAAATAAAAAGTGGTAATGTCAACACAAAATTTGGAAGACCTTTCGAAAGCATCCACCAAAACCACTTTAGAACAAAAGACAACAAATTATACAACAAACTTTGATGAACTTGACTATGAACAACTGTCGAATCCAAAAGAAATTAAAAAGCTTTATGGAAAAGGTTATGAACTTATGAAACAAATTGGATATAGTGGAAAAGAATGTGGTGCTAGAGAACAAGTTATCCATGCCCTTATAGAGCCTAACACGCAAGAAAAAAATCATGGTCTTGGTTATTGTCCTTTGATAGAAATCAAACAATCAAGTAAGCCTTCCCTCAATATCAACACTCTTACAAAACATCCTCCTAAGCCAAATTTTTAACACTAGTCCATCTTGAACTGATAAACACTAGTGGTCTTGATTGTTATCCTCTGCAAGATATGAAACAAAAAAAAAAACTTCGCTTAATGTCAATATCATCTCACAAAACACTAATGATTTGAATTCGTTAGATTTTACACCCTCTTGTAAAGGAGAGAACAAAATCTCACAATATAAAGAGTCTTGTGTAAGTATGACACCTTATGCTAAGAAAGAGACATCTTTGTCACAAATTAACAGAACATCCTCTACCATTAATCAAGAAGGTATCTTGTCGAGACTCCTCCAAGATCGTTTAATATCCCTCCCCCCATGAACACAAAATAAATTTTACTAGAAGAGTTAATTTTGTGCATATCACAAAGTTCATGGTCATTCTACTAATAAATGTAAGGCTTTAAGCAATAAAATTCAACATCTCAAGGATTGTGGTGCTCTTCCTTGCATTGTAGCACCTAGTTCCTACAATTGATACTGATTGTCACTCTAGCATGTTTCTCATCAATCATTTTGGCTCATCCTTGTCCTGCACTAAGTGGGGGAAAGGAGTTACATAGCCTTGTCCTTGTGTGTCACTTTTCATTGTCTCTTTTGGCTAGTTGATCACCTTTCATGTACATATAAGAGAAAGCTTGGGATGTGGATGACATGCCTTCAGTTGACTTGCATGTGACATACTTATTCATGATGTAGTTCGATTCAAAAACTTATGACTTGGCATAGGGATTTTTGAATAAGCTTTCATGTTTTCTTCTACTTTAAAGCAATTGCTCACAACAATGGTGCTAGCAAACTTTAAAGTGGGGGCATACATAAACACTCATGTTTCACTATATGATTTTCTTTATTCTTGTGATGTGTCCTTTTCTTGGTGATGTCACTGGGTTTGATTTCCTTCAATAGCATGATATTTCTTTGAATTGTGCTCTCTTGGAGTCATTAAGCACAATTTTCCCTAAGAAGAGACATTGCATGAACTAAGAAAAATCTATTTGAATGTAGCTTACACTATTTTTCATTTACAAATTTTTAATTATATGGCCACCTTGCATAATACACTTTGCATGAATGTAGAGCCATCTTATTTGTTCATGAGCTCCAAGCATACAAATTTTTGTTTGTCTAATGAAGCTCAAAAATCATTTTTGTGTGGTGCCTTATCAAATTTATTAGGAGGTATAAATTTGGTATGGTTTGGTAGGAAGCTGAACAAGGGCATAAATTTTCCTTAGCCACTCGCACGTGTGTGGTGAGCACTTACTGACCGTGTGTGTATGTGTTTCACTCTCTTGGATTACTCACCTAGCCAATAGCCTAAAGTTCAATTGCCTCAGAGTGAGTATGCATTTTTGGACAAACAACTTAGATCTGATCCACATCATTCTAGACAAACAATCAAAGCTTGATCCACCTTTTTATTTTTTCTTATTTTAGTCATTGACATTGCATGATCGTGTATCTTGATGTTGTTGCACATGGCCTTTTGTGCTTATTTTGGTTTGATGTAGGGTATTGGATCCTAGGGGCTTGATTACCTCCTTAATCTTTGTTATCCTAGACCATCTGCATTGGTATGATTGGACCCCTCTTGAATGTCTACTTTAGCGTGAGTTTGAAGCAAGTTCTTCCTCTCACTAAAGTGGTGGCTAAATTTAGTGTAAAAAAATGTCGTCTCTTACATTTTTACACTTAATATAGGAATAATTAATGATAAATTGGACTTGATATCACCTTGATCTAGTGTTGTGATGAGTTTTACACATCCACATTAGGTTTTGGGCACTTCTAAGATAAATAAACTTAACGTTTCCCTAATTTAATGTTGTAAAATGTATTTATCAACACCTTCACATTAAATTTAGGAGGCTTGTAAATTAAGTGGACCTAATCTAGTGATGTAATGTGCTCTACACATTCACATTGGATTTAGGGCCCTTTTTAGCTAAATCAACTTAATTTTCTCTTAATTTAGTGTTGTAGAGTGTATTTATTTACACTTTCACATTGGATTTTTGACCTTATTGCATTTATAACCTTTATATAATCATTACTAGGCCCCTAAGACCCTAATTTATGCATCCAAAGGCATATTTCAATTAAAAACCTGACAATATCAACACAAGCTTAATTTGCACACTCCCCAACACTTTAGCAGTCAAAATAGGCCATGTGGGAGCCATTCACCACTTTGGGTGAATGAGTCCCATCTAGGTGGGACCCATTTTCCACAGATGGAAAATGAGTCCCATTTAGCCTATTTTTGAGGTTTTAAGTGAGAGCATCATAGACATTTGTAGACTATAATATTGACTACACAAAACCTTAGGACATGTGCACCTTGCATAGGTTCCTTGATTTTCAATGGTAGGTACACCTCTACCTACCTTGTTTAAATCTAGATTCATTTATTCAAATTAGGTTTTTATATAAATTAGGTTAATTAAATCACATTTTATCAATCTTGCCTCTTTGGAACAAAGGAATAGAACCCAAGAAACTTGGATATACTTTGAAAAATTTAACCAAGTACGTCTTTGTTGATTCATGCTCTATTGTTTAGTGAAAAAAGGATTGATTTAAGTTAATCTAGTAGTTAGTCTAGATCCTCTTTCCACACTTAATAGATACTAGAGAGAAAAAAAGAAGAGCCAACCAAATGACCCGACTCAAATTATATCAAAATTTGAGTAACATAAGGAGTTAAAACTTCATAAAAGAAAATATATCCACAAAATTTTATTTTATCAAGTCTAAAATCCTCTTCCAAAGATAACCAATAACACTATGATGACCTTAGAAGATATAGCTATTTATTTTCAATCAAATTTTATAAATAATAAAGATGTGAAAAATATCATAGGCCACCAAAATTTCAAAGAGGCAGAAGCAAAAGGACATTGAAAAATTACTCAAAATTTAGATAGATGAGTATCATGAACTATAGGTTGGTTCCAAATTTTCCAAAACTACCTCCAAAGTCCCTTTGAAAAAATAGAATTGGAAGAAAAAAATATTCATACACTCATACATAACCCCACATAAGAACATTTAGGACCCTCAAATCATCTCTTTCTTATGTTATCCTAGGTAATAATTTATTTTGAAAAATTAAATAAAAAAATAAATTATATTTACGAAAATAATAACTACTCTAGAGCATTCTCCACTAGAAGAAATCTTTTTATTCATGTGTTTCATGCTCTAAGATCTAGTACCTATAAAAATAAAATAAAACCCTTAAGGATTATATGTACCAAAACAATAACACTGCTTTATTATAGAGAACAACATTGATGATCTACTAGAATGAAATGAAGATCCTCTCAAGTATCAAGATCTCCCCCCAAAGGCCAAAAAATTACATCCTTTCAATTATAAATATGATAATTCTACACTAAATGAGAAGATTTAAAGTTTTAAAAATTAGATCAACCAACATCCAAAAATATTTAACTCAAGGGAAGCGTCTTGGGAAGGTATGTGAGAATGGAGAGATGAGGAACCCATGAATCCAACCAAGAAAAGAGTATTTTGTCTTGAATTAATCATAAAAAGAGTCTCTACAAAAAATTTGATGTACCATTCTTTCTAGTATTCCAAACCATAGAGAAATTCCTATTCAAAATCTTTCTAGGAACCTAAGTAGAATCAACACCTCAAAAATATTTATAGCTTAGAATTTAGGCCCATAACTAATACTACTTCCTATACCATCTTAAACAAAATTTATCAATCAAGGATTGAATATTCAACTCTATAATTTTAAGAAAATTACTACCAATTTTTTAGGCCTACAAACATAGTCCTAGCTCATAAGACTCTATTTTAAGAAAAAGGTTCATTTCTTAGAAAATTTTCCTAGAAAGAGAATCAAACTCCTTTATAAATATTTTAGAAGAAAGCACTATAAATATATAAATAGGAATATCTTGCAACACCAATTGTAGAAGGGTAAGATGTCATGTAAAATATAACCGTCAAAAAGTTTGAAGAGAAACCCACATTCTGAACCTATCAAGAGTCCTCTTTAACTAAAGTTGATTAGGAAAATACCAAGATAATCTAAGAGAATATATCCAATTTTGAACCAAAAGGTAAAATATTATTTATTGAATATATTTAAATGTATTAAAGAAATAAATATTTAAAACTTATCCTCATTAATATACTAACTAGACACTATTAGAAATACATCCATTGTTCTCCTTAAGCTAATAGTAGACTCTATATTTTAGAAACACCTATTACGTTACCATTATAAAGAAAACTAAATATGAGAGTGAGAATCAAGATCCCTACCAACTTTACATCCTTGAATACTCCTATTAACTCTTTGTTGGTTAAGGAACCTTTGCAAATCCTCAAACATGAGAATGAAGAGATAATAGGAGAGGGGATCACCTTGCTACAACCATTTTAAATTTAAAAAGAAGAAGATATAATTTCATTAGTAAGAATAGATAAGGAAGAATATTACATAGAAATCATCACCCACACAATCCACCTTCAAAAAGAATGTAGATAAGGTATTCCTAAGGAAGGATCATCTAACCCTTTCATAAGACTTCACCATGTCCAACTTGATAGACATAAATTTATCCTTAAAAACCACCATATAATGAATGATTTTGAAGAAACAATAAGAATAACATTAAAATACCTATCCAAGATCTAAGGGGAAAAATAACATAAAGAATGAACCCAACTAAATATGTGAACACAAGCAAACAATGCATTGAAAATAGGAGAATAAATATTAGATAAGAAATTAGGGTTGCCTACATCAAAATTGGCATAAAAAAACTATATAGAATTCTTACTCTCTAACCAAGAAGAATGTGTAACAAGGATCCCATATGAAATATGAACCTCTTAGAAAATATTGAGCTCCTATACATCGATATTAGCTAGGTTCCTTTTGAAAGAACTAAAGAGGTAGATAAAATATCCTCCACAAAGAGTTTGGTTTCCTAAAGTAAAATAATATCAAGCCTATGGATTCTAATAATTTATTGAATATCCTTTTTATGAGAGGTATTTCTAAAACCCATAGAATTCCATGCCACAACCATTATTTTTTAGAAACATGAAACTGAAAAAGAAAAACCTAAATTCTACTAATGAACATCCCTTAGAATATTCACTTTCTTCTAATAACTTTTCTACCCATTTTGGATACTTTAACCATATGTAATTTTTTAAAAATATTTTTATGGGAGTCTTATTGGAGTACGAATTTTCTTCTTAATATTATCTTTAGTTACATTCTTAGCACCAATATATTTAAGAGATTTTGACATAACACAATCGATAAAATCTTAAAATTGAAGAACCATAAAAATAGTAATCCCTTCCATAGGTAATATGTCTACATTAGATGGATTTTGAGCTTCTAGAGGTAAGAGAAGGTAGAATCAAAGATTAAAAAATTATAATTAGAAAAAAAATTCTCAATAAAAGTACAACCAAGATCCTTAAAATCCTCTAAAATATCAAGTATGTTATTAGAATGTCCCTTTGATAATTTTTTTTTTTTTGGATCTCATTTCTTCCTTTTTTACAAGACTTCACTAGAATAAACCCATTTGAGGAAAAAAATTCTACAGTACCTAGGGATTTTACTTTTTTATTATTTTTAGATGTAGATACCTATACTAGGGTATGAATGGAATCTAATATTTTATTTAAATGATTTCATTGGAGATACCCATAAGCATGAAAAACATGATATCTAAAAGAAAGAGCCTTGTAACTTGAATATTGAATCTAATGCATAATTCCAAATATAATCTCTATAAAATTGAGAAAAGGATTTTTAAGATCAATTTTAACATAAATACAAGAGGCATAGGTGTTGCTCAAGGGCATCGAGATTGCTATCACTCTAGGTATAAAAAAATTTCATATAGAAGATGACTCCAAGATGGTGATTGACTCTATTAACCATTGCCATAATCATTGATGGAGTATTAAAGATATCCTTTAGGACATAATTTTTTTGGTTTTTAAATTGCAAAGGAAGAATCTGGGTATGTGCAGGATCATGATGGTCCAAAAAGTGGCAATATGATGGGTATGTGGCTGATGACCTTTTTTTTACCCAAAATTGATGAAATGAAAAAGGGTTTTTAAAGGAGATTCTCATATTTTCACCAATATAAATTATGCTTTAATTTGAATTTAATAAGTAATTATTATTCATTTTCTATTCATTTTCTATTCAAATTATGATGATCGATTGATTGAAAAACATTTATAGCTTTCAAACAATATCACATTTTTTTAACCCAAAATTTGTGTCACATTCTATGCTTCATATACTATATGATTAAAAAAATAAAAATTGAATTTAATGAAGTTTTGACCAAGTTAAGGTGGTCAGACATACGATTTTTTTATATTTTTTAAATGTTGTAATAAAAATTCATAATTAATTGTTTACTTGGAAAAATATTACAAAAGAATATGCATCACATTAGGACATGAGTCCTCTACTTATATCTAAAGTATTATAAAAAATATTATCATTTTATTGTGGTTAGGGTGGTCAGACATACACCTACTTAGTTTTTCCCTGAAATTGAAGTACGACTACATTGAAATTTCAAATTTTCACCAAATATATATATATATATATATATATATATATATATATATATTTAAAAAAACCTAGTAGTTTAGAAACTACATTCAATTTGCTACAAATTCTATTCTTACATATTTTTGAAAAAATATAGATAATTAAGATTCAATTTTTTATGTGAAGTTGCCTAACTCTAATTTTTCTAATTTTTTTGCCACTTAAGGGCTTGTTTTTTCCATGATGATCATGCACATACCCATCTATCTCACATCTTTGTGAGGGATATCAGGTGGCAGATGCTCTGGAAAACCTTGGATCCTTGTGGAGTCTATCCAAATGTTGGAGAAGACTAGAGACTTTTCCAAAAAATATACAAGGATATATCCTTGTTGAATAGAAAAATGTAACTATTAACGAAGGGGGTCAACTATACTGATTTGGGAGGGTACATGTGGCACTATACATTTGGGCCTTAGATGATGTGGAATAAGCATGAGTGTAGGGAGATGCTTTTTGCGGGGAGTTGGGTGAGATTTTGAATTTATGATGATGTATGGTAGGGTTATCCAAAACTCATTCAAACAGTCTTTTCAAATGTACCATAACATTTTTCACATTTTCAGGAACGTGTATTTAGTAATGTTCATCTTCAAATCACTGGCTAATTATTATCTGCACACTTCTATCATAGCTCTAAGCTTTGATGTGTTGTACTTAAGGAAATTTAATTCTAACCCTACAACCATTTTTCCTTGGAGTATGTGCTAGACCAAAGTTAGATCTAGACCTTCAATTTATAATACCATGATCAAATTTATCATGGCTTTTGTCTTAAGTATGTTGTAAGTTTAAGAATGCCTCATTATGGTCCCAAGGTGATTAATTTCTTAGAAATAACCACCTGCTCATGTGATTTGTTGGATATCTTAATTAGGCATGGTTTTCCTATGTTTTGAAATGATGATATTAGGGTGGGTCAGTTCACCGATTACCATTTCAAAAATTTGCAAACTCTATTGGTTTGGGGAAGCTTTTGGATTCAATATGAAGAGATGGGAGGTGACAAAGTTAGAACTGAGCTCGACTCCTGTGATGAATTTTGTAGGAAACCTATTGTTTGTAATATATGCATTGAGGATGGATTAGTGCCTCTTATTGAGTGTCTGGTGGGTCATGATGAGAAGTTATCGACTTAATTTGCTACCTCATCAAATAACAGGAGAGTTACAATGGGAGGAATTTTGTTTGAAGTTAATGAAGATGTTATTGGCAAGGTGATGGGTCTCTCCTACTCTGGTAAGAAACTCAATAAGTACACCAAAGTGTAGGGAGATCCTTAATGCCTTCTTTAGAGAGAATGAGAAGCCGATAAAAAAACAAGCGAGTTTCAAAAGGGACGCACTTCCTAAACCGTGGGATCATGTTTTTCTTTCTCTCATGAAGTATATTACTCTTGAGGGAAGATTTAAGGTCTTTTACTTCTATTATCTGTTGTTACTCAATCACCTTAGGCACAAAATGCTCTTAAGTTTTCATTTTTTCCTGTTAACTTCCCTAGAAAGCTTGATAAAATAAACCCTTGAAGTAGCTACCCAAAACCCAAATAAGCCACCTCCATTTCCTTTACACTAGGGCCTAATTCTTTAGCTCTACCATTTCCATTTGGCCCTCTATCCTCCCAAACCCAATTTTGTTATTCATGTTGAAGAGCTGGAACCCTCCCCTAATAAGCCCTCCCTTACTGCTTCTATTGATCCCAAGAGGAAAACTCCCTTGTGGAATGCCAACCTAAAATACCTACAAAAAAGAAGAAAGGTGGAGTAGCTTTAGCCCAATCTAAGGTGGCTGTTAGGTTGTGTGAGTTGAGAAAGGCCCCTACCAAGAAGGAAAATGAACCATTGACATAGACTAAAGGTAAGATGGAGACTCCATGCCAAGTGGAGATGCTGACTTTGGATAGTGAGGGAAAGAACACTGAAGACCATGATTCTAAAGGGGATACCATTGTGGAAGCTATTGTGGATGTGGTGATGGAGAAAACTAGTGTTAGGAGGTCCCAACGGCTGGCTGAAAAAAAGATGGAGGTTCTGGTGGATGATATATCCATTAGCTCGAAGGATACTAGTGACAAAGAGGAGTGCATTAAGGACACTGTTGAGGAAATGGGGGAATTTGTTGAAGGACCCAACCACTTTACGGATAGGAACAAAATGATCAATGTAGACTCCACCACCCAGTCTTTGGACCTGATGGCTAGTGAGGAAGAGACTATTAAGAGGAAAAATGACATGATGGAGGATTTCAACAAGCTACAGGTATGGGTGGAAACAATAAAACATAAGTTCACTCAGCTGACATGATTCACCATTAAGATCATTCACAAGTCTTCTACCACTCTCTCAAAAGTTCTCAAGGAAGAGGTGCACAAGGAAAAAAGTGGGAGAGGGACCAAATTGGGTGGGTGATGATGTACTAAATATTCTCTTTGAGAAGTGGGATATGATTACTATGTAATGTGTGGGTTTGTGTTTTGGGCTGTCGATTCTTTCTCTGCTATTGGTAAAATAGGTAATCACTACAATACTAGCCATTTTTCTAGGTAGGGTCATGTGAACTTGGGTGAGATTAGTCTAACTATTTTATCCTTTACTAACTACACTAGAGTTAGGAGTAAGTAGGTGTCCCTGGGGTTATGATGCTTCCATAGAGTGTAAGACTATAAGGTGTATAAAACAACTAGCTTCATGGACCTTGTAAGATCAACATGGAAAATATTGTTTTTTCTTATTAGCATATGCAAAGTGATCTATAAAGGATTTAGAATGAAACTTTTAAATACCCCACCTCTTATAGACATGTTTCTAATAACAAAATACCTTCTTCTATCACATTAATTAAATTATTCCATTTCTTATGTAAGAGAAACTCAACCCTCATTCTCAAACTCACAACACAAACATGCAACTTAGAAAAATGCAAGAAATTAACTCAAATATGCTAGAAATGTCTCATAATCCTCATTCAAAATTTCTTGAATTATTACAACGTCAAGGAATAACTAAAAATACATTCATTTACAACCATATGGCTTGATGGATTCCATTACAAATCTAAAAAAAAAAAACTGATAAGAAACATCAAGAAACAAATACAAAAGTCTTTCCTTCAACAAATCTTCTTTCATAAGTTTTTTCTCCTATGACCTGCAATCCTCAACTAAAACCTCTACTCAAATTAAACCATGGATTCTCCAATAAATTTTCTACTATAAATGCCTCTTCAAACCTACAAAAACATATTCATTTTCCTCTCCCAACAAGAAGATATTCCTTAGAATGATGAGCTTCAAATTTGGTAGCAACAACCCTTGAAACTGACCAAAATAAAGCATATAAATTAACTCCTTCACACCTTTCTTGTAACTCCCAATTTTCTACACAAATAAATAGAAAATATGATTTTAAAAATAAATATAAAATTATTAGATGCTACAAATCATCTTTTTGTAACCTCCATACATGATTGGACAAGAAAAAGCAGCCACCTCCTCACAAATAGGAGCCAAACTTGGGAAAAATCAATAGTTACACAACTAGGGCATATAAATCTTCCAAGATATAGTTAAGGAGATTTAATGAGTTTTCCCCACTTGTGTTTCCCCAAAAATTCAAGCCCAAAATGTAATTTTTCCTTCTAGAACCTCAAAAAATCAAAATTTACCTCCCAAACTATCTCAAACACCATAATTTTTGCAAGAATATACTAAGGTTAATTATTTTAATTCCATATTTTGGCCTTAATTTCACATTTATTTCTCACACAAAAAATAGTAAAATCAAATTAAAATCACTTCTTTTTTTGGTTGAAGTTGATCCCACTTTCACCTAGGATGCTCTTGAATTAGACACCCTAGGTAGAATTTTTTTTTTCATGAGTTTCACTTAGAAACACTTATAGACCCTGTGTCTATCTTGGAATCACCTCATTTCATTGTCCACTAAAATATTTTTGTGCACCACTTTCTACAAACTTACAACATTATATCCTTTCATCTTTACTCCTCTACCCTTCATGTATTTCAAAACTTTTAATATCACCTCCCACCAATATATTCCAATAGAATTAACAATAAAAAATATAACTCCACCTTCGACAAAAAAAAAGGTACATCATTACATCTATTGCTATTTTACCTTTCTCCTCTCCTTCTTGCATGTCTCCTCCATGAAATTTCACTATTTCAATGCTTTCTATAAGACACAACATCACTACAATCTTATTTCTTTCTCTCAAAACAATATTAGTGCCATTATCAAGAGACTCATTTTACACTTTCCCTAATAAGGAATCATAGTCACAAACAAAACATTTTTATCTCCACTTTTATCTAACAGATTTATCAGAAATCTCTTCATTTACCTTCGCTTTACACTCTTCAAATTCAACTTTGTCAAATTGATCTATTGTTGCAAGAAATTACTCATCAAAGCAAACATTAAAATCTAATTTTACCTCACCTTCTGCTACAACTTTCATCTCACCTGAGATTAACTCATCCCATTCTCTTTAAACAACTACCATCTGCATCAATAAATCATCCCCTTCAGTTTTTTCTACATCCTTCATTGGACACTCTTTTGCTGCAACTTTATTATACTCAAATTCATCTTCATAACAACACTTATCAAAATTAAATTTTACCTTAGTATCTTCCACTATTGTAACTTTTCTTCCCTTTTAATAAGTTGCTCCCATTCTATTTCAATGTGAATGAGTAAATCATCCTTCTCAACTTCATAAGTGTTCTTTAAAGAACTCTCTTCTATTGCTATAATCTTTGTAGTCTTGTCCCTCGTATCTTCCAATAGACATCCCTCAGGTTTAGGTTATTCATTTTTTTCTTGCTCATCCTCTTTCTCTTCCTCAATGTCACATGCATGACACTCTACTCCATCCTCTTTCTTTCCCACATTCCAAACATCATTAGAAGGATAATCAAAATTACCTTCAACTCTTCTCTTTACTTATTTTCTCCTTTAAATCTCTTTTATTAATTCATCCACTTTTTGTTGCAATTCTATCATCTTAGCTTGGATTTCTTCTTGCCCTCTCTCTCTAATTCTCTCTCTGATTTTCTCAAGTCCATGAATCCTCAAAATCCATCCAATGACAAAATTCCTTTTCTACTTCCTCTTTTCCATTTTCAAGTCCTCACAAAGCCTCAACACAAATCTTTAAATCCTCAAAATTTAATTATGTAAATGACCTCCTTCAATGACAAAACCCTCTTTTAATATTCATCAATATTACTATAAACTTCCTCCTTCAGGGATCTATTCACAACCATCTAAAAATGTCTTCTTTTAGGTTACACATCTATCTACAAACAAAATTCACGCACTCTCCACCCTAAGGTCCTTGTGCAAACTGCCTCCAATTGGTGTTTATTCCTGCACTCTCAGGAACTCCTTCTCTAATACCACTGATGTAAGAGAAACTCAACCGTCATTCTCAAACGCACAACACAAACATGCAACTCAAAAAAATGCAAGAAATTAACTCAAATATGCTAGAAATGTCTCATAATACTCATTCAAAATCTCTTAAATTATTACAACTTCAAGGAATAACCAAAAATACATTCATTTACATCCATATGGGTGATGGATTCCATTCCATTTACATCCATAACCAAACATATTCTTTTTCCTCTCCCAATGAGAAGATATGCCTTAGAATGATGAGCTTCAAATTTGGTAGCAAAAAACCCTTGAAAATGACCAAAATAAAGCATGTAAATTAACTCCTTCACACCTTTCTTGTAACTCCCAATTTTCTACATCAAGAAATAGAAAATATGCTTTCAAAAATAAATTTAAAATTATTAAATGCTAAAAAAACATCTTTTTGTAACCTCCATCCATGATTGGTCAAGAAAAAACATCCACCTCCTCACAAATAGGAGCCAAACTTGGGAAAAATCAATAGTTACACAACTTGGGCATCCAAATCTTGCAAGATATAGTTAAGGGGATTTAATTAGTTGTCCCCAATTGTATTTCCTCAAAAATCCATGCCCAAAATGTATTTTTTCCTTTTAAAACCTCAAAAAAAGTCAAAATTTCCTCCTAAACTATTTCCAACACAATTTTTGCAACAATATAATAAGGCCAATTATTTTAATTTCATATTTTTGCTTTAATTTGATATTTAATTCTCGCACAAAATTACTAAAATCAAATTAAAATAACTCATTTTTTCATTGATGTTGATCACACTTTCACTTAGATGCTCCTACATCAATCTCTGTGTATGTATGTGATAAGATATTTCTTTAAAGATTAATCCCCTTTTTTCATGTCTAACCTCTAAACCTCCTCTACTATCAACCTACATAGTCCAACATTACTAAATAGTAATGATTTGTTTTTGTGAAAAATCTCTTTTACTTGATTTAGTTTTATCTTTGTCAATAGATTTCCTTACACACTTAGACAACTTCATATAGACATAAAAATTCTTAAAATAATTTAAGAAAATATAATTCTAAATAAATAATTGAATAAATAATATTAATCTAGAGCATTATGTTGACTACATTATTTGTTTCCTTTCACCTTGTCTTTATTTCCTCATCACATACTCCAATGTCTCAAAGTCAATTTTTATAAATAATCAAATAAAACTTCATTGAAATCTAAATGATTTTTTTTTTCTTAAAATATGATTTTCTTCTTTTCAGATATCTTATTCTTATCTCAAATCCCTTCAAAAAAATAGCATTGTTGTGTCCAATAATCGTAATTAATGACAGAATAGAAATCAATCTCCAACTAAACTATCACAATATTAATATTGAATAAATATATATAAAAATGTAAAATCTAATGCAAAGGAGTATTTAAAAGAAATAAATAATCAATAATAGAAAATAATTCTTTCTATTCATCATTACCATAATATTTTATATAAATTCTTCTTATTGGTAGAATGAAGCATATAGTGTTTGGGAATTTTCATAAAGGAAATGGAATCTATGGCTACAGCTGTTGAAGAAGGAAGTTATTGAATATGTGCAGAGCTACGATATAGATTGGTTACAGAAACGCGCTGGTTGAAAAAAAGAGGCGCGACTTTGTTTCTGCGGTGCAAATTATAGCGCTAGATGACAGGTTTGCAAGATGTAAAATTTCCAAACTGTGCAGAAGATTCTGTACTATTTTGTGTAAAGCAATAATAATAATAATAATAATATTTTATAGTCCACGATACCCAGCAATCTGTTTTTGGGTCTACAGACGGCCTACAGCACTATGGGACTCCTCGTACTCCCAATATTGAGGGAGGCACCTAACTCGTGCTCCACAATACGAGGTGTACATACCTTACCCCCTGCAGGATTTGAACTTGTGACCTCTCTTTCAAGAGTACAAGTTCTCCACCATTAGGCCAACTCAGGCAATGAAAGTGAAAAAACTGTGAAACTAATGGTTACTATTCTGACAACAAATTTCTGAACAAGTCTCAAGAGAAAAATGTGAATTAATGGCTGCTATTGTGTTAAAATATAGTATGGCTTGGCATATGTTTGATTTCCAGCTCGGGGTAGCAATGGCTAATGCGTTTCTCCAATATCAGGTATGGTTGAGCCATAAGCAGACCATATCTAGGTCTTTATCATTTAGTGAGACAATAATAACTAAAGTTCATGGATTTTAAGTTATCTGAGATTTTTGAAGATGAGAAATAATTGTATTATCGATCAGATACAGTCAACATAAATCAGTCGGATTATAAAATTGCAGATAAGTTATAGCGGAGAAAAAAACGCTATTAGAGCCTAAAAAACATATTTTTTGAAGAACTGTTGTTACCTGACTAGATGACGTTGATGGTTATTTTTTTCGTTTTGAGATAATTTTCTTGTTTGTAACTACCAGGCAACTTATTTGTTATGGTCTAAAAATATAGAAATAAAAAACTTACAATTCAGTATCTACCAGTTCAATATTTTTGAAGATTAACCTTTACAAAGCTGATTTTAGGTTCTTTTCACATAGTTTTTCTGGCAGTCTATTTATGGTAAAAATATATGTTTTCGTCCATGGACCAAGTTTTTCTGGCAATCCATTTATCGTATAAAAATATATGTTTTCGTCTATGGAGCAACATCATCGTACATGCATGTAAATAACTTACAAATCTAAACAGAGAGTAGAGCAGAAACCCTAATCGCTAGGGTTTTAATATCCGCTGCCTTGCAGGTTCGGCTGGCTTGGCTGCACGCGAAATGCAGGTGGAGGAGGAGTTTTCCCCTCCGAATTGCAAGCAGTAAGGCCATATTCTTCATGGCTTTCCGGATTTGTAATCTACAGCATGGAACAAATCAATATTAGGGTTACAAGGTTTAGATTCAATTTATTTCCAGTTCATATTATTGATTTTGTAATTTTATTGAGGAAAAATATTATGTTTGACTGTAAAAATCCAAATTCTTCAATACAATGAATGAATTCTTAAGTAATACCCACCCATTCCTTGAGAATGGAGCACTTCTGCTGCAATCCAGTTACCTGTACAAAACTATGTTACCAGAAACGTGACGGGAGAGGGCCGTTTCGCGTCAGGACGGCCGAAACGGGTTTTCCGTCGTCAACGGCCGTTTCTATGGCAAGCAGACGTTTCCAAACCGTTGCTCGTAAAAAATCGCTGTTTTTTGCGGGATTTTTCATAGTTATCAAAGAATCGGCATGGCGTGAAAGAATGCGCATGGGCGATTAAGGTCTACTTGACTGGAGATCATACGGTTCAGCATTGAATAAGGTCTGCTTGACTGCAGATTATACGGTCCAGCATTTAAAAACAAAAAGTTTGTACAGTAAACTTTAGTTTTTTTTAATGCCATGTTGTGCTTATCTTTTTACGAATGTCATGCAGCCCTTTCTCCGTCCAAATTCTTGACTGCTTTTCCTAGGATAGGTTTCTAAATGATTAGAATCTTAATGACATATTTAAAACAATTATTTTATTAATTATTTTTTAAAATTATTTAAATATTTAAATAAGGTGTTTCTTTTTTAAATTTATGTAAACATATCTTTTAAAAAGACTTTGTATAAAATTAGCATGTCTTTATAGAACAAATTTTTAACTTGTATGTATTTTTATATATATGGGACAAATTTATAATAAATCTGATTGAAAAAATATATATATATAAAATCCGTTTCTTATAGGCAACCTTTGAATATCCCGTTTCTCGTCACGTTGCCGTTGCCGTTGCGGTTTCCGTTTCTCGTTTCTGGTAACATAGGTACAAAACAAAAATCAAAGAAAACACATTTAGGGTTTTAATAAAATCAGATGAAGACTTTTTTAGGAAGAAAATTAAATTCTTGTGTTAATGTTACCTTGCTTTCTGTCTTCCGACGTTCATATTTTAAGACTTCTGTCTGTTTTCAAAATATCAAGCAAAAGAAGAAAAATGATCAGTATACAGTATTTTTTTATTCAATTAATATGTATTAATGTGTATAGAAAATGTTTGCCTTTCTCTCTCGAACTTTCTTTCCTGCCAGTACAAGATTTTCCTCAAGATAGTCCACTTGATTTGGTGACAATGTCTCCAATTCTTCACCAGTCACACAACTAGACAAAAGATTATTAGAATAAATCAGTGATTCTTTAATCTTACACCATTTAATGAACCTAAAAATTTGAGATTATAAACACAACACTACCTCAATTCCTTTTGCAGCTCCTCATTCTCTTTCCTCAGATTTTTAAATTGAGACAACATTTGCTGCTTGTGTTCAGTGAAAAAAAGCAAACCCTCAAAACAAAGTTAAATGTGGTTTACTACCTAAATAATTTACAGTGATCTAAGAAAGCAGCAAACTGTATGTTGTATTTAGTTGTTAAAAGAAAATAATTTAAAGGTATACCCACCTCATATTCATCGTTCCAAACTTGTCCTCCCGAGGCATTCTTGTATCTCTCAAAAGTTCTTTTCATGCTATGAGAGTATAATTCATTTAGGTTAGAACATTCTAAACTTGATCTTTAAAATTCAAGATATTCTTTAAATAGGTTTTTATCTGAATGATTTCCTCTACCTTTTATACCCGTTTTTATTGAAGAAATGTAAGATAAATAAATATTTTGATTGAAGAAAGTTAAGATAAAAAAAATGCTGTTAGGCATATCTAGGAAAACAAAAACGTCCAGAGGCACTTCGTATGTGTCCAATTTTTTCTCATGTTTTGAGAAGTTAAATAATTTTCAGCATGGATCATGGTTAAATGAATCTGAAAGATGATTAAAAAATTTAACGTGTCATATTTTTCCAAATTTTTATGGACACTTCATTTTGAAGTATATAAATGGATCTTTTCTTGTATAATTTCTTTTGTTCTTAATGTGAAGAAAAGTGAAAATAAATAAATAAATCAGATAAGATTGTTCTTGGTATCCAAAAAAAAACAGTTTTAGTAAATAAAACTTGTGCGAAAATGGAACTTATGAATACTGGACAATTCGAAGTCTTTGAAAAATGAAGGATTCCAAGCTCTATATATTTAGATTTGTTGGTTAAACAGATTTTAAAGATTATTAGAAAATTTAAAATATCAAAGTTTTCCAAATTTTTATGAACACACCATTTGGAACATTTAAAATAAAAATCTCTGAAAATTGATAGAAAAGAAAACATAGATCGGATAAGATTGTTCTTTGTATTAAAAAATAAAATTCTTTGTATTTAAAAAAAAACATTCTTAGTAAATAAGACTTGTGTGAAAATAAACTTATGAATACTAGATAATTTCAGGTCTTAAAAAATGAGGGATTCCAAGTTCTATATATTTAGATTTGTTAGATGGAAAGGTGTAAAAAGTAATAACCTAATTCATGAGTATATAATTTGAAATCTTCTTTATGGATTCAGATTTGTTAGAGGGTAAGATTGGATTCAGATTTGTTAGAGGGTAAGATGTATACAAAGTAATAAACTAAATTTTTGAGGGTTTTCCTTTGTCAGTTGAAAATATGAAGAGAAATAACCCTGAATGATATAAGTTTTTTACAGATCCATTTAGAAATAATATCAACCAACCTTGAGCTTGAAAAATCAAAGAGCCTTCCAGTGCTATTGAAAACTATAACAGCAACATCTGCTTCACATAAAATTGAGATCTCCTTTGCTTTCTTGAAAAGCCCAGCTCTTCTCTTGGAGAAAGTTACCTGCCTGTTTGTTACATTCTCAATTTTCTTTATCTCAATCTTTCCCCTGCCCATTGTTTCGCTCAGAGCTCTTTGCCCTCAAAACGAAAATGCAGAGAAGATCAGGTTAATATGAAAATGAATGTTAGGTGATGAGAAATACCAAGTCACAACAACAACGGTTATTGTAAACTACAGTTTTCTAATACTGGAATGCAGTCTAGAAAAGTTTAAAGTCTCAAAATGGTATATACCTAAGTAGGTAATAGAACTTTGAGAATAAAGAAAACTTTAACTAGAGATCGAACAGAACGCTTACACTTGTCAATATAAAGGGCCTTGGACCACACTATACGGAAAAGGCTTTGGGGCTGCACTGCGTTGATGTTACAGTGCAGAAAAAAGTCATAAATTTATTAGGACATTGAAGTATCCACAGCTTTCCCTGGTACGTCAATCTGATTTTGTAATTATTAACCATTGGAGAAAGAGAAACGTTATCTCCTCTGGATTTAAAGTAAAACCTGATAAGAGGAGATGATCCTCCAGGCATTCTTATTGTTACTTGTAATTATATCTGACTTAATAGTTAACATCATTCTTCATTGATTTTAATTTTATTTTTTATATTTAAAGTTTGTGTTCATATATACCTTCTTTGGATCTTGTTTTGTGTATATAAGCTTGTCTCCTTTTCTCATAGTGATCCAAAGTGAGATTATAAATTTTGATAAAAATACTTACCATAAAATTAAGATAAAATTATTGTTTATATTGAAAATATAAAATGTATGTATGTATGTATATGTATATATATATACATAATAAAATAAAAATAAAACAAAAAATTGTTTCTCATTAAAATATTTTTTTTAAATTTTGATTTTAAAAGTTATCATTGGATAAAAAATTATTGGTGTGAGACATTATGGAAATTGTAGAATTATTTTGTTGATTGAGATTTTGAAAAAGGGTTTTGTTATTGTATCCTTGATTTGAATATATTAATATGAATATATTTTAGTGGTGGGTTTTTTGCAGCAACAAAAATATTGTCTCTCCTCTATCTGACTCTTTGGCCTCTTTCTACATCTCCTCTCTACTATGGTCTAGTCCCCTCCCCTCCTAGAATAGTCATTCAAGTAGGATTGTGTCTAGTCCACCATGTATCATAGTCTATTGTAGTCCCTACGCCAGCCACATGTGTGTAAATCCCAAGCTATAGGTGTTAGTGCCTCAAAATCTACAATAGTTATGTTAGGAGATATCATAGGCCCCTAGTCTCCTATCTCTTGTTGTGTCCTCATGAACATAACCTCCCCAATCGGTTCTCCTTGTGACTTTCGAAACTATTGACATACACATTCAAACATGTACTACCCATTATATGGACTATCCTACCAATTAGGTACCTAGGCTATTTGGACTAAGGTAACTTCTCACCATTTATTTATCCATGCCTTACATTCCCTCCCTAGTCTCCATGTGAATCTATCTAAGCAATGTAGTGCTCACCTCTAGTACCATAGATCACCTAGTCACCTCTACATAACCATATCCACATACATGCACAAATAGGTATTCCTACACATGAAACCCTATAATTCATTTACCATGGCATCGTTTTGTACTCCTAGGACCATGTGTCCAATATTGTTACCTCGTAGGATGAGTTGGACCTATACTTGTACACCACCTAATGCATGTTGTGGTATAAGTGTGCTAATACATATGGTCCTCATGCATAGACCACTCCCTCCTCCAACATTGCCTCTAGTACCTTATACCAACTTGTGGAGAATCTTCTAGATCTTTGATCTAGTACCAAATCTCCTTTGATTACTCAAGCCAATACTAGTGTTAGTGGCTTAAGTTGTCCCACCACCCTCTATAGATCCATCCCTCATCCTTAGTCCATAGATTATATATCTAGAATAACCTAATCTATGCACTCTCTCCTAATTTAGTATCATATACCACCCACTCTCCATATATTGGAATCCCAAGGATCCTCTAGAAATCCTTGAGTGTGATAGTATCCTCCTTGATCAAAATGATGAAGGTATTGTGATCACTATCCCACCTCTCCACTAATGTTTTTATCACTAATCTCAAGCATATATGCCATTTTCCATAGTCCTGCTACCCATAAGAAGGAATCCTCATCCTTACTTAGTTCAAATCTTAGTAGCATGGTCACTCAATGTCACTCTTGTGACATGATCCACTTTAATTGGTCCTACATTCACCAATTGTATTATGTTAGCTTTTGCATAAGCTTTAACCTATTCCATTTTACATCAAAAAGCACCAATTTTCTAGTCATTGATGCAATTCTTTCAATTATGTAGCATGTACTCTTATTTGTGCAATTACGTGTGCATTGTTTCCTATTATTTATGTAATTTGATCAATTCTACACTATTGCTTATCATTTGTGTTGCATTTCGCCTTATTTGCATAATATCATCAATTGTGTAATATTTTTTGTCATTGACATAACATATCATAGGGTGATCCCACAATACTGGTTTACAATTTTTGGCCAAAGTGGACAATGAACTAATTTTTTCTAACTAAATTTTCACTTTTAGGCTCCTATAGCAGCTATATCATGAGGAATTTGAAGATGTTGCAAACTAGTGATTTGTGACATTTTGTCTGTAGATTCTAAATATATATATATATATATATTTTGGAATCAGATTGCACTTCTTTTTCCATCTCCTTTGAAAACTAGTTTTTATTAGTAAACACCATTTTTAAGGAGTGATGCTCATCATACACAACATAAATTTTTTTTATGAAGGATAAAATTCTAATTTTTTCAAAATTTGATTTGTAACTATGATACCTAACCCTTTCATTTAGTTTCATAGTTTTTTATTGAATATTTTTTCCTTAATCAAGTTTTGAAGTCAAACCAATTACAATTCAGACATAGGCAGACCGTATACAACATAATTTTTTTTGTATATATCAAAATTCATTATTTTTTACTGGATCAAGGACATCAATACGTAGCCTGCACATATTTTTCAAAATTTTATTTTGATAATCTGCTATTTTTCCACATGTGCAGAAAAAAGAGCTTGATTTTCGGTGAAAAACCTATGTTTAATCAAACTAAAAAAACAAATACATAATAAAACCAAAACATATTAAAATTACACTTGTTGGATAACTCGTTCTGAGGACTACCATTATCTAGTTGGGTTTGTGAGTCTCCTCCATTTTCATCCTCAACTCGAGCTTCGAAGGGAAAAATTCTAGAGATTTTTGGTGCTAGAGGGGGAGAAGGGGGGAAATGGGGAGTTTGAATGAACCCAAGTTCAAGCGAACCCCCCTCTCTACATAGTTTCTTTTTGTTTTTTATTTTTGGAAATGAGAAATATGTGGGACCCAACATGTAATAGTGTTTGCTCGAGGGGGGTTCAAGTGAACCCTTATTGGGTTTGTTTAGACCCTAAGTTTGTTCAAATGCCCCAAATCCCAAAATTTTTTCATGGGAGCATTTTTTGCAATTTTCCTTCCTCAACAGAATTATAAACCAATTTTGTGGGATCACACCATATCACTTGTACAATTTTATCAATTACACAATATTGAATCTCATTTGTATAATTATTTAATTGTGCAACATTTTATACCATATATGCAATAACGCATCATTTTACATAATATTAGTCTTCATACATGCATACATTCACATGAAATGCACATTGTTGCCTATCATTTATGGTTTTTTATCATAAAACTATGCTTCAATAAAATTCTAATTTTACCCCTCATTAATGCCTGGATAGATATACCCCTAGGGACCCAAATGACTTTTTGAAGACTTGCATGCACTATTCTTGATGAATTTAGCTCTAGAATGCCTTTCATCTCCTCAACTACTATACATTGGATGCTCTAATGGATTTAATGTTTGAGAGTGAGAGTGTGCAAATGAGACCAAATGGCCCCCCCATGCCAATTTCTAGCCTCTAAAACCCTATATTTCTTCATTAACCTTTATTTCTTTTTATATAGCCTAGTTCCACTATCTCTTTTGTTAATTTTTTAATCAATTAACCTCATTTCTTCATTCCCTATCCATTACATCTAACCTATCCATCCTTTTGTGAGCTAAACCAAAAATATTTTTTTGAGGGCCTATCTCTTGAGGGGCATCTTACCCTCATCCCTCAATATCATTGACACATACTGGGGCACATCACTGAAAAATAAATTTCATACGAATCTAAATTCTTTGTGTAGACATACGAAATTGGCATCATTCAGATTCATCCATTCATCAGGTAAATCAAGTTCATTAATTTCAATCTCCTAAGGTCATCCATTAAATAAATCAACTTTGTTTAAATTAAGCTTAACATCATTCTTTTAATTAAATAAATCAAACTTTATTTAATTAAATCTCAAATTCATATTCCTCCTTTTTGATTTAAAATTAAATCCAAGTATCTAAGTCAAATGGGTCAAAACACCTAATTATCATCTTAAATTAATCAAACCATGATTAATCTAATATAATCACCCATCACATCCTCTAGCTTTTCCCACTTGCACAAATAAAGCATTTTAATTCATTTATTAAAATCCTCATTTTCCCTCAACAAGGCATCTTTGGAGAATATTCCCTCAAGTTTGAATTTGAAAACAAGTTGACTTGTCCCTTCCAACATGGCAATAACTCCCCTCTTACATGTCCCCCACTTGACATTTAAGTCTCTTTTTCTCCCTCCAACAAGCCAAATTTGTATTTGAAAAGGCCAACCAATCTCATTTATTGGCACATTGACCAAAACTTGCACATCCTCCATCCACTCACATTTGGACAAGTGGAATCTTTTCATTGGTGGATCTTTAGTCCCAAATCCTCCATGTTTGACATTCTTCTATCCTTATTGGTTATAAATAGAGGCCTCCTCTATTGTATTACTCCTTCACAACTCATCATCTTGATCATCAACATATCTAGAGTTTATCAAGGATTGGGAAAGGGCTTCTTTCCATAGAAGAACCAATCCACTATGGGATATGATTTGATTCATGTTATTGTGCTCTCAATTAGTATTCTTGTTGTTTTGTTTGCATTATGAATCATGATTTAATATTTCATAGGATTGCTTGATTTACTTTATTTCATTTGCTAATAATGTTTGTTGGTGTTTGAGATAAATGCAGAAAAAGTGCTCACATAAATGGTGCTAGAAGGAGGGACAAACACAAAATATTTGTTTTTGTCCACCTATGTTTCACACATTATATAGGACTATAAAAATCTATGTTTCTATTGATATAATATCTATTCATGAGGGAGTATAGAATCTTTGTTTCTATTGATAGACTATTGATCCATATAGGAATGTAAAATTTATATTTCCTTTGATATAATATCAATTAAATACTTTAGACAACTCTCCTCTGTGTTTCTTCCACACGGTTTTCTAATGATTGTTTGTTTAGTGTGACAACTTTTTCAAAGGGTGTGGAATCTCGCTTTTATGCCAGAAGAATCACATTTGCTTGAGAGTCTCCAAATCCTTCCCTAGCAACCAATCCATCTTCTGTACATAGTCTGCAATCACTTCATGTCATGGGACCATGATTCACTAAGGCATTTTATTAAACACGTCCCGTGCCTCATGCCATTTCTCTTTCCATGACCCGCATACATGTTTGGAGCCGCTTTTCCAAATCCCTGCAACTTTCCAAGAGCACACGCTCCCTGTGAAGTCCTTCTAACCAATGTCGTGCACTGCCACTAATGCCTAGAATGTTCTATGCCAAAAAATGCTTGCAACAGAGACTGGCATTATGATTACTGCAATACACCCTTGGCATCATTTTTTGCTACAACCAAAGATTCTCCTATCGGGTTATCTGATATACGTAGTAGAATGTTATAATCTTTAGATTTGAACTTGTTCCTTTTGCGGGTTATATCTTTGTTTCTGCAAGGATACATATTCTTTAGAATCTGAGCTTGTTCTTTTGCTTGTTCTCTTGAGGGTAGAGGAGGCATTATTCTATTGACATTTCTTTCAAATCGAACCACTAAACAGTAATAAAAGCATTCCCACCCTTCAAGCCACATTGAAAGAGATGGTGAAAATGAGAACTTCTCTCGATGACTAAGAAGGTGGTAATGTTGCTCGCTAAATTGAAAAGTACATTAACACAGTGCCTTGCGCAGACCTCCACACTATTCCCCAAGAAGAGATTTCAATGAGGCATCGATCATTTATATTAGATCAACCTCCACAATCAAATCTCTACTAAGCATCTTGTCTGAAGAATCATTCTATGTTGCTATGTTTTTAAGACTCTTGATTTGATGTTTTAAAAAAAAAGCATTTTCAATGAATTCATGCACATGAAGACTAATATTGATTCATGCTTTTCTTTTGGCACATTAATGATCCACATCCCATAGCACGAAAGTGGAAATGCTAGAGGGTGTGCGTCTTGATTTCTTAGCACTGTGGTTGCGATTCTAGATAGGTTTGGTATATGGCTGTCAATCCATTCGTCAATATCTATTGTAGCTACTCCCCAAAGTAAAGAAGTGAAAGATCTAGGAGCCCGATTTCTAGAGGGATAGCTGAAAGTAGTTTCAATGTTGACATATGTGACTAAGGGAAAGAAATCACTTATTAAAGCCCATGCTAACCCCTTTAAGCATTCAATAAGAAAGAGTCATTAGATTTGTCTGTAATGATGAGCTTCTTTCTAACGTATCTTATTTGAATTAAATCTTTGATGTTGACTGCGCGTAAAATTAAGGACAATATATTATATGATAAATAGCATGTTCACCATTGGTTGCATGCAAAATTTCCCATACAGAGCATTAAAATCAAATATCTTGCTGAGTGGTCCTCCAAGTGAACTGAGGGGGGATTCATTTAATACTACCAGAGGAAGGCGTTGGCTAGGACCATAGATCTTGGATCTTTGTTAAATTTTCAAATAGTTTAAATTTTCATATCTAAACCAAATCATTAGTTGGTGTATTCGCTTCCTTACTATTAAGTTGACAATCCTCTTGGAGCGCATTAAGTTTTGCATGTCATTGAAATATTGCATCGAATATTGGAACACATGAATTAATGTTGATTTTTTTTCTTTGTTTTGTGATTTAAACTTGCGTTTTAAAGAATAATCAGTTTGCACTTTGTCTATGTTAACTACCAATTCTTGTGATTTTACTACTGATTCTTATGATTTGTAGCGAAATCGGTAACTTGTATTTTGGGTGTTTGCTGGAAATCTATTAATTACGCCATCTTTATGTTTAGAGTTGTGATTTTTTACTCTAAAAGCTCTATAGGCACAACATTATTTAGGAAGCTTCTTTTGTGTACTCTCATTGAAGCTTTACATAAATTTATGTAATAGTAGAAAGGGTTTCTAGCTTGGTATCTTGTGATGACTTTGCATGACAAGTATGATTTTTTTTGTGATGATGCATGAGTATGTGCAGGATCATGATGGGCCAAAAAGTGGCGATATGATGGGTATTTGTAGGGTATGTGGCTGACGACTTTTTTTTACCCAAAGTTGATGAAATGAAAAGGGTTTTTAAATGAGATTCTCAACTTTCCACCAATATAAATTATGCTTTACTTTTAATTTAATAAATAATTATTATTCATTTTCTATTTGAATTATGACTAAAGTCTTGATTGATAGGTTTATTGAAAAAAATGTATAGCTTTCAAACAGTATAACATTTTTTGAATCCAAAACATTCATCACATTCTATGCTTTGCATACTATAGGATTAAAAAAAGAAAAAATGAATTTCATGAAGTTTTGACCAAGTTAAGGTGGTCAGACATACAAGTTTTTATGTTTTTTAAAAGTTGTAATAAAAAAATTATAATTAATTATTTACTTGGAAAAAATTACAAAAAAATATGCATTACATCCGGACATGAGTCTTCTACTTATGTCTAAAATATTATAAAAAAATATTATCATTTTATTGTGGTTAGGGTGGTTAGACAGACACCTACTTCTTATTTTTTCCCTAAAATTTAAGTACTACTACATTGAAATTTTAAATTTTCACCAAATAGATTTTTTTTTTGTTAAATAAACCTAGTAGTTTAGAAACTGCATTCAATTTTCTACAGATTCTATTCTTACATATTTTTGAAATAATATAGATAACTTATTCAAATTTTTATGTCAAGTTGCCTAACTTTGATTTTTTTGAATTTTTTGCCACTTAAGGGCCTATTTTTTCCATGATGATCCTACACATACCTACATGCTTCATTGATCTCTTGAAATAAAACTTATTTGTCTTATTTTTTTCTTATAGGAAAATGAAGGAAAACAAAGGAAAATGAAGGAGAAATTATTTTCATTCGAAGGACTAGCAACATTGGAGGATAAGAGGTGATCTTGAACAAATCTTTGAGGCAAAGAGGATTGAAGCCTTAAAACTCAAAATCAAAAAAGTGTTTTTGAATGCTTAAGACTTTCGTCATACACTTTAGTTTTCTATTTTGAACCAACTTACATTTTGGATTCTAAAAAGAACAACTCTTGAAAGCTTTCATTTTTTTTGTGACAAGGAACGTAAAATGAACTTTACAAAAAACTTACTAAAGTTGGTTTTTAGAGTTAACAATTTAACAAGGCAAGTTTTCACATTTTTTTTGGTGCTTTAAAATGAATCAAAATCATTGCTTTGTGGACTTAAAATGAACATGTGAAATTTTTTTTTGTGATTACTTACTTAAACTAACACCATTGAAAAGATGTATGTGCTTCTCTCACACCTCATGACAATCTTGAGAATCAAAAGGATTTTTGATGATTTTAGGGTGGGATAAAGTGACCACCTCCACACTTCATTTTGGGAATTAAAATTGAACAACAAACGTGACCTATTGCATGTGTTCTCCCTTTATTTCTAAATGAAGGTTGATCAAACTATGAATATGTTTGCTCGCTTTTGTTTATCTTAGAGGGTCTACCTTGGGGAAAAATTACTCACCCAAGGGAATGACTCAACCGGTAACACTCTGAACCTGAGAGTATTTCCAACCGGGATATAAATGTGGGTATTGGAATAAATACCAGTATCACACGGTTGAATCCAATGAGAAGGGAATCAATGGTCTCTTGCCACGTTATGTCAACTCCTATGAACAAAAAGTCCGAATTAAAACCCTTGTTGTAGAAAAGCCAAAATCCCTATCTATTTTTTGGTGCAAGAACGGTCGTTTTGAAGCCGCCCCACACTTTTACGGTCTTTAGTAGAAATGGAATGCATGCCATAGGAGTTTCATGGGTGTTGATTCTTGGCTGCCCCATATAAGTGAGTGTCGTGGAGGGGAGCTAGTGGGGTCAAGCATCTAACCATTCGCTAAAGATAAGCGTAGCTGGACTTGTCCAAGTGGGGACTCAACAAATATTGTCTTTCATATCCATAAGGTTTTTCTTGTTCTTGGTTACAAAACACATTGCTTGATTGAAAACATTAGAAAACCAACATTCAACATGAGCATCAGACCTCAAACCCTTTAGGAGAAGCAAATATCCTTGAATGAATTCACGTGCTATTGATTGCCCTTGGGATTTTATCCTTAGAGGCTTCTAAGCATTTGGATTTCATCTCAATTTTCTCCTACTAAGGTCAACATTAGGTAACTTTTGCCTTAATTTCCTTGATTCCCACATAACACACTTTTTGGGATGATAAGAAGTTAGGACATTGGACATCCAGTTTGAAAACTTAATCAAGAGCGTTTTTATGATAAAAATTACTCATTAAGAAAAGATAAAAAAATTGGACCCCACACATGTGCTTGATATCTTTTGATCATATGGTTTTCATGCAAACATTGGTCTTTTGGTTTGAACTACTCTTAGAGAAAAGTGTGTTCTTCAATATCTTGGCCTAGTAAATGAAGTCTCTCTAAGTCTCTTAGGATCAAAACCAAAAATTTCATCTATCTCCCAAACATCAAATCAAAATCACCTCATAAACAATTCTTGGAAATCTTGAAAAAATCTCTCATGCTAAAGTTTGGGAAAATCATTTGAACCAAATCAAAATCATTCTGTTTGATTAGATGTGTGTAGATGAATCCTTCTCCACATATTTAGTCAAATTATCGATCCTTGTGAACAAAGTCGATCCCTTGATAACATCCAACATCTTGTGGTTTATGAGTTCACTATCCAAAATCCAAAATCAAATCAAATCAAAATCATCTTGTTTGGTTAGGTGTGTCTAGATGAATCCTTCTTTACATATTTAGTCAAATTAGCATCTTGTGGACAAATTTACTCTAGGAAAACATCCAACCTCTTAGAGTTTACAAGTCCACTATCCAAATAAAATTAAACCAATCCCAAATCAAATCAAAACATCAATCCAAGTCCTAAAGTTTAGTATCCTCTTCAAGGTTTCCTAAGAGTTCCAATCATTCACCAATCATCTATCTTTCATATCTCATCACCATCCTTTTGATCCTTAAAATATGAGACTTTCTCTTTTGTACCTAGAGTTTAGATCAATCCAAAGAATTAGAGTTTCACATCCCACATTCTTGAAAATTGATCCTTATTTTATGGTCCAAACTAGACCTCAACACAAGAAGAACATGGAATATAAACTTGATCCATACATCATGAGCAGTCTAAACCAACCAAAATCTCAAAGCCTCACAATGCCAATTGATTAGAAAAACTTACATTTATACAATCCATACATGGGATCATTATCTCCCGAAAACCTCAATGGTACAACAAATGTGAGTATGCCTAGTCAAAATATTGGAACACATTTCTTGATGGTAGATTTAAATCCAAGTCCAAAAATACAAATCTATCAACCAAACACCCAATGCATGAGCCTTCAAATGAATAACATCATCCCATCAAATACCTACATGCCAAATGTGAATGTACCAAGTACAACTTTACCAAACATGAATAATTTGAATCCAAACTTGGAAAACTTTGGGATAGATATGTTTGTGAATCACACAAATGTTGTTCAAAGTCTAAAAACGATGATAATGACTCCATGTATTGATCCAAGTCAAGGTAACACCATGCAAAATCAAAGTTACCTAAATCAAGGCAATGTGATTCCCAACCACGACAATGTTCAATTTCAACCTATAATGCCAAATCTAAACACCATCCCAAATCAGAACATTGTCCAAAATCAATTTTTTGATGATCCCATGCAAACACTACAATTGTACATCCCAAATCTTCTTGAACAAAATCCAAATCAAAGGAGTCAAACTCAAAATCAAGATCAAATTTTTCTAGAGCAACTTGCTTCACATGCCAAACTAATTGAATTATTGCTCACCAAGAGATATCCTCACTCCAAAATCAATACACTCTTCCATTGGTTAATCCATGTCATCAAAGCATTGAGTTATGTCCACAATCATATCAAGAACAATATCTCCAATGTCAAGAAGTTAGATATCAAGATCAACCACATCAATAAATCCAACCCACACATCTTGAAGATCAATCACCAAATCTCAAAGATCAATCACCACATCTCCAAACTCAATCACCACAAGGTCAATTTAAAGTACAAATCTCACAAGGTAACAAGTGAAAGTACACACCACTTGAGAGACCAATCAAATTAGTCCTTGCAACAATTGGTACAAGAAAATATCATCAAAATCCGAGTTTATGCAAACTATCAAGAACTAGACATAAAACCGCTAGGCTATAACAAGAAGCACGTTTGTGATTATCATAGAATAAAGGGACACATAACATCAGATTTTGTTCAACTCGAAAAAATCATCCAAGACCTGATTGATCAAAAGATAATCACTATTGGGGACAATGATAGCATTGGAAATATCTCCACCACAACTATCGAGAACAAGGATCAAGATCAATCCATCACTGAGCACTTTGAAGCTGTGTCTACTTCATCTAATGATCAAATCAACATATGTCAAGAGTCACTTTTTAATCATGATCAAAATACACCAACCAACAATGATCCAATTCAAGAAATGTCAACATCACTTGAGCCTATGGTTGAAGACATTCACAATCTCTCTGCTGCAATTGTTGAAAACAATGTTCAAGACCTATCCATCAATGAGCACATTGAAGATGTTTCCACCTCATCCGATGACCAACTCATCATACATCAAGAGCCACTTTTTAGTGATCTATTTCAAGGAGTGTTCAAATTATTTGATTCTATTGACATAATGCACGATCCATCGACCAATGATCATGTTGAAAATGTCTCTACATCGCCTTATGAGTTAGAGGACATATCTCAAAAATTTATTCCACAGAAAGATCAAAATATTTCACCAAGGTCTAGCAATGGTCCTTTCCAAGACATATTGACATCTTTTGCCAATATTGAAGGAATATTCAACTCATTATTTGATCCAAGTCCACTCAAATATTAAGAGGATATTGAGCCACTTCCCATTCCTAATAAAGATATCCAAGGATCATTTGAAACTGACCCGTGTCAAGAACTTGATCCAAAGCATGTCAAAAGCAATTATGAAATTATTCAAGATCAAGAATTTGTATCTCCAAGATACTATAATGATTTAATGGACACTCTCCTATCTATATAGGATGTTGCAGATAATAATCTTATCTACATAGCACATACTCCTCCATCTACCCATGAGATGCTTTCTATGGATTGACACGTAGATGATCTGCATTCAGAACATGATTCCTTTACTCTTGACATTGTTACACAAAAAGAGTAGGTTCTTGATTCCTACAGTCAAACTAAGTTGTCAATGCCAAGATCATATATATATCCCAAATTCATACTGAGGACATCATGCATGAAGATATCCAACATTATCTACTTGAAGAAATAGGTTAGACATAACATGATATTTCAGAGTCAGCAGAGCAACAAATTGAAATAACATCATCTACAGTGATTATTTATCAGAGAATGCTTACTAAAAAATACATCTCAAGACAAGCAATATCAAGGAACAAAGGTGCTACTACCACCATACTGGGGCCAACTATGTCTCAAGCAAATGTCAACATAGGGAGCATGAAGAGTCCTTATGATGAAACCAATGCCAATACTACAACCAGCCACATCATGAATCTTCATCCACCCATCACCCCATCCACAAATTGGGACCAACATCAAAAGAAAGATTTAAATCAAATCACAAAGAATGTTATCAAAGAAAAACAAGTAAAGCATGAAGGACAAATCAAATACACCTGGATACCAACTAATACAAAGAAAGATTATCCCTATCAAACTCCATCAGTCAAAGAAACTATGGGGAAAAATGAAAAAGGGAAAAGTATCCATCAAAGATGTCCACAAAGGAAGAAGCAAGCTTCTCAAGTGACGTACAAAGTATGTCAAGCAGTTGGTCCTAATTCCATGCACACTTTCGTATCCACCCATCATTGCTCATTTTCCCAAGTTTGGAGAGTCAAAGATTCCAAGCTATCAACCAATCCATATTTTATTCCTAAACACACTCCATCCACACCTCCATGCATGATATCCAGTTCTTACATTGACCATGTATTGGCAACGACTCTTCATCATAAGGATTCAAAAGGCACTCTATTGCGATGTGTGCACAAAAACAAAGTTAACTCTGGTATTGATAAAGCATTTCAGGAATCTCAAAAGTTGTATTCAAGTGCACGTATCTTAGCAAAGCAACTTCTTCAAGTAGGCTATCGATGGCACATCATGACAAAAGAATCTACATCAACACCACTAGATGGTTCGACATGAGCTTAAAATATTTTAGAAAAATAAAAAAAATAAAAAATATGAAAATCCAAAAAAATTAGAAAAAGGATTAAAACAGTAAAGAGAAAAATCATCCTCTACTGAAAACCACTATGGTGGTGCTTTGGATAGGTACCATGATGAAAACCTGGCAAACAAGAATCGTGTGTAGAATTGAGCATCTATGTACGCTAGTTCAGGTGGAAGCATCTCACCCCATCCATAATAAATTTCCAACATTCCATCCATCTCATCCATAATAAATCCATTCATCTATAAACTATTTATCTAATCCATTTTCATTCATCTGCATCCATCATCCAAGTTATCTTGATCTTGATGAAATTTTGGGGCACACTTTACACTTGCTTATGGTAAACATCTTGACATGGGCCATTTTCATTGATCCCATCCTACCTAGCATTATCTGAGACATGAAACATTATCCAAATGAGCATCCTTTATCTGTGCACCATATCTTATTGCAAGATAATCCTTGGCATCCTTTGCGTGCTTACCATCTAGGCATCCATTCATGACATTCCATACATTGCTAGACATTGGGGGAAACTATTTACATCTTGCTTCTAGAATAAATCTTGATCTATATCCTCGACCTTATGTGGTGATTCGAACATTGGTAAACATGAAATTAAATTGGTCAAAGCAGTTGTGATCCAAAATCCAAAACACTAGCCCATGGCATATTTTGACGAGAAGACATTCCTTATCAAGCTTCATCCTTCATCGAACATCATTCCAAACAATCACTATCAGTCACATCTAATTTGCACGTCAAATGTCACATCAAATCATTCAAACAACTTTTGTTCCAAATCAAGCTTCATCAATCCTGATCAATCAAATCCAATCAATCCATCATCATCTTGGGATATCCATCCTAATCCTTTTGTTGCTTAACACTATCCTTGCATTGTTGTGTATCCTCGACAATGTTATCATCATCAATCCCTCATCATCTTGGGATATCCATCCTAATCCTTATGTTGTGCAACACTATCCTTGCATTGTTGTGCATCGTCAACAATGGTATCTATAGACATCTAAATTTAATCACTTCCATATGATTAAATTTACTGCCTTTCCTTCTATCGTATTAATATTAATTTATTAAATTAATATTACACCTTTTGTCTCATATCGGTAAAGTATTTAATTTAATAATTAATACTTTGTCTTTCACCTTATTCCTCTCTAAATTAAATAAATACGCTAATTTATTTAATTTAGTCATTTTCCCCTTTTTGATTTAAAATCAATTTAAAATTCCTCATTTTCTCTCTCCTTGTCACATCCTCCATAACCTTGCCCTAATCTGAATTAATTTAATTAATTCATGATTATGATGTGCATCCTCTTAATCAAGATTAATGTCACATCCTCCTACATTTGCCACTTGCCTCTAATCTTCTATTAATTAGCCTAATCCAATATTTGCACAACCTTAACCAAGGTCATTAGCTAGATTTAGCACCACTTTTTAGCCAACCTTTGCATTTACCTTCTTTTGGAATTGACCCCCTTTCCCATGTGAATTTTTAATTCACATTTATTTGTCCTAGATTCCCCTCCTTTATATGTGAATTTTTAATTCACATTCCATTCTTCCAAGGCTTCTAGAACCTTGGACTTGTCACAATCTCCACATGTAACCAAGTCCCACCTTTCTGGAGCCCACCTTTTATCCTCTAGATCCTCCTAGGAATGTGAATTTTTAATTCACATTTATATCCCCAACCACCTTTCCTTTTCCCATGTTGATTTTTGAGGAATTCTAAAATTCCTCAAAAGTCCCTTTCACTCCCACTTGGGGACAAGGAATCCCTTTTTGAGGAAATCCTCTCACTCCCCAAGGTGCTTGGAAGGTACTTGTCCTTCCTCCACCTCATGTACCTTTTTGACAACTCACCTCCATCTCATATCCCCTTGGCCACTTCACCCTCCACATGTCAAGATGTGAGGGCTTGTGGGTTCTCAACCCACCATAGCCCTTCATCTTGACCTTGTTGGATCAATCTTGACCGTTGAATTCTCTAGAGAATTCAAATTCTCCTATAAATACCCCCTTCTCAAGGGCATTTTCAACACTTTGTATTTTCATAACTACATGCTGCCAATTTACATCCTCAATCCTTTGCCATCATTTAGCCATCTCTTTTAATCATCTTGCACATTGGATCTTGCATTTAGTCACTCAAGCAATCATCTAAGGAGCACACAAATCATTCCAAGCAAGGGCCAATCAAAGAGATATCAACAACAAGGAAGGTGAAACTGTTTGTATTTCATTTTATTCATCTTCCTTTTCGTTATATCACTCTTTTGGCTAATCTTGAGGTGTCCTTGGTCTTTTACCATTTGCATCTTTTAAGTTGTTTTGCACATTTAGAATAGGATAAATTCCAAGGTATACATTTCTGGCACGCCAGGTGGGACCCACAAACGTGTCTTGCATTTAACCTCCCCTTTTGGTTAAGAATTTTACAGGAAAAACTCGCAGAAAGGCGGCAGCGCCCCTATTTTACCACAGAAAGGCGACAGTGCCCTCTTGGCCACTGTAGAAAGGCGGCAGCACCTCGTATTTGAAAGTTTATTTTCTTCTAACGCGTTTGTTGTCTTTAGGGATATATTTAGAGGGCTTTTCTAATATTCTTCTTGCAGTGGGAGGGGCACACCTAACTTTTTTTCTTTAAAATCTGACAAAGTTTGTTGCAGAAAGGCGGCAGCGCCCTCTGCCTTACCGTAGAAAGGCGGTAACGCCCTTTTGTTCACTGTAGAAAGGCATCAGCGCCCTTTGCTTTACCGCAGAAAGGTGGCGGCGCCCCCATTTTGCTGCAGAAAGGCAGCAACGCCCTCTGCCTTACCACAAAAAGGTGACAACGCCTTGATTTCACTGCAGAAAGGTGGCAGCGCTCCAAAGCAGCACAGTTTGGAAGGTAAAATAGCCATTTTAGCTTCGTTTTTGCTTCCATTTTTTGCTATTTTCAAGTAGTAACCCTCTAACACTATTTTGGCAAGGATATTGGTGTTTTTTGCTAATGTTTTGCAGCGTATTGTGGTGTAATTTGACCAAGGACGAAGAAGAAGACAACTAACATTTGTTTGCAGGGTCATCTACTTGATCAGATTTTTAAAAAATTATCTTTGCTATTTTCGAACATAGTCTAATTAGGGGGATTAAACTTCATTGCTTGCTGTGATTGTTTATTCTTGTGTCACCCAAAGGGGCATTAATTCATTTTCGCTTTCTCCTTACACTTCGTGTGAGCCTAGGGAGTAGTTGGAAACGGTTAGTGTCTTCTTTTTTTTAGTGGGACCTGCTTGGGGATTTCATCACCCCAAGGGACAATTCCAACCACGCGTACCGGTGGGGTATATAAAGGGGGAGAACGAAAGTTGTACCCCAATCCAGTTGTGTCGTGATTGGCGGAGCATCGAAGCTAGGGTGGTACCTAGATAGACGTGAAGAGTTAGTCCGAGCCTTTCAGTATCTCGCTGAGGTTCCTGACTCACGCTTGTGACGGACTGGTGTTCACGGTTGTGCCTCACGTACCGAGAGTATATCGAGGACTCCCTAGAAGCCTTGTGCATCCTAGAGTAAGACTTTTCCTTGCCATATCCGTAATATTAATCATAGGAGTGTGCTTGCTTGAGGTGTTTTCTTGTGAAAAATCTGTCAAATTTTTGATACTTTGGACTTGTTTTACGATTTTGTGTCCTTGCCATAGCCCTTGCCATCAAAACCAAACTTTGTCTTACTGCAGAAAGGCGGCAGCGCCCTCTGCCTTACCGCAGAAAGGCGGCAACACCCCCTGCCTTATTGCAGAAAGGCAGCAGTGCCCCTGATTTTACTGTAGAAAGGCGGCAACGCCCCTGATTTACCGCAAAAAGGCAGCAACGCCCTTGATTTTACTGCAGAAAGGTGGCAGCGCCCTTGATTTACTATAAAAAGCTGTCTACACCCCTGATTTTGCTGTCAACACCCTAATCTTTGCTGTAGAGGGGCGAATTTGCCCTCCTGAACACCCGAAATTGCCCCATTTGGATTCATTTAGCCTCTAAATCACCATTTAATTGTTCCCAACCACTATCTCATCATCCTAAGCCTCCGGTTTGTCATTCTAAGCCTCCCGAAACCTCCATTTGATCCATTTAAACCTCCATTCTATTGCTCCAAATCTTCGTTAACCATTATAAATCCCCATTCATTCTCCACAAATCATCTTAATAACAAACATCACAACTTTACCATTCACATCGCCAAACACCACCCATAGCCAAACCGTCCTAACCTTGTACTACAAAGTGGTTATCCAAATTGACTATAGCACTTGAAGTTGATTATTAGTCTTTAACTTCAACCCCAATCAATTTGCTTCCATCTTGAGGTGAATTCGGTGTTGTAAGTTATCATCCTTGGCCCAATCAATCCATTCCTATTTTAAGGTGGATTCGGTGCCATAATCATCCTCCTAATCAATCAAAGCTCTAGGGTCATTAAAAGTAACCTCCTGTGATCAAGCTTAAGGTCTCTCCCCCACATCGTTCATCATCCAACCATACCCATCCAATAGTCTAAATCTATCCAATTCAAATCAAGTCCAATCCAATCCAAATCTGACCCAATCCAAATCCAATCCAATCAAATTCAAATCCAATTCAAACCCAATCCAATCAAATCCAAATCCAATCCAAATCAAACCCAATCCAATCAAATCCAAATCCAATCCAAATTAAATCCAATTCAAATCCAATCCAATCAAATTCAAACCCAATTCAAATCAAAACCAATCCAATTCAAATCCAATCCAATCCAATCCAAATCTAATCCAACCAATCGAAATCCAATCTGATCTAATATATCCCAACAAAATCTGGTCCAAATCCAAACCCCATCCAAATCACACCTTATCCAATCACAACCAAATCATTTGACAAAGGCATTAATCTACTTATCCCGCATTTGCATGCCCGTTCAGACCCGTTCACAGGCAATGAAAATGGCCGACCGTCAAGCTTAAAACGCCCAATCGAACAACCCTCAAGATCCCAAAAACACAATCAACATCTCATCAGATCCTAACAAGGATACCAACATCTCTCACGATCCTCATAATGGTACTTCATTGCACTCCAACACTGAGAATCAGAATAACTCACCACATGGAGAAGAAAGTATGGTTAATCAACCTGAACTCACACTTGAGGAACATTTTAGTAATCCCGCCAATGTGCAAATGACCTACTATTTGCTTGAGAAACATGGGGAAGAAATCTTGGCCCACTTAATTGAGAAGGATGTTAAACCTCCCTCTAATGTTGACTTGTCCAAATATAGGGGTTCCCCATCTAACGTACTCCAAGGGTCCCAAAATGCACCCGAAGGTTCATACTTCTCCAATGTTCCTCCAGTCGAGGGTTGGCATCAACCTGAATTTGGCAATGCCGTTCTTTATCAGGTTAATTATCCCCCACATGCTTTGACCTCAGCTATAGGTGGACCTCAAGTGCTTGATCCCAATAATCCTTTTGCTTACAGCATGCCACAAAGTGTTCCGCAACCTCCTCCATTAACGTTAACAACACCCCTTCCTTCCAACCAACCTCCAGTCAACATTGGGGGCACCTCCTTTGCCACATCGCTTCCGCCTCCTAGGACCACTAATATACCATGTCAACAGGTTAACCAATCTACCATTCCGCCTGAATTACCTCCATAAGGCACACCCCATCTGAACATTTTGAGCGGTACCCAACAACCCCCTTTACAAAACACACCTACGCTACCTTCGCCATCTCATCCGCAACAATCTATACACAATGCTTTGGCCTCTTCACAACAACCATCCTACCAATCACAAGGAAATCCATCTAAACCTACTGCCTAGACCATCTCTCCCTTTCTTGCATCCCTTTTGCGTCCAAAGGCTCAACCACAACACAATATCCCACCTTAGTCCATACAACACTCAACGCCACAACAACAACCTCCCCAACACTACTACTATCACAACCAACAACAATTTCTCCAACAATCGCTTTATGCGACCTCCCATCCATCACAACAATACCCTCAATACCAACAAACCAACGCGCAACGTCCCATCCAAGCTCCTCAACAACCTACCCCACAATTTTACTCAACAAATTCATATTATGCCCCACAACAACAACCCCCATATCAACAAAATCCCCCATCTTACCAACAAGCCATGTCATCATCTAATCATCCAAACCCGTATTTCAACAATCCGACACCCTTTCAGCAAGATCCCTCATCTTTCTATCATCAATATCCCCCCAACCCACCACCAGCTAGCTTGGATTTGTTGGAAATCAAAGCCACACTTAAGGATCTTCAAGCTGGGGCTACAAAACAATCATTCAAATTCGAAGATATATGCCCATATCCGTTTGATCCCTCCATCTCGTTGGTCCCATTTCCTAAACATTTCGAGATTCCAAAATTTGACAAATACAAGGTAGACAAAGACCCTAAGGCTCATTTGCAGGAGTTTTATTCACAGTGTCAAGAAGTCATGTACAGTGATAACTATCTCTTGCGCTTGTTCCCATGAAGCCTAGCAAGCCATGCCCTAGATTGGTTCATGACTCTCGAAAAGGGGTCCATAAAAAATTTTGCAGACTTATCAGAGAAGTTTGTATCCTACTTCTCTTTCAATTTGCAGAAGGATACAGACACCTTGGACCTCCTAAAAGAGAAACAACGTGATGGAGAAACCTATACCAGCTACCTCCAATGGTGGCGTGCATTAGCTAGTCGAATGAAAAATCCTCTGAAAGAAAAAGACATGGTCACCCTTTTCATGGAAAATTCTCATCCTGACATGGCCCACAATTTTAGACTACACTGTGTCACCACTTTTACTGAGATAGTGGAAAAGGGACCTATCCTTGAACGTGCCCTTATTTCCAAAGGACACATCAAAATACACAGTCATGATAAAGAAAGGTCATTTGGAGATAAACCACGATTCTGGAATAAGAACAAAAATGCGGTGAATGACAGAGTGACAGACACCAAACATGTCCAAGTGGCTAATGCATCCCAAAGGCAATAGCAGCCTGAAAATTCCAACACCTATATCGGCACCCTGTGGGGCACCTCTACCCCTCATCAGCCAAACTAAAAAATCGGAAACACCAAACGCCACACGTAATCACAATTAAGTGGAACCCCTTAAGTGTTGTTTTTAACAGCCACAAACCACTACCCCATTGCATGCCCCTGCCAACAAACCATTCGGCGAGTCCAAACCCAAGCCAACATGAAGCCAAAGAGAACTTAGGTATTGTGGACCCTATAAAATCAAGGGACACTCCTTGAATAAGTGTCAGGGTTTAAAAAATTATGTCCAAGATCTCATTGATCGAGGAGATATCAAGGTTGACCCTAGTCAACCTTCGTCGTCCAATGCTCAACTGCAAATCTATCAAAACACCTTCCCAAACCATAGTCAAGGCCCTAATACCTCCAACAACAATCCCCAAAACAACAACACAAATAATGTGAATTACAAGAATGTGCCCTTCAATTATGAAGGTGTTATTCATTACATTGAGTAGGTGGAACCCTGAGTATCCATGATACACGCAAAGCTAAAGATCCTCACAAGTACTACACGACGCTTCAGATACCGGCCCTCGGCAGCTCTGCGACCTATCCGTCCAACCCACTTCGCTGTGAACTTCAATATAACATCCTTGATCACCTAAGGAAGACCCTGCCTATATTCCATTTTTGGATGGCGGTCCTCCTCCCTGTACATCAAGAAACTCATTAGATACAGAGACCCACCCATAAAATTAAATGACATCGGTAATCTCCACACACCCTGCTTTTAGGACACTCTGGCTTTCTCTGTCTCATCACCTCCACTTCAGCCAAAATGATATGCCCAACATCGATATCAACCATAATCGCCCCTTACACATCGAAGTCATAGTTGCCCGCTATAAAATAAAAAGGGTCTTGGTAGATAATGGCTCTGCCCTCAATTTATGTACTTTGAAATTCATAAAACAGGTAGGGTATACTCAAGCGAACCTAAGCAACCAGATCATTACAATCAAAGCTTATGACAATGCAGAGAGAAATTCAGAAGGAATCATCAGTCTTCCTATCCAAGTGGGACCTGTGCTCCAATATACTACCTATCATGTCCTTGATCTGGACTTACCGTATAATCTCCTCCTTGGCCACCCATGGCTCCATGCTATGCAGGCCGTCCCATCCACGTACCATCAATGCCTCAAATTCCCAGTCAACGGACAAGAGGTCACCATCTATGCTGACCCCCAACCATTTGAGTATTGTCGAGCTTTAGAAGCATCTTTTCCCCATTTACATTATTGTCCTGGGGTCAAAATGGGGGCATCCCAGTTGTCATCCTCCAATCCATCATCCACCGTGATCACCACTCCATCCTCCACCACTAATCCTTCGGTCACTAGATTCCAAATCATTGACAAAGGGTGTGGTGAATATGAAATGCATACGGCTCTCAATGTAGCCACCATGCCATTGTCACCATATGAGTACGGTCAACCTTCATGCGCTAGACAAAAGGAAGACAAGATCATCACTTTCAGCGGTAAAAACATTCCTACTACCACTTTCAGATCTCCAAGTGTCAAGATCGATGCACCAGAGGAAGACATAAGCCAATGGGTCTACCGAGAGGAGTCCGAACCAGAAACTCCTCTAAAGAAATATTTTCAAGAAAAGTATCCTTGGCCAACAAAGTTCATGGAAAAACATAACTATTAAGGTAGAGGCCTAGGTAAAGAGGAACAAGGGCGGTTGCAACCCTTTGATACACCACAGTCACCAAAGAAGGTAGGAATTGGGTATGACACCAAGCAGAAAAGCCCCACAACATCATCTAATACTTCTCATAGTATCACCATGGACGAGGGCTCATTGGCAGACATACCCGAGGAGGAATCCATCATACATGCGTACGAAGGTGTTGATCACACTGAATTATCATCCATGTTCGAATGCCTATCCGTTTGCACCATCAGCCTATCCCTTCGTCACCCTGAACTCATTGATTGGGACCTACATAATACCACACCTGTCAGTATGTCTGCGGACACATATGTCAACCTTATGGGATTGGGGGAGGATGAACACTCCAGTCACAAAAATAGAAATAAGAAAAGTAAAAAGCAGTCATCTAGTGAAA
>VDFB02000003.1:595437501-595448128 GCA_007258455.2 Sequoia sempervirens | reverse complement strand
ATCGGGCGTCCATAGCCCCGATAGTGTTGCTCGGATACCCCCGAAAAGTTGAATTTTCTTTTTTTTTTTAATTTTCAATATTTTTCTTTCTTTCTTTCTTTTCTCTTTTCAGCTCTTTTATTTCAACCCGCAAGCATTGAAGCTCACGCTCAGGGCTGAGATTCACAGTGGCGCTGGAGCAGAATTTTAGATTTTTCACTTAACTAGACTTCACAAAAGGCCCTATAGTGACCGTCGAATTCTTAAGATGTGTAAGAGCTATAAGATTTCAGAATACGTCAAAGTTAGACTAAACCAACAACTTATCTTCTTCAAATTAAACACCTAGATCACTTGACACTAACAGAAGACCTTCACCATCCACTTTGAAGACTTGATTAGAGTTTGACAAAGAAATACGTAGAACAACCCCAGGCATTAAGTATGGTTGTTGTGTGCACAGATGTGCCTAGCTAAAAGCAGAGGGACCCCGAGAAAAGCAGCAACAAAGCAAAAGCAGACAACCTACATCAAACCAACTAACCTAAGGAAAGCAGGAAAGCAGAGTATTTACAGGAAACCTATACTACCCAAAAATGAGCTATGTACAAAGATATTTACAAAGCACTATGTTCAGGCAGGGCGAGCTAACATTAACCCTCATTGGATTTTGGAAAGCATGCACAAGCAAACGGACAATCATCATCGTTCTTAACCATGCAAATTTATCTTTATATTCTGAAAAAAGAAATTCAATGTTGCAGCACTCAAGTTCAACCATGTCATCATAAAAAATCAGCAATTGAGGAGGTTCGTTGAACCCATGGTTAATCCATAAACATGTTTGTTTTCCCTCATTCCCATAATCAAAATAATAAGTGCAATTATGAGAAATAATAGGGGCAAGGAAGGATAAAACCTGGATGTCGTCACACGAAGGTGGTAGCATTGGACAGTCAAGAGCAAGCACAACATCGTTGATCGTTGCATTGGCAACCTCGGGCGGGCGCAGTGGAGAGTGCAGCACTTCAGACATTGAGCTTCCATAAGGCTGGGAGGATGGGGCAGCAAACAACTCTTTTAATCTACCAATAGGATCCACAACCTCCACTAGTTGTTCCTCGAGGAAGTACACCTCATCTGCCTGGGTTTTCATTGCCAAAACCTCTTCTTGATTACCGTCTTCAAGGGGCAGCATGTTGTCCCATCTCCTTTCCCACGTGTGAGCCTTATTTTTGTGATGTTCAGTGTCATGGGATGATGACATACATGAATCTGTCTCATTATAGCTCTCTAGTTGTGAAAGAAAATATGCAAGGATTGAGGCAGAAGGACCCTCAGTTGTAGCCCGTAGTTGACCAAGCTCATCGTATTTGTTGGCAGCCATCGAAACACCTCCACCTTTATCTTATTCCTTTTGTTGTTCATGTATCTCCTCATGGCGCCCACTTGTTTCCTCTTGGTCACTATCACTGTAAATAGAGAAGGAGCTCCTCTCCCAATCTGGAAACTCTAGTGCATCATTGTTCAAGGGCTCAAGAAGTATGTATTCATCACTACCATCTTCTGGGATGTGCTCTTCCTCAACATGAGCATACCTCTGTAGTGCAAATCCCAATGGAAATAAGTCATCAATTGATGGCACCTTGTCAAGGGGACCAAAGTCTACTACACAATTTCTCTTTGAAGACTCGCCAAAAAGTCCATCGTCCATGGTACACAACTGCTCTTCAAGAGGAAGAACTTCTTGGTGACTGGTGGACAGCATTCCCGCTTGATCTACTTCATCACTCGGAAGTCCGAGACTGTATTGTTGTCCTTCTATTGCTGCTCCAACATCCTCTTGAGGTCCACCTTTAGCCGCGTTGTCACTTGGCTCTAGCTCTTGGTCTTCTACATCAATATGGGCAGCAAGTAGAGGAGATCGGGTACTTGGCTGCCCCACTTGTCCTCTAACTTGTTCGATGGCCTCTTTGCATAACTCACATACAAATTCAGAGTGTAATGAATCATGGAGTCGACACCAATTTGGGAGCAGTAATATCTCCAAATCTACTTGGTATTTCAACTCAGTCCAATCCCTCGCTAGTCTGGAGACTAGTTGGTCATATCTATCCATGATCAGGTCTTCATCATCACTTGAAAAAGAAGCATGATGGTAGACAGCCATAGCGAGTGGTTGTTACCACTCCCCCAAATCTGCATTTTCAGATTCTCGATCATTGCCATTTATGAAGGAGAGGTCTTCCGACCTGATTTTTCTCATGCTTTGATCATCTTCTTCTGTTGCCCCAAGGCTTTCAGCCTCCTCTTCTTGATTTTCAGCATTTGCGTTGGCTGTCCTAGCATATACTGCTACAAATTCTGTTAATTCATCTTCAATTGCCGTTCATTCCTTTTCTTGAGTGGAGGACTGCTCTTCTTCAATGGAGGGAAAACCTACTAAATTGGTTACAATTAGATTTTCATCAATGCAACTTGCTATCCCAAGACTTTTAGCTCCTCCCTCTTGGTTTTCATTTTCTATATCTGCTGTCCCAACACCAACTTGTGTCAAATTTTTTGGTTCATCTTTATTTTGCTGTCCTCTGGATGTTGACAACTCTTCTGCCTCATTGGATAACTTCTCCTCATTGAGAGTTGGCTGCTCCAAATTGTTCACATGATCGTTGATTTGGGCAATGACATTTGTGCATGATGAGCAAGTGAATTCAGAGTGGGGTGCATTGTGAAATATGTACCAACTTGACATCAATATTTTCTCCAATCTTGGTCCATCTTTGCTGCCCAAACATCTTTGGATCAGCTCCTTGAAAGCATCAATTTCCATGGTTTGCAATTCCTCTTCCGGTCTTCAGGAGCCAAGGGCTGGTATATTTCCCAAAAGGGAATTTCTCCTTGCAAGACCTTCTCAATTCTGTCCAAGAATGTTAGACACTCCAATTCACTATGCTTGCAAGTGCAATGGATCCGACATCTATCTACCAACGTGAATTGCTGCAATGTCTTCTTCAATATCTTATTCAAATGTGCATGTAACTGAGTGATGTTGATTTGCAAATGCTACTCCATTTCAACTCAGCTCTTGTTTGCTTCAAAATTTTCTAATTTTTGAATTAAAGAGATCTCCTATCTCAGATTTCTTCTTGAATGTTCCTTTCTCAACTTCCAACTTTTAGCTTCGTAGCCTCAACATGTCAAGCCCTCCTTCTAGCGCCAGTTCTGTTGATGTGTTTTTTATGCACTTTTCAACACAGGTAGTGCGTAGGTGTGCTACCTCTCTTGAAAGACAATCTTCCACAATCGAATTGCAGAATACTATCCCAAAGTCTCTCGGTGTCAGGTCATGACAGTGCTTAGATACCTCAGTAGTTTGATGTGATTTGCTGGAATCATAAGGCGGACTTACGGATGAGTTACAAAGCATGGAAGTTGGGTTTGCAAATGCAGTTTCAAAGTGCTGAAAGTGAATGAATAGTGGCTGTCCACTCAAAACAACAAGCTGAAACTCATCAAGTTCATCTGATTTGGCTTTATGGTGATGCTTTGGGTCCTACTCTAACCAAGAATTAAAAAAAAATAGCAAAAGGAGAAGGGTTAAGAAAGCCATTCTAATCCTAAGCTAGGAATGAACAATAACAATGGTTGCTGCTAAAGTAGATAGGCTTCCTAAACTGGGTTTTGCTTGGCCAAGAGAAACCTACAGTTGCACAAAACCAGTGCAATCTTCTAAGGACTACAGATTTTCAAAGTGCACATGCACATCATGCACATGTAATTGAACTAAGTTGCAGCAATGAAGTAATGAGCTCAGACTAGCTTTGCAAAGTGACTCATCATCAATGAACCACAAAAAGCATGACCTGGAAATCCATCAAATACTAAAACAACAAACACCATCACCACTCCCATTGAAGAAAGTAACACTAAAACTAACATGGAAGGTGAACCATGCATACATAAAGAGCAAACTCAAAAGGAACACCCATAAATCATGCAATGCTGCTTTCTATTGCTGCAAAATGTCTTTACATCAATTCTCCAACTCTTACAAATGAGGGGCGAGCCCCTATTTGTACTTTTCCAAAGCCCAAATGAATGGCTAGGATTAATTTGTATTGAGCGGCCCAAATTCAATTACATTAGGGTTTCACCTACCCCTCATTATTCAACAATTAAAAATACATTCCTTGTCTTTTCTTTGTTTTGTCATCTAGTGATAGTCACTGTAGCAATTTTGTCATTTAGCTGATTGCCCTTTTCACTGTAGCTAAAACTGCCTAAAAGTTGTTTTTTGCTTGATGTGCTTGCAGTGTTCTTCCTTTGATCAAACGAGTCCGTTGATGATTGGCATTAATGGAATGGTGGCCCCTGATCCAGGCAGAAAGCTCCTTAGAAATCATCATCATTTGGAAAAAGGCAGGACAACTCCCTCAACGGGCCTCTTCGATAGACCTATGGAAGGCTTCTTGACTCCTGCAAACACGAAGTGTCGTAAGTGCATTTATATACGAGTTAAGGAAAATGTCAATCAAACCTACAAATTCCTTGTTAGATCTATCCATGCATCATCAAAATATCTTGATATTCATATTTGGAGCTTATTTGGACCATAAACATTAATGCGTGCTTCAAGGTAGGCTCCTAGATGTTCAAAATAGCCAAGGACGGACAAACTCCCGGAAACGGCTATAGAGGACCAGGGTTCCGGAGGCCGAAAGGGAGGCAGCTGTCAGAAGTTCCAAAACGGCGACGGAGAGGCGGAACCCCGGAAACGGCCACGGAGGGGCCGGGCTTCGGAGGCTGAGAAGGAGGCAGCCGTCGGAAGTTCCAAAACGGCGACGGAGAGGCAGAACCCCGGAAACGGCCACAAAGGGGCCGGGCTCCGGAGGTTGGGAAGGAGGTAGCCGTCGGAAGTTCAAAATAGCCCAGCGAGAGGTGGAACCCGAAGCGACCATGGAGGCGAGACTCCGGGAGGGTGAGGAAGGGAAGGCGATCGGATGTTCCAAAATTGACAATGGAAAGCGGAACCGCTTGTTGGCTTCCACCGGAGAGCCGAACTCCGGAAAGAAGCCGGGAAGAACGACCGTCGAAAGTTCATCGCCCTTGGAAAAAGCGGAACCAGCAACCATAAGGTGCGAACCAGCGTCCGGGGAGAAGCCCCATTCTTGGAAGTTCAGCGTCGTGGAACAAAGCGACACAAAGGGCAGAACTCCGAGGCCGGGGAAAAGGAGAAGCATTTGCGAAGTTCAAAAACAACAAAAGGGGAATGAGAAGCGAAGCAACAAACTGGAAGTTCATTTATGCACTTCAAACACATCCCAGATCCAAAAAAGGGTGACCCCAAAGTCAAAAATGAGGAAACAGGAGCGATAGGGGTCTACGGATGTTTTCAAAACAGCCAAAGCGGGACGAAGCTCCGAAACTACCGAAACTTAACCGAACGTTGACACAACCTTGGCAGTTCACTTAGGGACCACAAACACATCTCAGATCCACCAAAAAGTTGGCGCCAAAGTCAAAAATGTGGAAACCAGATTGGCAGCGGTCTACGAATGTTTCAAAAACAGCAAAAGCGGGACGAAGCTCCGGAACCACCGAAACTTAACGAAACTTTGACGAAACCTTGGTAGTTCATTGAAACACCCCAAACACATCCCAAATCCACCAAAAAGTTGTCCCTAAAGCCAAAAATGTGGAAACTGGACCAATAGGGGTCTACGGATGTTTTCGAAATAGCCAAAGCAAGACAAAAGGCAGAAAGGAGATAAGGGACTTTATTTCTCCGCGGATTTCAATACCCCAAGCAGGTGAATTTGGGTAGGGGAATTTGATCGTTTGAATGCACATGACCAATTTGGGCTTGGAAATGGGGCATGCAAAACAAGACAGGAGCAAAGCAGCCTATCGGGAGTGAAAAAAAGGGGGTCCCTGCCTACGGCGGGGCGTGTGTGCAAAACATGCACAATAAGTATGTAGAGCACAAAGCCATAAAAGGACAAGTTATTGCTGATCAATTGGCCGAAGCACCATTGGTAGATGCTTACCTCTTAGACACTGAATTCCCGGACGAAGAAATCTACATAGTGTCAGAAGCACCGACTTGGACATTATATTTCGATGGCTCATACACTCATAGTGGATCAGGGGCACGAATTCTATTAGTCACTCCTCAAGGTGACTACATCCCAAAATCATTGAGGATAGCATTTCCATGTACCAACAATATGGCAGAATATGAAGCTCTCTCACAGGCCTCAGAATTGTAAAACAATGGCACATAACCCATTTGAAAGTCTTTGGTGATTCTTTGCTGGTAATTAGACAAGTTAATGATGAATTCCTCACAAAAGATGACAAACTGTTACCCTATAAATGCATGGTGGACGATTTCAAGAAATATTTCACCTTCATATAGTTTGACCAAATCCTTCGGGTGCAGAATAAAGCGGCAGATGCAATGGCCACTATCGGTTCCTTGATTGACATGCCCAAGGATCGAACAGAGTGTGAGTTCCTTGTTGAACAACTCTTAATCCTTGTGTATGATGTTCCCGAGACTGACATGGTGTGCGATATTGTAGGTCCCGCCTCCCCGTGGTACTAAGACATATACACTTACCTCTGTGATAATACCATACCCCCAGAACTTACATGCAACCAACATAAATCCTTTATCCATCGTTCGTCCCAATACATCATCGTTGGTGATACACTTTATCATCACAGGTATGATGGAATCCTCCTGAGACGTCTGAATGAGACCGAGGCCCAAACGGTACTAACGGAAGTACATGGTCGTATTTGTGGGGCTCACTCAAATGGTATGGCACTGGCCAAAAGGATCTTATGGGCTAGATATTATTGGCCTACACTGGAACACGATGCTTGCGAATTTGTGAAGAAATGCCTTCCCTGCCAACAACATGCGGATTTGATCCACGCTCCAGCACAAGATCTTCAGCCTCTCCTAGCACCGTGGCTATTTTCTCAATGGAGTTTCAACTTGATTGGCAAGATTCACCCACCATCATCTGACGGCCATACATTCATCATCACCGTGACTGAGTACTTCACCAAATGGGTGGAAGCAATGCCACTCTCACAAATCACCGGTACTCAGATTTCTAAATTCATCCTCTACCATATTCTCTGTAGATATGGTATCCCATCCACCATCATTTCTGATAACGGAAAGCCGTTTAAAAAAAAAGCCATGAAACACCTCTGTGACACCTTCCATATCTAGCATTGTTGGTCGATGCCTTATTATCCTCAGGGTAATGGTCAGGAAGAAGCAACCAACAAGACCCTCATCTACATCCTCAAAAAGGTTGTCAATCACACTGGACGAGATTGGCACCTCCATATCCATCCTTCCCTCTGGGCATACCGTACATCCATCCGCACCCCAACAGTCGCCACCCCTTACTCTTTAGTATATGGTGCTGAAGCCGTCTTGCCAATCGAAGTTGAGCTCCCCTCATTGAGAATTTATTTGAAGAACCTTATCAGCGAAGAAGATGCTCACGTTGCACAGCTTGCACAGCTCGAGTTACTAGATGAACGGAGAGTAAGAGCCTATGACCACTTGCAAGCATACCAAAATCGCCTCAAACGTCATTACAATAAAAAGGTCCACCCTAGACAATTCCAGGTTGGTGAGCTTGTCCTCAAAGAAAACCAACACACTCAACCGGATCGTGATAAAAAAGGAAAGTTTGAGGCAAACTAGCTAGGACCGTATATCATAACTACCAAATATGGATCTGGAGCCTATAGGTTGACTGCTCTGGAAGGAGATCCCCTTGACGAACCTGTCAATATTCTCCATCTGAAAAGGTTCTACGCTTAAGTCTGCTTGATCTACCCTATCGAGAAAATAAATAAAAAATCAAAAAAATCAAAAAATCAAAAAATAAAAAAAAAATCAAAAAAGTGACAAGAAAATCCAAAAATAGTAAAGAGAAATAAATCCGTCCTATGGTGAAAACCACCTCTTGGTGGCACCTTGGATAAGTATGGATGGTGAAAACCTGTCAGCAGGCCTCATCCATAGAGGGCTTCATCATTATCTACCTGACAGCTTAGTTATTTTGTGCTTTCATCCACACTATCATCCCCACCCACATCAGCCTAGGCCACTTGGTATTTGTTGATTGAGCACTGGATGACCCACCTTACCTATCCCTCATTCTGAGCTTTTTTATCCCACTTTGAGCTTATGTATTTCGCTCCCTTCGTCAGTCGGTCCGTGTCGTCATGTAGGATCCTTCATCGTGTCGGTCTCCATCTAGGTTTCGTCGCTTTCATCTTTTATCGAACTACGTTGCCCCTATGCTGTCACGTAGGCAAGGCTGATCACTTGATCTGCCCCCGGGGCATTTTTGATCAACGTATTTTGGTCCTCCATCACTTCATCTTCACTAGTCTCTTTTTGCTTTTATCCATGGTCTTTTTATCGAACTACACTGCCCCTGTGCTTTCACATAGGCAAGGCTGGTCATTTGATCCTCCCCCAGGGCTTTTGTCTGTCGCGTCTTGTGTCCATCATCGGTCACCATTGTCTTCTTTCCGCTTTATCCATGGTCTTTTTCCATGAACTACGAGGGCTCTGCGCTTTCACGTAGGAAAGGCTAATCTCTGATCGGCCCCCGAGCCCCTAGGTCTTTAGGTTGTGTCTTGTCTCCCTTGTGTTATGTCATCAAGCTATGCTTTTATCTAACTGATCCCTAACAAACAAGACCCACTTGTACCAAAAAATTTAATCAATTTTGAATATCCTATATCATATCGATCTTTTCACTTAGCATCCATCATAGGTCTTAGCAGGATACATCCTTCCTAATAGACCTCATCAATTCCATCTATCCCCTTGATCCTATGGCAATGGACATTTAAAATTGATTGTGATCTTTTGATGCTTTTGATTTTTGTTTATCATTTGGGCTCCCTATCATCACTTATCAAGGCCGCCATAATCCATCATATTATGACATGTTTTGATTGGTCCACATAGGGGCATATCTTGATTTTTTCTTTGATTGTCTTCTTGGTTGTCCCACATAGTACCCACCAAGATCCTCGAGGTCTTGTGTTATGTTGGGGCATCCTTTTGTGTTTGTGGTTATCCCAGTATCGGAATCGAACAAGGTCTTCGTGACTTTGGGGTATTGGGATAACCTTCTTGTCTGACGTATTTGTCTCATGCATTAGACACAAATCTACCTCAGTCCTCCATACCTTGGTGAATCGTGTCTTATGCTATAGCAAAAACCAGTGCTCTAAAGATGGAAAAATTGAGTTAGGATTGCATTTTCATAATCATTTCATTAACACTCATCCTATGGTTTTGGTTGTGCAAATACTTTCCCCCATTCTCTTCCATTCTTCTTAGGATACTGATACTTTTTGACAGATGCCAACTTACATCCATCACCACATCCCATTACCATGTCAATTCTTATTGGCACCTATGGCCGTATGTTATTTCCTCTAAAATTACAAAAGTACTATCCATCGCCACCTGCATCACCATACACTAGATCCATACATACATCGCCACCTGTATCACAAAGTGTTAGACACATAATATATCACATCTTGCATACATAAAATGTTCATCCAAAATCCATCATACACATATACATACATGAAAAATCCGTCCACTCGGCATCCATATATATAAATCATCATAGATCCCATAGGTACACATAACACATCACCATACGCATCAATAAAATTATTCATATTCCATAAGTGCATGTATCTAATCATCCACATAAACATCTCAATAAACCAACGCATAAGCATAAAAAAGCATAAGTATGATTATCCATATAAAATTATTCATATTCCAATCATCCATGTGAACATCTCATGAACATAAGCATAAATAAACCAATGCATCCATCCATATAAACATGTAATACCATATACGCATGCATATAATCACCCATCATAAAAGGAAACATACTACATGATGTCAATAAGAACTGTCCCATACAAAATAATATAATATCTGTCACGTGTCCATCATACATCACATGATAAAATACAAAATACAGAGATATAGAACATCTTTGATCTCTGTCAATAAATCCTACACACTACATCCTGCATCTGTCAAAAACTCCGTAGCCTGTCACCTCCCAAATGAACTCCCCACATCTGATCTCTGTGGAGACTCAGGTCCTGCCCCTCTACCTGGTGAAACACCTGGTGAATCACTGTAACCATGTGTCTGTGTCTCCAATGACTATGATGGCACTGGAATCTGAGGTGTCTGCCTAGTATAATGGAATCTTCGCTGTGCCGAATCAAGAACTACATCATAATATGCAGCCATCTAAAAGCCTGCCTCTCTCATACTATCCTCTCTCTCTGCAACCTAGACCCGAGTGGAATTTTGCTCATGTCGATACCTGTCTCATTCCCTGGTGATAACTCTCCTCTCCTACTCTTAGACCTCCTGAGCTAACTGACGTTGTGCCAGCTCTGCCTATAATCTATCCCTCATCTCCTCTGTAGCCGCTACCCATGCCACTGCTACATCCCTCTCTCTCTCCACAATCTGTACATCTACTCCGGGCATCCCACGCTCACCCTGACCTGTCGGAACATGAGCCATCGCAACATCCCTCTCTGC
>VDFB02000003.1:595286053-595437401 GCA_007258455.2 Sequoia sempervirens | reverse complement strand
GGTCCTCCACAACCCGGCGAACCCAAAATCGTCTCGCCTCTCCCTGTCTCTCAACCACGTATCGAACTCATGGCGATCTCCTCTCCTCCACTGGGGCTACTCCAACATCCTCATCCCCTCCCCTCTTTGCCTCTTTACGAGCCTCCTGACTCTCTACAGTTGGCCGAATCTGCACCCACTGTGGCTTACCATGTCGTCCTACTACGAACTGTCTCCTGCCCTCCTTTGCAGCAACCCTCACACCTATCACCTCTACATCCTCCATCTCATCTACATCCATCACCTCCTCTACCCTTTGTTCCCCCCGAGCTCTCTGTGGCTGCCCCCTCTCCTGCTGCCGACCCTCTCTGTCCACCCTCTGTGCCCCCTGGGCTCTCTGTGGCTACCCCCTCTCCCACTGCTGACCCTCTCTCCAGCCTCGTCTCTGATGTCTCCTCCTCCTCCCTGCTCTGCCTGCCTGCTCTCTCTCATCCCCCTCTGGCTCCTCCTATCCCACCTCGTCTGCCACTGCCACCTCTCATCACTGCTGCTCCCCTCCTCTCCTCTCCCTCCATGGTCTCTGCTCCTCCGATGGTCCGACACCTGCTACCCTCAACATAGGCTAAACAGGCGTAATCCTCTCCCATAACCTGTTCTAAAACCACCTCCAATATTGCTCGGTCACCATTAGCACCTACTCTCCTCCTACCCTCCCTAGATAAGCCGCTTGTCCTACTGCCATCTACAATGCCCTGGCTGTCATTGGTGATATGTGGCCTCCCCATGGTATCTCTCTACTATACCGCCATAACAGGATAGGCACCATTGGAATATCTTGTATCACCCCAAACTATCTCAACACTCTGTCTGGTCGATAAGACTCTACTATGTGCGGTAGGGTACCAATAATAAAACATCAGCTCAGAAAGTACCCCTCATGCCTCCTTGTATCTGACCATCCCCTAAATTGACATGCCCTATATGGCCGCCACTCTATGTCCCTCGAACGCAGATCATCAAATGCTCTCCTCCACCCCTCCATCTCCCCCTGCATCTCATAACGGAAAACCCGCCCTCTCTGCTCCCCATACTCCCAAGCCACGGGCTCACGGTCATCCAGTGTTCCCTCCCTCACCACTACCGGTCTAGTCACTGCAATATGCTCCCATGCCCAAATCTACAGTAGTGTCACATGTGTCACACTTGATATCTCCCGATAACAAATCCCATGCATATCTCTATACAACTGCGCCAATACACATGAACCCCACGAAAACGGTCCCCCCCACCACTCGACAACGTGGCAGATCACCTCCATATAGCGTAGGTTACATAACCGTCTGCTCCGATCTGGTAGCAGTATCCCACTAATCAATCCATATAGGAATAATTGTAAAATTGACACCCCTATTGCTAAACACTCGTCCAAATCCAACTGCCCCTTCACTAGGGGCAACCTCACATGATCGAACAAAACTCTCAAAGTCTCTTCTAACGCTGCCCTTGTGGACACCACCTTGCTTACTAACCGACTGGAAATCGGTAGCCTCAAAATACACCACACGTCCTCTAATGTCACGGTCATCTCTCCTGTCGGGAGATGGAATGTCGATGTCTCTGCACTCCATCTCTCTATCAATGCTGTCAACATCGCCAGATGTGCTCTAACCACTGGAAACTGCACACAATGCCCTAACTCTGCATGATCCAGTGCCGCTTGGTCCTCCCCGTTCATCGCTGCTATCGTCACCACCATCATCTCCAACCGTTGCTTGTGTACTCGCAACCGCTCAAAACTCTACATACATGAACATTTTACCATTAATCCCTTTTCATTTCTCTTAATTTTCTTATCTTTTTTGGCTACCTTCGACCCCCCACCCCCGCTGGGTTAGACTTCCCCCCGCTTGGTGGCTCTGTGAGGCGGATCTGCCCCACCGCACAGGGGCGGCACCACCCCCGAACGGGGCGGCTGTGCCCTGTTGTAGAGGGGCGGCAGCGCCCCGCCGCAGCGGGGCGGGACCACCCTGACTCGCAGGGCGGCTACGCCCCGGCTCAGCCCAGAGCGGTGCGGGACCGCCCAGCCAGGGCGCGCCCGCCAGCGGCGACAGCTGTATCCACGCCAGTGAGTTCATGAGGCCGTTGGCGATGCCCTAGCTTGGGGGTATGCCTGACCCGGTAGTCCCCATTTTTCATTAATTTTACATTTTTTCAAAAATCTAATCTATACCCATTTCTCTAATTTCCCCCCCCAACAAAACCCATGTTCCCAAATTTTAAATTTTTACATCAAAAAGTGCGTAAATGAAATATGAGAGTTTTTATGGCTACTTACATGCTGTCCGCCTGCGCCCCCGCTGTACATTGCCCGAACCTCGTCTGCCCGGTGCACGATCACGGTGTCATTGTCCGTCGGCATCGTTTCTTCTCGTACACTTTCACTCTTCTACCCTCTTCCTCTCAACTGCTATAGTGCAAATGACTAAGGTAATTTTCAAAATTACCTTTTTAACCCCCCTCCTCCCAAAAGGTATTTTTTACCTTTTATTTAAACTTTTATTCCTCCAACTAATCCCTCACTTCCCGGAGCCGCCATTTGCAAACTGTACGTCCAATCAACTTCGTTCAAAAGGAAAAGTTGCTTAATTTTTCACCCTCTATCCATTGGTACCCTCCATTTCTTTCTATTGAGATGTCATTCGGGGCCCCTCCTTTCTTCCCCAACCGCCCTCTCGAGGGGGCATACCCTATCACTTTCTTCCATCCATTTCAAACCAGGCACTGGGGCATCCTTCTCCTTCTTTGTTAGGCTGGGGCATCAATCCGTATTCCTTTCTTCATCCCCGACATTTATTTTTCTTCAAAACATTGTTATTTTAACAATACTTCGAAGAGGGGCAAAATGTAGACATCTAAATTTAATCACTTCCATATGATTAAATTTACTGCCTTTCCTTCTATCATATTAATATTAATTTATTAAATTAATATTACACCTTTTGTCTCATATCAGTAAAGTATTTAATTTAATAATTAATACTTTGTCTTTCACCTTATTCCTCTCTAAATTAAATAAATACGCTAATTTATTTAATTTAGTCATTTTCCCCTTTTTGATTTAAAATCAATTTAAAATTCCTCATTTTCTCTCTCCTTGTCACATCCTCCATAACCTTGCCATAATCTGAATTAATTTAATTAATTCATGATTATGATGTGCATCCTCTTAATCAGAGATTAATGTCACATCCTCCTATATTTGCCACTTGCCTCTAATCTTCTATTAATTAGCCTAATCCAATATTTGCACAACCTTAACCAAGGTCATTAGCTAGATTTAACACCACTTTTTAGCCAACCTTTGCATTTACCTTCTTTTGGCATTGACCCCCTTTCCCATGTGAATTTTTAATTCACATTTATTTGTCCTAGATTCCCCTCCTTTATATGTGAATTTTTAATTCACATTCCATTCTTCCAAGGCTTCTAGAACCTTGGACTTGTCACAATCTCCACATGTAACCAAGTCCCACCTTTTTGGAGCCCACCTTTTATCCTCTAGATCCTCCTAGGAATGTGAATTTTTAATTCATATTTATATCCCCAACCACCTTTCCTTTTCCCATGTTGATTTTTGAGGAATTCTAAAATTCCTCAAAAGTCCCTTTCACTCCCACTTGGGGACAAGGAATCCCTTTTTGAGGAAATCCTCTCACTCCCCAAGGTGCTTGGAAGGTACTTGTCCTTCCTCCACCTCATGTACCTTTTTGACAACTCACCTCCATCTCATATCCCCTTGGCCACTTCACCCTCCACATGTCAAGATGTGAGGGCTTGTGGGTTCTCAACCCACCATAGCCCTTCATCTTGACCTTGTTGGATCAATCTTGACCGTTGAATTCTCTAGAGAATTCAAATTCTCCTATAAATACCCCCTTCTCAAGGGCATTTTCAACACTTTGTATTTTCATAATTACATGCTGCCAATTTACATCCTCAATCCTTTGCCATCATTTAGCCATCTCTTTTAATCATCTTGCACATTGGATCTTGCATTTAGTCACTCAAGCAATCATCTAAGGAGCACACAAATCATTCTAAGCAAGGGCCAATCAAAGAGATATCAACAACAAGGAAGGTGAAACTGTTTGTATTTCATTTTATTCATCTTCCTTTTCGTTATATCACTCTTTTGGCTAATCTTGAGGTGTCCTTGGTCTTTTACCATTTGCATCTTTTAAGTTGTTTTGCACATTTAGAATAGGATAAATTCCAAGGTATACAGTATCATCATCAATCCATCAACCTTAGCTTGGTTTCCAACAAAATCCAAAAAAAGATCACTGATATTATCATGCACATCCATATCCAAATAGTCAAAATCGTGCGAAAAAACCCCAAAACATCAAAATATCATCAAAATACAAAAATATTTAGAAAACATCAAAATCCAAAAACATTCAAAAAAGACACAAAATCCAAAAACATTCATAAAATCTCATAAAACCACAAAACATTCAAAAAAATCAAAAATCAAAACATTTGAAAAATCTTGAAAATACCAAAAACAGCCTCAAAACATTCCAAAAATGTCACAAAAATCCAAATATTTGAAAAAAATCCATCCGTCTCATCTTGCTTTCACTCGAAATAATCAATCATCCATAATAAACTAATCATCACCTTCATCCTTTGGAAAAAAAAATAGAAACAATCACAACAATCAGCAAAAGCAAGCTTCAATCGTAAAATCAAAATCAAAACAACAAACCTTTAAATGCAAAATCAAACTCTTGATCATTTTCAAACATGTCAATCAACTGTATATCAAAATCCTATCAATCAACTTATCAACCCATCATCATCCTATACAATGCATGTCCTAGGATATATCGTTCTGACAATGGGAATCATTTTGGATATCACTTGGATTCTTATCCTATCAAAACACATCCCTTTTGCTGAAGGTATGAAGAATATTGGATTGTTTGTGTACTTGATCTTTTCTTTTGATTTATCTTATTACACTCATTCCAATGACCTCTCGATGATGTCTACTCAAAATTATTTAGAGAAAAAGAAATGGGGAAACGATCATTATCTTTTGTTTGTTGTGCTTGTTGGACATTCTTGTAATATAACTTGGCGAATACTTGCTTTGCTAGATATGTATGAAGGGTGATTTGGGTAGCTTGTTGACTATTACATTGATAGGTTATTCCTTTCTGTGTTGTGGTCTGAGATGTTTGAAGCTTTTGAAGTGCATCCTAGCAAGGTTTCTATATGTCAGGTGTGAACAGGAGTATTCCTATCTGATTGTTGAGTCAAAGTCCATCACACTAAGTGCAACACCATCCTGGTTCTTTGTACCTTGATGCATCGTACTTATGTGTGTTATCAAACATAAGGTAAGTGGCCCTTTTAAAATCCCAATCCTTGATAAAAAAATCATCAATTTCTCATCATCATCTCTCATAAAGTTGGCTTGTTGGATCCTCTTGTCATCATCTCATTTCTTATTTCTTCTTTTCCACACTAACATCACATCATGATTAGTTAATCATCATCACCAGTGCATCCATCTTGCATCCACAAACCATCAACATTCTACACATCAGCTCACATACATGTTCATCATCATAATATAGATATGTTAATCTAAGCATCTCATAAAATCATACATTTGCATAAAACATTCATTACATAATCATATAGGAATTATTGCATCATCCATCTCATTTGCATCATCATCATAACCATCCATACGTCCATCTTGAACCTCTTTATCATGAGATCGACCCTCAAATCAAATCTTTTCACTCGATCTCTTGAGGGGGCAATGTACTAGTATACTTCTTTCTACTGGGGCATTCGAAAAGAATTTAGAATTTTTTTGAATTGTGATCATGGCAATTTTATTTCTTTGAACCAACACAACAAGTACATTGCTTCAAAGAGGGGCAAAATGTAGACATACAAAACTAGCATCATTCACATTCATCCATTCATCAGGTAAATCAAGTTCATTAATTCCAATCTCCTAAGGTCATCCATTAAATAAATCAACTTTGTTTAAATTAATCCTAACATCATCCTTTTAATTAAATAAATCAAACTTTATTTAATTAAATCTCAAATTCATATTCCTCCTTTTTGATTTAAAATTAAATCTAAGTATCTAAGTCAAATGGGTCAAAACACCTAATCATCATCTTAAATTAATCAAACCATGATTAATCTAATCTAATTACCCATCACATCCTCTAGCTTTTCCCACTGGCATAAATAAAGCATTTTAATTCATTTATTAAAATCCTCATTTTCCCTCAACAAGGCATCTTTGGAGAATATTCCCTCAAGTTTGAATTTGAAAACAAGTTGACTTGTCCCTTCCAACATGGCAATAACTCCCCTCTTACATGTCCCCCACTTGAAATTTAAGTCTCTTTTTTTCCCTCCAACAAGCCAAATTTGTATTTGAAAAGGCCAACCAATCTCATTTATTGGCACATTGACCAAAACTTGCACATCCTCCATCATCGCACATTTGAACAAGTGACATCTTTTCATTGGTGGATCTTTAGTCCCACATCCTCCATGTTTTGCATTCTTCTATCCTTCTTGGCTATAAATAAAGGCCTCCTCTATTGTATTACTCCTCCACAACTCATCACCTTGATCATCAACATATCTGGAGCTTATCAAGGATTGGGAAAGGGCTTCTTTCCACAGAAGCACCAATATACTATGGGATAAGATTTGATTCATGTTATTGTGCTCTCAATTAGTATTCTTGTTGTTTTATTTTCATTATGAATCATGATTCAATATTTCATAGGAGTGCTTGATTTACTTTATTTCATTTGCTAATAATGTTTGTTGGTATTTGAGATAAATGCAGAAAAAGTGCTCACACTTTAAAAAAATGTAATAAAACACATTATCTCAACGAGGGAAAAATGAAGACACTAAAAAATAATTAGTGCATTTTAATCTTTTATCTTCTCATTATCATTATCAATTATTCTATCTATGTTTTTTATTATAAAAGCATGGTAGGGGCCTTGATCTTAAAAAAAAAAAAAAAACATAAGGCCAAAAGGTCCACTAGTATGAGTAGAAACAAAGGCCTACAGGCCTACCAAAAAGAAACACCAAACATAAAGAGAAATAGTCTACAAGTGAATAAACCAAAATGGCATGCATGCCTCAAAAAGGTAGGCATGTCGGCTAGGAAAAAAACCCAAGAAAAATTAAAATGAAAACTAGATAACAAAAAACTAATCCTTAGGACTATTAATAAGATTACATTCTTTCTTGAGCAGCTCCAAGTCATTCTTATAGGTGTCCTCAACATCACCAATAGTATCCTCCTTCGGGGCTTCATCATCTTGTTTATTCTTCTTCTTATGTTTCATTTTATTGACTTTAGATTGCCTAGTAATAGTTCCAAAAATGGCCTAGTTCATAATCCCATGACTGATAGATATAGTGGAGCTCATTGCACTGTCCAACTCTACAATATTTTCCTCAGTGTATCACTTTCATTGTTTGACTCCATTTGGTTAACCCTCCCCTTTAGGTTGTCAATTTGATTCTTAAAATTTTAGAGAGTATCACTTCCTATATCCCCTTCCTCCTTCGACCACACCATAACCTTAATATTATCTTCCTCTTGTTCTAGGTCTGTACCTTCCTCTTCTTCTTCAATGGACATATTTGTTTTGTTCCTATAATTATGCTTCTCCTCCTCTTCCTCACCTTTTTACTCATCTACCTCATCTTCCTTGCTAGTGTTATCATCATTAGACTCGTTCTACATCACCACTTCTAGTTCTTTTTGGATAGTATCAATGTCCTCCTTTGGCTCACAAAAATACTCTTCATCTGAAGACCAATCCTCCTCTTCGAAATTGAACTTTTTCCCATTAAAGTTCTAATTTTTGTTATGTTTCACCACTTGAGCGAGTCTAGCCAACCTTCTCTCACCATAACCACTACTCGTATCAGCTAATTGACCCTTATCACCCTCATTTGGAATATCAATAGTAACATTATTAATTGTCATCTTTTCATCAGGGCCTAGAAACTTTCCTTTGGAACAAGTGGGACTTGCCAAGAATTTTATTTTTTGAGAGGGATGAGTAGATTGCTTTTCCTCTATGAGGGAGTTTTGAGAAAAAACATTAGGTCTAGGGTAGAATATTTTTGCTTCTTTCTAGGGTTAGGTTTATGTTGAAGCATATTGGGATTTTCCTTCAAAGGCTTAATTGGTAGGGGCTTAATATTTTCATTAAACATGAAAAAGGGGTTAAAGCAAACAAATGATTATAGAGTCTTTGAATTAGGCCATAATGTAGTAGGAGGAGGCCCCTTTGGCCCTACATTGATGTAGAGAGGATAAAAGAAAGAAGGGGATATTCATTTTTCATTTCTCCTTATATGATTAAGGAAAAGAAAGTGATAGCCATGAATAGTAGTATATCTACCTTTAAGAGTGGAATATTTCATGATATGTAAACTTAGTAGACTGAAGGGAGACAACAATTTCTCTCTGTCATAACCATTTTGAAATATCCTTAGCTTCTCATCCTTTTCGGGGAAAATATTGATTAAATGTTCGTAGTTTCTCTTTCTCACCTTCACCACTTTAATTCCCTTGCATTCTAGACCTGTTGCTTCACCAATACTTGTCTAGGAGTCACCTCAAAGTAGATAATACTAATAGAAACCTTACCATCCCTCCATGAATTAAATTTTTTTGATGTAAGATCATCATTGAATTCCCTTCATAGCCTTAAAGAAGGGCATCATTTTAGCTTCCTCGAATAACTTCCATTAAAGAAGGGCATCATTTCATCTTTCTTAAATAACTTCCAAAGTTCAATGTTTTATTTGAGGTAGATGCAAGATAATGGTTCAAAGTGCTTCCTTGGAAAAACCATATTCAATCCATAGCCCTTGCACCTCCTTTGCAAGGGGTTTATGATGACGTGGAGTTTTCTAATTATGTGGGTTGGTGGTGGTGGAGTTGGTTGCCTCAATACATGGAAGTAGAATGGTAAGTGTTTTCTTGCGTGAGGGTTAATGCATCTTGGCGTTGTTGTACGATGGCACAAGAGGAAGTAAATGCAATATTCAATGTTGTAGTGTGGGAAATTATACTTTGAAACGTGTGAGAAAATATATTGATTAAATTGCATTGTTGAAAGAGCCATTGTGTTGTTGGTTTGATAGCAGACTATTATAAAAATCATCGCCTTCGACTTCGTTTTATAGCAAATTGGAGGGTTTTAAAATTGTTGTTCTCCTGAATCTGTAAGTCATTTTACATGGGCATTTTGCATAAATGATTATGTTTCATTCTCTGCTTACTGTTCATTCTTATATGTTTGTATCTTTGGCATTATACCCATTTTGGAGACTTTGAAGAGATTATGACTCTGTATGGATGGATAAATTGTAGTTAAATCTTCCTTCTTTCATCAAAAAATATGGTTAGGGTTAGTAATTTTTTCGCCCTTCATTTATTGTTTGTAGTGATCTCTATGCATAATTGGCATTATACCCATTAACATAGGAGTAATTGTAGATTAACATAGGAGTAATTGCATATATATATATATATATATATGCAGAGGGTTAGTATTAAAGCATAAAGATATTCAAGATAAAATTAGTTTAGTGGTTGTTAAGTGTTATTCTAATAGCTCTTTTATAATTTCTCTATTTGTCTATAATATTTTTAATGCCAAGTAATGTAGCTCAAATTTTCAATTAAGTATGTGGCATTATACCCATTTTGCACAGATTGTTGCTACCCATTGGCTTTACGAGTTCTATTTAATGTGGGTTTACTACCAAAGAACGTAGTTCAAATTTTGAATTGAGAAGACAAATCTTACATAGACTGCTTGTCTTGTATCAATATGCTTAATGTGGATTTTCGATCATCTGTCATTTACTTGTGATTCTTAAGTATTTTTCTAATAGTTCTTTTGCAATTTCTCTATTTTGTCTATAATATTTAGTGCCAAATAATGTAGCTTGAATTTTGAGTTGAAAAGCCAACTATTACATAGATTGCTTGTGTTGTATCAATATGTTTTATGATATTCTTTTTTCTAGTTCCACAAAGCAAAATGTTTATTATCGTAGTTTCCCTCTTCTATTCTCCATATTTTAAAGTTGTATTTAATGTGGGTTTCCAATCATCTATCATTTACCTATGATTCTTAAGTGTTTTCCTAATAACTCTTTTACAATTTCCCTATTTTCCTATAATATTTAGTACCAAATAATGTAGCTCAAATCATCAATTGACAAGCGAACTATTACATAGATTGCTTGTTTTAATGTGTTTCAAACTGTTCATTTTTTTCAATATCCCATAACAAACTGTTTGTTATCGTAGTTTGCCTCTTTTATTCTCCATATTTTAAAGTTCTTAAGTGTTTTTATAACACTTTTACAATTTCTCTATTTGTTTATAATATTTAGTACCAGACAATGTAGCTCAAACCTTGAATTGACAAGCCAACTGCTACATAGATTGCTTGTCTTATATCAATATACTTCATGATATTGTTTTTCCCACTTCCCCATAACAAATTGTTCATTATTGTAGTTCACCTCTTCTATTATCCATGTTTTTAAGTTCTATTTAATGTGGGTTTTTGATCATCTATCATTTTCCTATGATTATTGTCTTTCTAATAGCTCTTTTACAGCTTCCCTATTTGTGTATAATATTTAGTGCCAAATAATGTAGCTTGAATTTTGAATTGAAAAGCCAACTATTACATAGATTTCTTGTCTTGTATCATTATGTTTCATAATATTCTCTTTCTCTCATCTTTTTGAAGCTTCCTATAACAAGTTATTCATTGCCATAGTTTAGCTCTTATATTCTTCATATCTTAACCCAGGTAAATATTTTTGTGCATTTAATTAAGGATTGTGTCCTCATGTATTTTTTTGCTTGGCATGACACTTTAGGAGTTTCTTATTCTATTTTCCTTGTGACAAGAATTGTTTTTAACTATCAAAATTTTGAAATTTTATAGATTGGTATAAACTACAAACATGACATTGACCTATATCTTTAGATTGCTTTCAATATTTTTTGGTTTGTGTATGTTTTTCAACCTTTGGTTATTGTTCCTTGTTATCTCTATGCATCTTTGGTACTTACACATTTTATACAACTTATTGCTTGGTATGCTTTTGATTAATTTAACTTAAAATCCATTGAAAAGGAATAGTATGGAATGTGAACTGTATGTAAAAATTAATGCTATCCAATGTTGTTTTCCAACCTTTTCCCATGTGTTTTTTTATACTTTTTCACATTACAATATTGAATATTGCATTTACTCCCTCCCGTGCCATCATGCAACAACACTAGGATGCACTAACCCTCACACAAGCAAACACTTACTATTTTGCTTCCATTTATTGAGGCAACCAACTCCACCCCTGCCAACCCACGTAATTAGCAAGCTCCACTATTGTGATAAACAACCTTAGGTAGTTTGTTGTAGGGAGCTTCAAATAGATGAGAAAAAAAGAATATCATGAAACATATTGATACAAGATTCGAGCTGCATTCTTTGGTAGTAAATATTGAAGAGAAATAGAGAAGTTGTATAAGAGGTGTTAGAATAACACTTATTTGCTACTAAATATTATAGACAAAAAGGGAAATTGTATTCAATTCCCTAAAACATAGAAATATACATATATATATATATATGTATTGAATTTACCATTTCATATTTAAAAATATACATATAAGCAGATATATATATCCATATATATAGACCAAAACCACTATGGCTCATTTAACAATGTAAAAACAATTTATATATACAAATGTATATCTAAATAGATGTGTATGCTATCTTTAATCATATTTATGTAGACTTTGATTTAAAAGGAGTTAAAAATAGCATATATAAGTATTATTTAGCTTGTGAGAAAATTTCTACAATATAGGAATAACATTCAATGATATAGCATTGAGATATTGTTAATAATAGAGCATTTAATGGTGCAATATGTGTAACATGTTCATAACACCACAATGGATCTTTCAAAAATGCAACTTAATCAATATATTTTCTCACACATTTCAGAGTATACTTTTGCACACTACAACATTGAATATTGCATTTACTTCCTTCCGCGCCATTGTACAACAATGCCAGGATGCATTAGCCATCATACGAGAAAACACTTACCATTCTGCTACCACATATCGAGCCAACCAGCTCCACCACTACCAAACCACATAATTATCGAAATCCATGTCATCATAAACAACCCTGGGAAACTCACCGCCAATCATCGGCAATAATTAATTTTTGGCACCGAGATCTTCCTTCACCATTTAAAACTTGAGAAATCACATTTGTTTCCCACAAAAAAATTGCCATTTATGATTTTTTCTTTTATAACCATTGCAGATTTGTGGTTTATGTGATTATGGAGGAAAACCACACAACCATTGTCATGTGCTTCTGAGAGGACAAACAATTTGTTAGTTGCATCACATTGTTTATCCCTACAAGCACATGGCAATGGTGTATGTTGCTCCATTCAACAAAACCATTTTCAATGTTATGGTTGGCCTGGTTTTCATGCTATAGATATCTATATTTTTTTGCTTTCTAATTATTATTGTAGCTTAGAGAAAAGCACACGAGAGAGTTAAGCAATTCAAATCTAATCTATTCAAACTATACTAACAAATCTTCAAAGCTAGATAATCGAGCACAAAAGAAAGATAAGAAAAACATGCATAAAAGAAACTATTTTACCAAACATGCGATCGATTCCGTTGAATAATCTCCATTATTCTTCTCCATTTCGTCTGTGTAGTGTACTTGCCCTCAAATTTTCAGTATTTGTGTGCAAGCATAGCCTAAGTGTTGTGATAATGATGAAACATCGAAGATTTAAGATAATTGCTATAGAAGTCATATGATTTCGAGAGAGATTGGAATGATGAATGATAGATCAATTTATAGAAAATTGATTATTCGAACGACAGGTCAAGATTGAAAGATCAACGGACGGTTGATATTGACAGATTACTCATGCATTATGATAACTGTTATTAGTGACATGAGTGATACAAATTAGAAATAGAATTAAATATTAAATAAATGATTTAATCTTCGAGTTTGGTATTCAAAAACAAAAGAATTATCTTTGCATGACAAAGATAAAGATGGAATAAAGCAACTCTCTATTCGAATGCACACACAAGATTTAATTAATTAAATAGGAATATTTAATTAATATGCATGTACACGCAATTGAGTTAGAACTAGATGACCGAATGATATGACAAAGAGATTACTCAAGAAAGCAACTCAGACATTAGATCTAGAGTTAACTGCGCAATTTAAATAGATGTCGAGTCGAGTCAAAGTGAATACTTAGATAACTCACAAAATTATCTAAATATAGAGGAATGTGTTAAAATAGGATTTATGAATTAAATAATTCATTTAATTCAAGATTTGATATTTGAAGAATAATTAAATAAATAAGATATTTTTAGTTAAGTGATGAAGGGATTTAAATGAATAATTAAATAAATAAAGGATTTATTTAATTATAGTTGACATATGATAAAGAGTAAATGAAATAGGAATATTTATTTAATTTGACAAGAAGGATAAGGTTAATTAGTAACATAATTAAATAAAAAGTGTTTATTTAATTAATCAGATGGAATAAAGAAAAGTGTGAATTAATTAAATAATTAAGATTATTTAATTAATAGAAGAAATGAAGACTTTAGAGAATAATTAAATAATTGACATTATTTAATCATGACTATGGAAGAAATACGAATTATTAAGAAATATTAAATTCACAGGCTTAGACCAGATTTTGGTGTCTACATTTGCCCCTCTTTGATATAATGTCATTTCGGCGTTGTGTCAAAGAAAATCGATAAAAATATGCCCCAGTAATGCCTCGGTTTAAAGCAGGTGAAGGTATGCCCCCTTGGGAAAATTGACAAATTTTCAAAAAATGTCAAATTTTTTTGGAAATAATCCCAATTAGTCCATTGGATAGGCAGGAATGTGGTGGAGTTGAAAAAATTGAAGTTGGAAGTGTTAAGGATGGGTACGAGTCGATTGAAGTTGGAAGTTGATGCGGCCAGTAGAAAGGAATGCCACCAAGACCCTAGGTATAAATAGAAAATGGGGTAAAAACCTATTCATTTTTACCCATATAGCTTTGAGATTCAATATTTTTCTCTGCACCCATAGCGAAGATGTCTCCCGTTCCACACACCCACCATCGAGCATACAAGATCCAGAGCTTTAGGCGGTCAGCCGACGCAGACCCCCCGGTATGTACCTTAATCTCAAATTTTTAATTTTAGGTTTTCATGCTTTTTGATGCATTTATTGTCAATTTTCCTCATGTTTCATTCTTTTAAAAATTCACATTTGAATGCGTTATCAACGCATATGCATGTGGATCACCGCATTTGTAAATTTATGTCCATCATTTAGCGTAGGTTTTCACAGTTCAATGAATTTGTATTTTAGTTCCACGCATTTGTATTTTAGTTCTACGAATTTGCTAAATAGCAACACATTTGCATTTAAAATAGCCGCAATTGTTTATTTTTCAATGCATGTGAAAATATTTCGACACAGTTAATATTTGATTTGCACAGTTGCATGTGATATTTGATTTACGGTGACACATTTTTTATTTATTCATGCAATTGTGATGTAAAATGATGCATGTGACATTGAATGACGCATGTGGACTTCCTGCAACGCAATTGAAAAATAATGACGCATTTGCAAAATAATGACACATTTGACTTTGCATTAGGATAGATGATTGATTCTGACATGAGGGATATATAATGCCATTGTAGGTTGTTTTAGACATTGTGTATATGTGAGAGTCGAGACCTATGACTTTTCGCTTTTGAGATAGCTTACGGAGCACAGAGAAATGATTCCTATGGAATTTGGGTCTTCTTCATGTGACAAACATGCCTACCATTTGGGCAAATTGGGGTTTACTGACGGCATTGTGCAAGTGGTGGCACTTAGAGACTTCCTCATTTCACCTGCCTACTAGAGAGGAAATAGTTACCTTAGATGATGTCTATAGGATTTTGAGACTTCCCATCAAAGGCACGAGGGTGAGGTATGATACCCAGAGGGGTTTCACTGAGATCTGTAGACACTACCCTCACGCCGATATCAGACAGTTAGGGTTTGATCATTATGAGATTAGATGGCATGTATTGGCACAGAGGTATAAGCAGTTGGATTGTCTATTCTGTACATTGATAGGTGGTATAGTGTTTCTTGACTGTCAAGGTCATGGTTTTCCTATGGGTTGGGGGGAGATCCTGGTAGGTATATTAGAGCGATGAGAGGTATATGCTTGGGGTTCTTATCTCCTTGGCATGTTATATTTTCACTTGCATGATATAGCCTATCGAGAGGCTCAGTTCATGAGTTGTGGTACCACGCTCTTGATGGTATGAGCATGGGAACACACTGCCATTTTTTGGATACCAGTTACAGTCGATGTACAACACAGAGCCCCTTATGCCTTCCGTTATGCAAGGGCTAACACTCAACACCACATGGGAGATACTGGGTATTTCAAACATGCCATTGACACTATGGTATAGTTTTACATGGAGACCATACTTGGGATGTGTAGAGTGGTCAAATAAGGATGCGAATTTTCCTTTTTTCTGCCAGAAACAGTACCTAATTGGGCAGACTATTTCACATGTCCATATTATAGAGCGAAATTTTCCAGATCATGTATTGCGGCAATTCGAAGAGGTTCAAGATGTGCCAATTTTGTGAGGTCCTCACGAGAGATCCCCTTGTGGGGTCTAGAGATTCCAGTAGCCACTACTGAGGCATATATTGATGGATTGCATGCAGTTCCATGGGGATGGAGAGATGGGACAGCAGACCCAGGTACCACCGAGGCATACGATCAGTGGTGGGTCGTGCATAGGTCGATTCCCCTTACAGATTCAGATCAGCCTGTGTCGATAGAGCGACAAGGGATAAGACCATGCAGTAGGCGTAGCAGAGGAAGAGGTCAGAGAGGTGGAGGGGGTCGTGGTGATGATGGAGATGGTGGTGGAGGTGGTCAGGGAGGTTGTAGGAGAGGGAGGCTTAGATGGAGGGGACGAGGGCCACCATTATCACCCATCCGTGAGGAGGGATAGGGGAGGAGGATGTTCCCATGCTAGATATTGGAAGAGGTGGGTAGGAGGTGCATGTTAGGATTGGCGGAGAGGAGGAGCATCCCATAGAGGAGGGCGTTCTAGAGGTTCATGCAGAGGAGGAGGTAGACAGAGAGGAGGAAGAGATTGATGCCCTTGGCTTACTTGGTGCCTATTAGGATGATGATGAGGAGGATGATGATCATGAGTGGGAGATTTGAGATAGGATTCTAGAGGAGTTGGAGGATGAGGATGATGGTGTGTCAAGGGTGAGACAAGATGACACAAAGGCAGTTGATTCCAACACTGCTACATTTCGGGCCTAACTTGCATCCTTGGAGGAGCAGATGAGGGTCATGATGTCTGAGAGAGATGTGTTATAGATGGAGAGGGACAAAGCTTTCATGGACAAAGATCAGGCCATAGCTCAGAGATAGGAGACCGAGTAGAGATTTATAGAGATTAGAGCTTTATGCACTAGGTCAGAAGCTACATTTGTTAGAGAGTTAGTCAGAGCTGGGGAGAGGGCCACTTATTACAGAGATTTGTATGAGATAGTAGCTCCTCCAAAGAGACGGGTCCTGAGTTTTTTAGAGGCACGTAGTGAGAGGTCCTACACTAGGACCCACAACAGGAAAGTTAGCACATAGGGTGTTGAGCAGCCACGCAGAGCTAGTCCATACGATAGGCCAAATTCAGGTCACAAGTCATTAGGTTCCCGACATCAGTCATCCGCACACTCCAGTCATGATAGCAGTGGCAGTTCAGGATAGGGACATGTGTTGATATATACTTGAGACATTGTATTATGATCATATAGCCTGCGGGCTTCCATATTTATTGATACATTATGACATTGTGATGTGACATTGTTGAGCGATATATATATATATATATATATATATATATATATATATATATATATATATATATATATATATATATATATATATATATATATATATATATATATATGATTTTGGCAGCGATTTCCATGATATTCATTTCTATTTATTGATTATGTAGTCATTTATTTGCACATGTTATGTTTATATGATATGCCTTGTGATGGATGATTGTATGTGCTTTATGATGTGTTTATGCAGTCTATGATATGATGTTGATTCTATGTGATGTTATACAGATGTAATATGGTGCATGAATTTACATTTGTTATGTACATGGAATGCTTATGATACGTAATCTATGATGAGAAATGTCTATTATGCCATGATGTTCTAGATATAATAAATGCCTATATGTTTTTATGTTTTCTAATGCAAGATGTATGTATGATTGATGATGTATGATTTGGAAATGATATTTTCTAACATGAATGTGTATGCATGATGATTTATATTGTTGTGTGTCACAGGACTCCATCATAATGCAAGAAAGAAGAACTATTAGTACGGAAAGAAAGATTGAGAAATAATGAAAGAAATGCGATGGATGTTAGTATTAGCAATCTTTGATGTTTCGTTATATCGAAAAAGGTGTTGCACTTTATCATCATTGGGAAGGACTAATACGAATGGAGAAAAACACCATGATATGATATAGATCAAGGTGTGCAAGGTCATCCACTTGCTAACAACAGACAGTCGCAGACAAGGATTGTCGTTAACTCATACTAAGGGCACAAGTTGCCCCAGTATTTTTGTGAAGACAAACCATAGATAGGAAACAAAATAAAAGACGGGTCATGAGACATCATCGCTCCTCTAAATCCTTCATGGGACATCCTTGAGGAAACTAGTAACATGACTCAAAATCAAATTTTAAAAGACAGTTGACAGACAACAGTCAAAGAAAATAGAATTCTGATACATTGTTGCTTCTCTAAATCCTGCATGGGACATCCTTGAGAAAGCTAGTAACATAATCCTCATCATAAAGTCAAGTGAAATGATAAGATAAATAAGCCATAAATTCAAAAAGGTCGTAAAATATTTTCCAAAACTTGATCTTGTTTGTTTGATTAGTTTTGATTGATAAAAGGATTGATTGATAAAACCTGATTTTAGGAGATACACATTCCAGATAAGACTGTGAGTCTGGTTTCGATGTTATGACTATCTATATAAGGCATGACAAAGCATGGTTTCAAAAAGACATGTATCGTATAAGATGTTGAGTGAAATACCGTTGATGTGATAACCTGTGTAAGGCTATGTTGACTGTTTGACAATGTGGATATGTAGGAAGGACTCATCCTATATAAGACATAGATTATTTTGTTGATATCAATATTCAGGAAGGACTCATCCTGAATAAGAAAAAGGTTGATTGTTTTGATGATGTCTATCTGCAGGAAGGACACATCCTATAGTAGACATTAGTTGATCTGTTTGGATTGTTTTGTTGGCAATTTGTTTGATTTGACTTAGAGACATTGCTGACTTGTTCACTAGATTGATGCGTGACTTAATATGATGTGCTGAGAATTGACTGTGTGTGATGAAAAACCCTAAAGGACTAACCTAGTGCGGCCTCGAGGGCTCATCGATTGATGGCCTTGCCTACGTTATACACATAGAGACCTCGTTGTTCGACTTGAATTTGATTGACAAGACTGACTACAAATAGAAGACGTGTGTGATAGTGAATGTGAAAAACCCTAATGGATTGACCTAGTGCATCCTCGGGAGCTCATCTATTGATGGCCTTGCCTACGTTATACATGCAGAGACCTTGTAGTTCGACATGACCAATGACCTTGTCATATAGACATATGGGTTGAATCATGATTTTATATAGACAAACCTAAATGGACTAACCTAATGCCTCGGGGGCACATTGGCAGATGGCCTTGCCTACGTCTAGTCATAGAGGCAACGTAGTTCGACAAATGACAAAGATTGACAAGTGCGACTAACTCTAACTTTGTTTTTGGATTTTTGACATGTTTTATTTATTTATTTTTTCCTTTTTAAAGTTTTTTGATGTTTTTGTGTTTTCTCAAGTCATTTTGTGATGTTTTTGGATTTTTCTATGGTTTGATGTCTTCAACATAGCTAATGGAAGAATCAATATTACGCACGTCAAGTGTTTTCCCCCAGTCGAGTATAAGACCAATTGATTATGAATAGGGTAAAATGGGGGATACAAAATGCACTTGATGTTAATCGTTCTAGGTTATGGGAAAGACTACCACTTATTATGAAGGATATGTACAAGCGATGGATGGGAAAGATAAGTGATATGTACAGGGTAGTAGATTAGAATCATAGTAGACAAAGGAGCAGAGTTAACTACACATGGCACCTATTTGGAAAATTTTCACCATGGTACATATCCAAAGCACCACCGAAGTGGTTTTCACTATTGGATGAATTATTTGTCTTTACTATTTTCTGGATTTTCTAATTTTTTTGGTGTTACCAAGACACCTGTTTGCCAGGTTTTCACCTTGGTAGCGATTTTTTTGATTTTCTATTTTTTTTTGTATTTTTGCTAATTAAGACAAGGCCCTTAGAAGCTATGTGTAGAACTTCTTTAGATGAAGACTATTAATTGGTTAGGACAATGGTTCCCCTTCAGGATTAAAGAGTTGATACGCTCCTAATCCAAAGGCTTCTGTAACAATATACGGTCCTAACCAATTAGGTTCAAAATTTCTTGGTTTTTCTCTATCTGCTTGATTCTTTGGGTTCTCCATTAAAACCAGGTCACCAATGTCAAAGTTTTTGTTCAAGACCTTCCTGTTATAGCTACGACAAAGGAAATTCTGATATGCTTGGAGATGGTCTAGTGCCTTCTGTCTTCGCTCATCTAGGAATTCTAGCTCATGGAGCCTCGATACTGGTACTCTTCATCATCAATGTTCCCTTTCAAGGATACCCTCAGGGAAGGAATCTCAACCTCAATAGGAAGAATGGCTTCATAACCAAATACTAGTGAATAGGGAGTGGCACCAGTGGGAGTACAGATACTTGTGTGATAAGCCCATAAGGCGGGATTAAGCTGTAAATGCCAATCACGACCAACATCATTGACAGTCTTTTTGAGGATTCTAATGATAGTTTTTTTAGATGCCTCTGCTTGGCCATTACCTTGTGGGTAGTATGGAGTGGAAAAGTGATGTTGAATATGAAATTCATCACAAAGATGGCAGACTTCTTGATTCTTAAATGGGCAGCCATTATTCGTGATTATGGACTGAGGGACACCATATTGACAGATGATATAGTTTAGGATAAACTTAGAGATTTTTGTGTCAGTAATGTATGTCATTGGAATAGCCTCAATCCACGTCATAAAGTACTCAGTGGTAGTGATGATGAATCTGTGGCCATTGGATGATGTGGGATGGATCTTTCCTATGAGGTCAAGTCCCCATTGAGTGAAAGGCCATGGTGACGTTATAGGATGGAGCTCCTATGCTGATGCATGTATCAAGTCTCCATGAACTTGGCATTGGTGACATTTCTTTACAAAGACATATGAGTCCTTTTCCATAGTAGGCCAATAATAACCCAGTCTCATAATCTTTTTGGCTAAGGTAGGACTGCTAGAATGGGAACCACATATACCCTCATGCACCCCATGCAAGGTTGCTTGTGCTAAATTAGAATCAAGACATCTCAATAGGGTATTATCTTTAAGGCACGTCTATATAGGGTGTCTCCGACGATGGTGTATTTGGCTGTCTTGGGGAGGAATGTCCTATGTTGGTTGTTTGATAGGCTAGTGGGTATGATTTCGGCATGGAGGTAGTCATAGATTTCATTGTACCATGGGGAATCAAGACCAACAATCTCACATACCATCTTAGAATCTCGGATATCGTAGGCTGGGACCAAAAGTTGTTCTACCAAGAACTCAAACTTAGGCACGTTGCTAGGAATGTCTAGAAATGATGCAATTGTAGCCATAGCGTCTGCTGCCCTATTTAAAACACACAATATCTGATGAAATTCAACCTTGTCAAAGTACTCTTTAAAGCTATCAGCCATGTGTTTGTATGGAGCAAGCTTCTCATCCTTAGTCTCATAATCATCATTTACCTATCTGATTACTAGTTGAGAATCGCCATATACCTATAGGTTCTTAATTTTCCACTTGACTACCATGTGTAACTCAGTCACTATAGCTTCATACTCTACTATGTTGTTACTACATGGGAATGAAATCCTGAACGACTTAGGGATGGAATCACCCTATGGTGTGCTAAATAGTATACTAGCCCCTGAGCCATGATTTGTATGTGTCATCAAAGTATAGTTTCCATGTTTTGTTTGTGTCTATGGTGAATATAAATTCATTAGGAAAGTCTGCAACTAATGGATGATCTGCTTGCATTGGTGCGTTGGCTAACTGATCAGCAATGACTAGTCCTTTAATAGCCTTTCTCTCCACTACTGGATATCATACTCACTAAGTATCATAACCCATTTGGCCAGTCACTCTGTTAATGCTGCCTTGTTGAGAAGATATTTCAGAGGATCTATTTTAGCAATCAACATTGTTTTATGGTTTAGCATATAGTGCCTTAGTTTTTGGGTAGCAAATACTATTGCAAGATAGGCATGTTCAATGGTACTATAGTTGATCTCATAACCTACCAAAGTCCAACTGATATAGTACACTTCTCTTTCATGACCATCATCATTCTATGCAAGAAATGCTCTGAGTGATGAATGGGTTGCTATAATATAAAGAATCAGTGGTCGTCCTTCAACAGGTGGCATTAAGACTGGTGGTGTGAGTAGATATTCTTTAATCAATTGAAAGCCTCTCTGCACCTAACTGTCCATGCAAAGGGTACCCATTTCTTAAGTAAATGTTGAAAAGGATGCGTCTTATCTGCTAACTGCACTATAAATGTTTTGTTGGATTGCAGTCTTCCTTGTAGTGTCCTTAGTTGACTAAGATTAGTTGGTGGAGGCATGTCTCTGATTGCTTTTGCCTTGGCTTGATCCACTTCAATGCCTCATCTGGAAATGATATAGCCTAAAAGCTTTCCTAACTTTACTCCAAACACACATTTCTGGGGATTGAGTCTCACTTTATACTTCTCCATCCTTTGAAATATATTGTCTAAAACCTGTAAGTGTTATGCCCTTGTCTTGAATTTAACTAAAATGTCATTGACATAATCCTCCATAAGAGTGTGTACTAGATCATAAAAAATGGTGGTCATGGCATGTTGATAGGTTGCTCTAGCATTTTTGAGTCCAAAGGGCATAACATTCCAGCAATACGTTCCCCAAGGACAATTGAAAGTTGTCTTAGGTTGGTATTCAGTTACAATTCTGATTTGATTATATCTTGAAAATCCATCCATAAGGGACAACATCTTATAACCTACTGTCATGTCTACTATCATGTCACATTGATAGGTTTCTCATGGCACGTTGATAGGTTGCTCCAGCATTAATAGGTTGACTAGATCATAAAAAATGGTGGTCATGGCACGTTGATAGGTTGCTCTAGCATTTTTGAGTCCAAAGGGCATAACATTCCAGCAATACATTCCCCAAGGACAAGTGAAAGTTGTCTTAGGTTGGTCTTCAGTTGCAATTCTGATCTGATTATATCTTGAAAATCCATCCATAAGGGACAACATCTTATAACCTGCTGTCATGTCTACTATTATGTCTATGTTAGGCAAAGGGAAGTCATCCTTAAGAATGTAAGCCTTGTTGATATCTTTGAAATCAGTGCAGATGTGGATGCCCCTTGTTGGTTTAGTGATTAGTACAAGATTGGAAATCCAATCTGCATAGTCGATTGATCTAATGAAACCAACATCCAACAGTTTCTTGAGTTCTACCTTAACTAATAAAGCAATATGTGGATGTATTTTCCTCAATTTTTGTTTCATTGGTTTGACACCTGGTTGTAAGGGAAAGTGATTTAGAACAAGTTTAGGATCCAACCCAAGCATGTCTGTATACGACCAGACAAAATTTATCTGTCTTTGTGCAAAGAAGTTCTGGAATTTTGTCTTCTCTTCTGTTGTCAATGACGCTACAAAATAAACTAATCCATGATTCTCTTCTATACCTATGTTGACTTCTAATGATTCTTCAACAAGCATGGGTGAATTTTCCTATGCAATGGGGAGAATGTTCAAACCTCCATTCATAGGCGAGTAAGAGAGGTTTTCGCCTTTAGATGCGTCCTTTATTTTTACTTTTTCATCGTCTAGAGGAATCTTTTAGTTTTCACCTAGAGACTTGTCCTTTTTATCTTGTTTATTCTTTTTCTCATTTTTGCAACTAGAGGGTTGAAAAAATTCCCCAAAATATGATTTATTGTCCAAGTCAATGGTAAAACCAGCCTTGTGATCACCGCTAGGTATGCCTTCTTGTAATCCCAAGAACTAAAAAATTGCTTCATTGTTCTCAAAAATGTCTAAGACGAGTGTGTCTTGTTGGTCCCAATCAATGAGTTTGGGATAAACTAAGGGCATGTCATCATCAAAGTTATCAAAGTTTAATGGGGTCAAGGTAAGGACTCAATTGTTCATATGGTCACAAAAGTCTTGTACTAAGTCTTGTTCACTCTTAGGTTTAGATCTAGGTGGATTGAGAGGTGGGCCTAATGCTAAGGTTTGGTTATCTGAAATAGATGTATCAGGTTGCCAAGAGGTAGGCTCAAGTGATTCCCAATAATAATGTTTAAACCATTCCTCTTTTTTCATATTCTTTGGTGGACATAAATTCAATGGATTTGGTGAGGACTTAACATTAAGTCAAGTTCTCCAAATAGCTTGTCAAGGTCCATGGAAGAGGTAGAGGATAGGGAATCCCACTCATAGTCATTGGAGTCAGGGGAGTCATAGTGATATTGGTCAAATGGTTCATGAGATGTCTCAATATCTTCTAAAGCACTTACTTCCTCAATTAAGGGTGATGTGGTACTAGGAATGCCAATCTGAATCGGTTGAAACCCAAGCCCTAAGCCTTTTGGCCATTGAGAAACAAAGATTGGTTCAATCCTCCCATCTTGATTTAAGCCTAAACCACTCTGTCCATTATATCCCTTTCTCTGCATGATTGTGAAACCCTTTCCATATAGATATGTAGGAATTTGAGCAAGTGAGAGAGGTTCTTCATCATCTTCCCTATACAGCCAGGAGGTGACATCTTCTGTATTTATGACCTCTTTGCCTAATTATCCCCATTTAGTGAAATTTGTTGTGGGAGGAATGCGTATAGTGACCATAGATTGTCTCCTATATGATGTAGGTAAACCGTATGACTTAGGAGAAATCAAATGGCTAACACAATAAGATGACTTCATGTAATACTCTCCACAACCCTTGTCTTGGATCTCAACCCTAGGAGTGGTAGGAATTGAAGGTGAAATAGATGTTCGAGTGAGTGTGGATGGATCGACATAGTGAGATGAATTGGATGAGGAAGCCTCTTGGTTTACTGGCACTTGGCGTTGAGGTATCTCTTTGAGATTGGTGCAATATTGGAATGGATTTGGGTCACCATCTATAGTAATTTTAGTGCCATTGTAAGGGAATTTGAGACATTGATGATATGTGGAAGGGACCGCCTTCATGGCATGAATCCATGGTCTGCCTAGTAGAAGGTTGTAGGGAAGGGTGAGATCCAAAACCTAGAACTTTGTCTCCATTATTGCGGGACCGATTCTGATAGGAAGTGTTACCACCCCCTTGGATTTTCGTTCCTCATCATCATAAGCTTTAATGACAATACTTTTGGTTGTGTCTACGCATGCTTCTGAGAAACCTAATGCCTTAATCAATTTTAAAGTGCACAAATTTAACCCTGCTCCTCCGTCTACCAAAACTCGTCTAACTTTGGTGTCATCAACAAGGACTTCAAGATGTAAAGGGTCGTTATGGTTTTTCTTTTTAGTTGCATAGTCTTGTTCAAAAAACATGGCATGATGATTATTGGTCAAGTAGCCCACCATTTCCTGGAAATGATTGACATCGATATCATTTGGGATAGTGGTTTTTTGTAAAGCTTGATCTAAGATAGATCGATGCTCAGGGGAAATACACAATAGTTCCAAGATTGAGATTTGGGTTGGAGTCTTCCCCAACTGGTCAAGTAGGTTATATTGTGACTTAAAAGGCTGTGCTATTTACTGTGATGGAGGACCTTGGATAGTGATCTTAGTACGATGATTTTTAACCACACACTTGAGGTTTTTATTGATAGTAATGGTATTAATATTCTCATTGGCAATGCGAAGGTGATTAATGGTTTTTCCACTATTATAATCATGCTTGATATTCACATAGTTGGTTGACATATTGGTCTTGGTACTCAAACTGGGGATATTCCCTTTCCCATGGTCATGGAGTAGATTAGAAAAGACTTGATGATCTGTGTTTGATGACTTTTGTTTCTATCCACTAACTTCGATAATTCTCTTTTTGACAAGATCATGTATGATATTTTTCAGTTGGCGACAATTTTGTAGGTTATGTCCCTTAGTTCTATGATAATCACAAAAGGCATTGTCATCCCATCAAATTGGTTTAAATTGTCCTGGATCGTATTGTCTTGGATCTTGAAGCTGTATAAGATTATGTTGTAACAGTTGTTTGAATACAAACTTAATGGGTTCCCTTAAGGGAGTGAACTCACGTTTTTGAAACCTCCTTTGTTGTGGATGTTGAGTATTTTGGACCATGCTGGAAGGTTGATTGACAACATTAAGCATGTTGGCCGAAGAGTTAGATCCTTGTAATGTGATGATTGGTCTTGCTTGTACAGTTTTAGCATCAACTACCCCATCATTGGTGATGTTTTTATTTCGAGACCAAAATCTGTTTCTGTCATTGGGGGTATTTTGCACTATCAGATTTCTATTGGATGTAGATTTCTTAAGTTCTCCTTTTTCAATGAGATCCTTTTCTATTATAACCCTTTTTTCCACTAGTTTTGAAAAAGATTTACAACAATGTACCCTTAAATTACTCCTTAGTTTTGCATGAAGGTTTTCCTGGAACATAGTGACTTTTTGTTTTACAGGTATTTCGACAGGACACCGGCTAGCTATAGTCCTCCATCTCTAGAAGAAAGCGATGAATGTTTCACCTTTGTCTTGTGTTGTGTGACACAAAGTTGCTATATTTATCTCATGGTCTATGTTGAAGGAGAATTGCTCAACAAATTTCTCAACCAGTTCACCCTAAGATCTGATGCCATAGTCTAGACCTGAAAAACCACTCTAGTGCAATTCCTACAAGACTTCTTGGAAATAGTCTCATAAGATATGTGGGGTCATAAGTGACATCTATGCACATGGTAGAAAATTCCCTTATATGTTCTATTGGATTCCATTTTCCATTGTACTTAGGGAGATTCGATATGCCATACCCATGGTGGAAAGGTGTCATGTACAATGATCTATCAAAGGGAAATGGGCATATGTCCTTTGTTGAAAAGGATTTCTTAGTTGACACTACCATATTATCCATTTGCATTTTTAATGCCCGCATTTGTGTTTGTAAGACGTCAACCTGTGTTAATGATGTGCTGGGTGGATTATGTGGATCTGTGTATGTATTCTAAAATCCAAGGTCTCGTGATGGGTTTCGATTGAACATTGGTATTTGATGCGGGTTTGGATTCAGAATGTTGATAAACATGTTCTAGTTTAGAATCTGAATAAATTGTTTTTGACTTGGGATCTGTGCAAATTGGTTTTGACTTGGATTCTATGTGAATGGATTCTGACTACCACTCTAGGAGAAGGGATTCTGATTCAAAATCTATGTGAATTGGTTTTGACTTGGAATCTATGTGAATGGATTCTGACTACCACTCTGTGAGAATGGATTCTAATTTCCATATTGGAATGAGGGAATGCCTTTTGTTTGTGTAGTCTACGATATAGTACTAGTGACTTGAACACTAGGTATGACCATTGACTATGGTATGGTACTTGTGGCATGAACACTAGGTATGGTTGTTGATTGTGGTATGGTACTCGTGGCACTGACATTTGGTATAGAGGCTGACATTTTAGATCTTTTATTCCCAACAAGAGGACCAAAGGGATTGGATGATGATGCCCCTATAATGAAATTAAATCTTGATGTCATGCCAGACATACCAAATGGAGACATATGGACTGTCGTACTATGTGTAGGTGTACCAGATGGTATGGTTGTATTTACCTAAGGTATAGTAGTATTAGTAGTCGTTGTATTAATCACTTGTGTAGGTTGAGCTTGTAAGGTGCTAATACTGAATCCTATAGGTAAGGTAGCGCCTTTAGCTAGAAATTTGGCTAAGTATCGTTGACGATCATTTGCTAGGTACTCATCTGTAAAATAGAAAAACTCAGGGTCCTGTGCCACAGCCTCTATGTCTTCTGTTGTAATGTGTCCTTGAGTGTTTGTAGTGGTGAATTTTTCTAATAAAGTCTTATGAGGTCTTGTGGAGAATGGATTGATGAATTTGTTTTGGTTTGACATCTTTTCTCTCTCCCTTCTCTTAGACCTAGTTTCAACCATGTAAGATAAGCTCAATATGCAAGGAATGCAAAACTACATCTATGGAAAATATGACTCTAGTGTATGTTTTGGGTTTTTTCTGAATGTAGAATAAGGAATGTTCTAAGATGATGACAATATCGAAAAATGCAAAGTCTAAGCAAGCTTCTAAGGAAATGAATTCTGTAAACCTGAGATGGGGGTAACAACTACCTAAAGTCTAACTAAGGCATCAATTTAGTTATGTCAAGGAACCAATGTAGGATGAGGATCAAAGACAAGTTGAGTTTCCTAACTAGACAAATGAGCTAGGAGGACTCTCTGTAAGACAAAGGATAAGATGATAGGACTAAGTTCAATGATAGATTTCATTGACGCTATGATTTTTCTAAAGTGTAGATGGTGGACCTATCCTAAAGTTTGTAAAACTAACCTTCCTATAAGTTTAAATCTAAAGGCAATATGTACTCAAAGATGAAAGTAAAACTCAGAATTAGAACGACTATAGTAATGACTTAATGATACCTAAAGGATGCAAAATTGAGCAAATCATTTTTGGTTTCTGTCTAAGGACAAGTAAGAAAGATCAAAGACCGGTATAATAATGTCGACCGAATAGTGACTATGAATTCTGGTTTTCTAATAATCTAGAAAATGTGTCGCAAAATTTATCAAATGCGGTTATGTTTCACAGTTGTGATTTTTTGTCAATCAGTTGCATGTTTCTGGTAAAGTTCAGTGTCTAAATCTAGAAAATACAGCTAAGTTTCTCACAGATGCAACTCGTAATGACAGTTGTGACTCAGGATGTAACAAATACAGTCTTCCTAAAGTTATGCACTAGTAAAATTTCTATGACAGTGGAAAATACGTCGTTCTAGGTTATAGTTGTGGCTCACCTTATCAGATGAGTCACAAAATATCACAAGTGCGGTTTCCTAAGATAGATGCGGTTTTCGACAAAGAAAATGTGAGCTAATCTGGCAGATGTGACTCTAGAGTAAACATATGTGACTTGACAGAATAATTGTGACTCTCTGGTGAATAGTTGTGACTCTGTTGTGTTTTCAATGAATGGAGATATAAAACTAACGCTATTTTTTTGTGATCAAGTTCTGGCAAACAAAAAAATCATAAGAGAAAGTGTTTTTAGTTTCATTCTGGACTCAAAGAACATTTAATTTGACAACAAACAAGCACATCCTAGGTTATGAAGGACAATATTTATTGATTTCTCACTTGGGTTTCCCCAGCTACACTTATTCATAGTAGATGATTAGTAGCTTGATCAATCTGGCTCCCCTCAATGGCTCATTAATGCCATTCAGGGCAGCCAAGCTATAGTACCCATTGCATACCTTCATCTCTACACATGAACCGTAAGAATATGAGACAAATTCACAGGTCTGACCTACTGTACTAGCAAATAGAAGGATTTTGGACACTAGAAACAAAGGTGTTTAATTAGGGCATTCCATTCATAGGGCATGATCCATGCAGCGAGAGTCCCCTTTCAAATCCATCCCGTCAGAACCATACGTGTGATTCCTAGGCTTTCCCCAAGAATCCACTTTTATATACCAGCTAGAAGTCCCTTGGGTTTAGGGTGCTACCGGTTTGAGTCGTCCTGGGGTGAATAATTTTTCCCACCAGAACAGGCCCAAGTTCTAGAGTTAGTAACCATTTCTCTTACACCCAATATCACACGGATGCACAAGGGGAGAGGATACTTCGATGTACCAAATTGTGAGGGTAATTACACAATTGTGCTTTCAGACCAAACACAGTAGAGACTTGTTAATTTTAATCCAAATGAAAGATTTGCTACACTACCAAACAATCTGTTTCAAAAATTTAACTAGGGACTTTGACATGCGTTCTACAGAAAGATTCATTAGTAGTTTGATATTTCTCTTGGACTATCGATCTGCCAAAAACTTCATTAACTCGTCAAGACACATGCTAAAAATAGAAGATTAGCGTAAATAAAAACATGAAAGGAAACTATAAATTGAAAGTCCAAATCCTAAAAATATACCAGTCGGATGCGTCATTTTCTATATCAAATGTGTCATGGTATTTTACTAGTCAGTTGCAACTCAGAAAATGACAGATGTGTGATTCCTTTTCAGATGTGTCGTTTCCAATCACAGTTACGGTCAACAAAGTCAATTGCATCATTTCGTCAAACTGATGCATCTTTGAATATCAATTGTGGCATTTTGTCAAACTGATGCATCGTTCCATACAAAAACCTACAAAATCAAATAAAAGTCGACGGATACGCGAAGATGGTGTCTTCACGTCGAGTTCACCAAATGTAGCTTAGAGAAAAACACACGAGAGAGTTAAGCAATTCAAATCTAATCTATTCAAACTATACTAACAAATCCTCAAAGCTAGATAATCGAGCACAAAAGAAAGCTAAGAACATTCATAAAAGAAATTATTTTACCAAACATGCAATCGATTCCGTTGAATAACCTCCATTATTCTTCTCCATTTTGTCTGTGTAGTGTACTTTCCCTTAGATTTTTAGTATTTGTGTGCAAGCATAGCCTAAGTGTTGTGATAATGACGAAACATCGAAGATTTAAGATAATTTCTCCAGAATTCATACGATTTCGAGAGAGATTGGAATGATGAATGACATATCAATTTATAGAAAATTGATTATTCAAACGATAGGTCAGGATTGAAAGATCAACGAACGGTTGATATCGAAAAATTAGTCATGCATTATAATAACTTTTAGTAGAGACATGAGTGATACAAAATAGAAATAGAATTAAAGATTAAATAAATGATTTAATCTTCGAGTTTGGTACTCGAAAATAGAAGAATTATCTTTGCCTGACAAAGATAAAGATGGATTAAAGCAACTCTCTGTTCGAATGCACGCAGAAGATTTAATTAATTAAATAGGAATATTTAATTAATATCCATGCACACGCAATTGAGTTAGAACTAGATGACCGAATGATATGACGAAGAGATTACTCGAGAAAGCAACTCAGACATTAGATCCTGAGTTAATTGCGTGATTTAAATAGATGTCGAGTCGAGTCAAAGTGAATACTTAGATAACTCACACAATTATCTAAATATAGAGGAATGGGTTAAAATAGGATTTATGAATTAAATAATTCATTTAATTCAAGAATTAATATTTGAAGAATAATTAAATAAATAAGATTTATTTAATTAAGTGATGAAGGGATTTAAATGAATAATTAAATAAATAAAAGATTTATTTAATTATAGTTGACATATGATAAAGTGTAAATGAAATAGGAATATTTATTTAATTTGACAAGAAGGATAAGGTTAATTAGTAACATAATTAAATAAAAAATGTTTATTTAATTAATCAGATGGAATAAATAAAAGTGTGAATTAATTAAATAATTAAGATTATTTAATTAATAGAAGAAATGAAGACTTTAGAGAATAATTAAATAATTGACATTATTTAATCATGACCATGGAAGAAATATGAATTACTAAGAAATATTAAAGTTGCAAGCTTAGACCAAATTTTGGTGTCTACAATTACTTCTTATATGTGCCCATGTTTGGTAAGTATTTTTCTAATAGCTCTTTTACAATTTCTCTATTTGTCTAAATATTTAGTGGTAGATAATGTAGCTCAAACCTTGAATTGACAAGCCAACTGTTACATAGATTGCTTATCTTGTATCAATATGTTTCATGATATTGTTTTTCCCACTTCCCCATAACATATTGTTCATTATTGTAGTTCACGTCTTCTATTCTCCATGTTTTTAAGTCCTATTTAATGTGGGTTTCTAATCATCTATCATTTTCTTGTGATCATTAAGTTTCTTTCTAATAGCTCTTTCATAGTTTCCCTATTTGTCTATAATATTTAGTGTGAAATAATGTAGCTTGAATTTTGAATTGACAAACCAATTGTTACATAGATTGCTTGTCTTTTCTCAATATATTTCATGATATTCTCTTTCTCTCATATGTTTGAAGCTTCTTGTAACAAGTTGTTCATTGCCATAGTTTAGCTCTTGTATATTCATATCTTGACATAGGTAAATGTTTTTGTGCATTTAATTAAAGATTATGTCCTCATGTATTCTTTTTCTTGGCATGAAACTTTGAGTTTCTTATTCTATTGTCCTTGTGACAAAAAATGTTTTTGACTTTTAAAATTCTAAAATTTTATAGATTGGCATAAACTACAAACATAACACTGACCTGTACCTTTGGACTGCTTTCAATTTTTTTGGTTTGTGTATGTTTTCTAGCCTTTGGTTATTGTTCCTTGTTATCTCTGTGCATATTTGGTGCTATATGCATTTTGTACAACTTATTGCTTGGTATGCTTTTGATAAATTTAACTTAAAATCCATTAAAATGGAATGGTATGGAATGTGAACTATATGTGAAAACTAAGGCTATCCAATATTATTTTCCAACCTTTTCTCATGTATTTTTTTATACTTTGTCACACTGCAACATTCGATATTTCATTTACTCCCTCATGTTCCCTTGTACAACAATGCCAAGATGCATTAACCCTCATGTGAGAAAACACTTACCATTTTGCTTCCATGTATCGAGGAAACCAACTCCACCACCGCCAACCCATGTAATTAGCAAGATCCACCACTGTCATAAATGTTAAATAGGCGCAAAACAATTCAGAGGGGGGGTGAATTAGTTATCACACAAATTATAACTTAAAACTTTATCACTTATCAATTCTTCAACCACACTATTCTATTATTAAATACAAGCATGAAACACAAATAACAGAAAGTAAATCAACACAATGAACAATTGATTTTTACGTGGAAAACCCAATAAGGGAAAAAAATGGTGAGGATTAACTCACAATATAAAGATTATAAAACTGAATACATAGGCTCACTGCCAAGGGATCACTTCCTAGAAGAGGACTCACTATCCAAATACAAAGGCTCACTGCCTACAAAGGATTCACTACAACATTTAACACAACATTTAAACACAAAAGACAACAAAAGATCCACCACAACATTTAACAAACCTTCACAACTTTGAAAAAGAATTGCAGAAACCTTTAGCTCAATTCCTTCAGGAATCTGACACAATAAAATCAACTATGACAACTCACTCACACTCGCACACTTTTTCTCTTATGATTTGTAGCTTACTTTCATCACTTTGCATCGCATTGTCATACAAATCTTCACAATTTTACTTACTTTTATACCATTCTCAACCTTAGAAGCATTTACCAAGGTTGGCCAAAAATAACTCATTTCATAAATTCAAATTAGGTCAGTAACTCAAAATTCCAATGATGGAAAGGAGTAAGAATGGACCAATAAAATTATTTTTCAAGATAAAAAATAATATTCTCAAATCAATCACATGATTCCTTAATTAATTTTTATTCTTCGAATGAAGTGTATACACCAGGTCGGCCAAGCCTAATGAAAACACAAATGAACAATGATGCACATAATTCCCAACACACAGATGACACACAAACACCTAAACACACTTCATTATTCATGAGACTAGATCTCAGACTTCTTCATATATTTTCGCAACAAAACAATATACTTCACACACTGAATAATTTTCACCAGATCATACGAACTATGCAATCCTATACTAGAATATAGAAACATGGCTTCCAGATTACGAAACTTCAACCTTATTTTCCAAACCACAGAGAACACCATCATAAGACAAATCCCAGATCTACAATAATTGAAACAAACTAGCAGAGGACTACGAAGCATAAACATTTCTCCCAAATCAACTCTATTAGTAGAACAAACATAATGATGGACACAAATTTCACATGCAATCTCACCAGAAACTGAAACTCATAATATATCATCATCAGATCACCATTATGAAATATTCAGAACTGTGCACAAGCATAGGTTCAACACAAGAGAAATGTGGAGCACATACCAGAGCACAATATGAACACATTCATCACTCTGAATTATCTTCTTTATTAATTTTCTCAAAAGCACTTGGAAACTCATCAAAAAAACACATCTACAACCATATAAGATAGCTCCATATACTAACAACATCTCAAAAGAATCTCCACTATACATGTACAATCTGTAGCATACTGAACAGTGTTGACATCAATGACAACATCAATGACAACACCACTAGACTAGCCCATACTTGCAACAATCTCTCCCTGTGTCATTTATGGTAACACATGTTGTGAAAAACCATCAAAGGCCACAACTTACACAATATTTCAGGAGAACACCTTCTCTTCTACTACAACTATTTTTCACATAACTTTCTCTCCCCCTTTGACATCAATGGAAAAGAAAAACTATTTTGATTACTCCCCCTTGGGGTACACCCATCCTGCAATAATGAAAAAATTTTCTACTATACTTACAGAGTAGACCCATCTATCAGTCTAGATAAATAAATAATCTGTGAATTTACTGGACTAATGCACCTTCATGTGCACTTAGTTCAGAGGGCCAATGACCTGAAAATTCTCCCTAAGATATTCAAAAGTATCCTTTGGATGGGCCTTAGTGAATATGTCTGCAATCTATTCCTTTGTTGTGACATGCACTAATATGACTTCATTCTCCAACAATTTTTCTCTTAGAAAATGATATTTGATATATATGGTCTTTTTTCTTGAATGCATAACCAGGTTCTTTGAAATATTTATTGCACTAGTGTTATCATAGAAAATAAAAATGGGCTCATCACATACTACTCTGATGTCCTTAATAGTTTTCTTCATCCACAAAACCTATGTGCAACAAGATGTTGTAGCAATATATTCTGCCTCTACAATGGATAAATAAACCGAGTCTTTCTTTTTAATCAACCATGAAACTAATCTTCCACCAAGCAAGAAAGCACCACCACCGGTACTCTTCTAGTCATCTATACATCCAGCCCGATCAACATCTATGTAAGAATTCAGAGTAAAATAATCACTCTTAGGATACAAAAATCCATATTTCGGTGTACCTTTAAGATATCTAAATATTCTCTTCATTGTTGTATCATGTGTTTCTTTAGGATCTTCTTGTAATTTGGCAACTAAGCATACTGCATTGGTAATATCTAGTCTGCCAATCATCCATCTATTTTTTCTTTGGTCAATCTTATCAGATTCATCATCTTTCCTTAGTTTACATCCAGTTACCATAGGAGTACAAAATGGTTTAGAATCCTCCATACCAAACTTCTTCAATAACTCTTTTACATACTTAGATTATGAAATGAATATCCCTTTGTTAGTTTGATTCACTTGTAGACCAAGAAATAAATTCAATTCACCAATCATAGACATCTCAAATTCTTTTTGCATCTCTTCAGCAAACTTTTTAGACATGCCATCATTTCCACCAAAAATGATATCATCAACATACACAACAAATATCAACATTTTGATACCTTGTACTTTGAAGTAGAGATTGTTGTTAGAAAAACCCTTGTTGAATCCTTGCTTTGTCAAGTATCTATCCAGTCTTGCATACCAAGCTCTCAGAGCTTGCTTCAACCCATACAACACCTTCTTCAATTTACAAACTATGTACAGTTTTTCAGACAATTGAAACCTTGAAGTTGTTCCATATACACCTCTTCCTCCAATTCACCATTTAGAAAAGTTGAATTAACATCTATCTAATACACTTTAAGTCCTTGTGGATAGAGAATACCAAAAAAATCATGATAGCTTCCATTCTAGCCATAGGGGAAAATATTTCTTCAGAATCTATTCCTTCAACTTGTGAATATCCTTTGCATACCAGTCTTGCCTTATTTCTTACAACTTCTCCATTTTCATTTAGCTTATTTTGGAACACCCATTTTGAGCCAATCACATTCGTATTCACATGCCTAGGGACTAGTTCCCATGTCTAGGTATGTGTAGGATCATGATGGGCCAAAAAGTGGTGATATGATGGGTATGTGTAGGGTATGTGGCTGACGACTTTTTTTTTACCCAAAATTGATGAAACAAAAAGGGTTTTTAAAGGATATTCTCAAATTTCCACCAATATAAATTATTTTTTACTTTGAATTTAATAAATAATTATTATTCATTTTCTATTTGAATTATGACTAAAGTCTCAATTGATAATGATTGAAAAACATGTATAGCTTTCAAATGGTATCACATTTTTGAATCAAACATGCGTCAATCTATGCTTCACATACTATAGGATTAAAAAAAGAAAAAAATGAATTTCATTAAGTTTTGACCAAGTTAAGGTTGTCAAACATACGAGTTTTATATTTTTTAAAAGTTGTAATAAAAAATTCATAATTAATTATTTACTTGGAAAAAAATTACAAAAAAATATGCATCACATCGAGACATGAGCCCTCTACTTATATCTAGAATCTTATTAACAAATATTATCATTTATTGTGGTTAGGGTGGTTAGATAGATACCTACTTCTTATTTTTCCCCTAAAATTTAAGTACTACTACATTGAAATTTCAAATTTTCACCAAATAGATTTAAAAAAAAATAAACCTAGTAGTTTAGAAACTACATTCAATTTGCTATAGATTCTATTCTTACATATTTTTGAAATAATATAGATAACTTATTCAAAATTTTACGTCAAGTTGCCTAACTTTGAATTTTTTAGAATTTTTTTCCACTTGAGGGACTATTTTTTCCATGATGATCCTGTACGTAACCGTCTGATTTTTTTCTATCTGTTGTAGCTCTTCTTTCATTGCTTTTATCCAACTTTCATCTTCACATGCTTGAAAACTTATAGTCTTAGGTTCTATTTTAGAAAGTAAACAAAAACTTACCTTAGCTGCAACTTTGCTGCTTGTCTTCATGCCTTCACTCTTGCTTCCAATTATTTGTTCTTCCAGATGATTCTTCTGTACATACTAGGAGTCGTAACAATAGGTTCTGACTCATTCTCTTCTTCTTCTTCTTTAGTTTGTTCTTCATTCTCTTTATTCTCTTTATATTAACACTTTCTATAGTCTTCCTCAATCTTTTGTTGAAGCATTTGTATGCTTTCCTAGTAGTAGAGTATACAAGAAAGATTCCTTCATCACATCTAGCATCAAAATTTCCAAGGTTTTCATCATCCCTTTTAATATAACATCTACTTCCAAATCCCTTAAAATATTTTGCAGTAGGAGTCTTACCAGTCCATAGCTCAAAAGGTGTCTTTGTGTTGTTGTGTCTGATCTGAACTCTATTAAGAACATAAACAATAGTATGTATTGCTTCTCTCCAATATATATGGACAGTACATTGGACTCTTTCATCATAGTTCTAGCACTTCCCGTATAGTCCTATTTTTCCTTTCAACTACTCCATTCTACTATGGGGTTCTCAAAGAAAAAAATTGTCTTTTTATGCCATGCTTCTCACATAATGCATTAACTTCAACAAAAGTGAATTCACCACCTCTATCAGATCTAAAACACTTGATTTTCAAATTTACTTGATTTTCCACTCTTTCTTTAAATACCTTAAACCTATCAAGAGCCTGAGTCTTTTCTCTAAGAAATTCAACCCATGTCATTTGAGTATAATCATCAATAAGAAACATAAAATACCTATAGATCCATTTAGGATTCCGGTTTTAGTTAGACCACAAAGATCAGTGTGAACTTAGAACTCCAACATTCTTGTAGTATAGTGTTATTTTCCCTTAACTTTGCATCTAGTCTGCTTCCCCAACTAACAACTTCTACAAATAGTGTTAACGGGTCTTGTGATTCTAGGTAGTCCTTGAAAAATCTCCTTTGAACTGATCTTGAGCAGGTTATCAAAATTTGCATGTCCCATTCTCCGGTTCCATAACCAGCTTTCACTAACTTAAGATACCAGGAACTAGCCATCAACTCCCTTCAACTGTTAGATGTTTCCATGAGTTCTTCTTCTAGCTAAAACCATATCTCCATGTTTCGATCCTTTCCTCATTTCACAGGTATTGTTTTGAAACACAAGTTTAAAGCCATTGCTACACATCTGAAAAACACTTAGAAGGTTATGCCTCAAACCCTTCACATAGTATACATCATCATTATTTTTCACTCAATCAAAACTAATTGAACCTTTACCACAGATCTTAGCTCATGAGTCATCATAAAACATAACTAAACCACCATTGTACTTTTTAAGTTTAGTGAACTTACTCTTATCTCCAGTCATGTGATTGGAACATCCATTATCAATTACCTAGTAGTCTACATCCTGTCTTGCATGAAAAGTAGTAACCAAATTACCTTCCATCATATTCTTCTTATCCTTTGGAGCCTTCTTACTTACACATTTTCTAGAGTTAGTGGATACAGATTTACTTTCCAAAGCTAAGAATAAGAATTTACTATCATCAACCTCATTGTTAGATTCATCATTAGAAATACCTACCTCTTCCTTAACATAGTACAACTTCTTTTACTTCTTATCCTTATCCTTATAATCCTTGTTCTTTTTATGTGTATCCCTATTCAAACATCTCGAAGCATAATGACCAATGTTACCACAATTGAAACTTTTAAAGGGTAACATACCTTTATATTTTTTGGTACCTTCAATTACCTATTAACATTTGGAAGCTTCCAACTCTTCATCATCACTATCTAGTTCTTCAATCTTCAAAGCCTTAAATGTCATTCCTATCTTTTCTTCTATCTTGTCATCTTTCTGGAACTTCCTTATCTCAAATGCTTGCAAGCTACCGAATAACTCTTCTAGAGTGTACTTCTTAGGATCATGTATTTCTTCAATAATAGAGATCTTGTCGCTGTAACATTCCGGTAAGGTGATCAAGATATTCTCACTTATATCTTCATCTAATAGTTTCCCTCCTTGATTTCTAATTTCATTTGCTACCAGTTCAACTCTCTAAAAGAAACTTGTAAATTCTTCATCATCTTCCATCTTCAGGTTCACAAATATTCACTTTTCCACTAGCCTCTTTGTCAATTTCACCTTTTCATTTCCTTCATACATTTCTTCCAACTTCTTCCATACTTCATATGTAGTATCTAGATAATTAACGTTAACTCGTTGATTTTTAGATAAACCACTTGAAATCGTATACTTCGCCTTCTCATTTTCTTCATAATAAAATATCTCATCTACAGAATTAACACCACCAGACAGAGGTGTATACTTTGTCTCTATAGCCTTCCAGGTCTTGAAACCAAGAGAGATAATATATCCTCTCATTTGTCCCTTCTAATCATTGTAGTCAGTTCCATTGAACATAGGGATCACCAACTTGTGCACCATTGGATCTTCCTTAAGAGGTTAAGATCTGATACCAATTATTAAATAGGTGCAAGACAACTGAGAGAGGGGAGTGAATTAGTTGTCACAAAAATTCAAACTTAAGACTTTATCACTTATCAATTCTTCAACCACACTATTCTGTTATTAAATATGAGCATGAAACACAAATAATAGAAAGTAAATCAACACAATGAACACCTAATTTTAATGTGGAAAACCCAATAAGGGAAAAACCATGATGAGGGTTAACTCACAATATAAAGATTATAAAACTTAATACAAAGGCTCACTTCCTAGAGGAGGACTCACTGTCCAAATACAAAGGCTCACTGCCTGTAAAGGACTCACTATCCAAATACAAAGGACTCACTGTCCAACATGGAGGCTCAATGCCTACATATACAAAAGAGAACAAAAGATCCACCACAACATTTAACATACCTTCACAACTTTGAAAAAAAATTGCAGAAACCTTTAGCTCACTGCCTTCAAGAATCTAACACAATTAAAACAACTGTCACATCTCACTCACACTCACACACTTCTTCTCTTATGATTTGTGGCTTACTTTCATCACTTCACATCATACTATCATACAACTCTTTATAATTTGAATTCCTTTTATACCATTCTCATCCTTAGAAGCATTTACCAAGGTCGGCCACAAAGAACTCATCTCATAAATTCAAATTAGGCTGGCAACTCAAAATTCCCGTGGTGGAAAGGAATAAAAGTGGACCAATAAAATTATTTTTCAAGATCAAAAATAACATTCTCAAATCAATCACATGCTTCCTTAATTAATTTTTATTCTTCGAATGAAGTGTAAACACCAGGTCATCCAAACCTAATGAAAACACAAATAAACATTTATGCACAATCTTCCTAGCATGAAGATGACATGCAAACACCTCAACAAACTTCATTATTCACGAGACTAGATCTCAGACTTCTTCAGATACGTTTGCAAGAAAAAAATATACTTCATGCACTAATACTTTTCATCAGATCATCCGAACTATGAAAACTTGTACATGAATATAGAAACATGACTTCCAGATTACCAAACTTCAACCTTATTTTCCAAACCATAGAGAATTCCATCATAAGACAAATCCCAGATCCACAAGATCTAAAAAAAACTAGTGAAGGACTACAAAGTAGAAACATTTCTCCCAATCCATAGAAGATCAACTCTACCAGTAGAACATGCATATCGGTGGACAAAAATTTCACATACAATCTCACCATAAATTAAAACTCAGAATATATCATCATCAGATCACCATTATGAAATCTTCAGAACCGCACATGCATATGATCAACATAGGAGAAACTCGAAGCACATACCGAAGACAATCTGAACGCATTCACTCTGACTTCTCTTCTTTATTAATTTTCTCAAAAGAACTTGGAAACTCATTGACACAACACATATGCAACCATATAAGATAGATCCATGTACTCACAGCATCTCAGCAACATCTCAAGTATACATGTACAATCTATAACTTACTGAATAGTGTTGACATCAATGACAACATCAATGACAACACCACCAGACTAGCCCATATTTGCAACAATAAACACCCCTGGGAAATTTGTTGCAGGGAGCTTCAAACAAATGAGAAAAAAATAATATCATGAAACATATTGATACAAGATTTGAGCTACACTCTTTGGTAGTAAATATTGAAGAGAAATAGAGAAATTGTATTGAATTCCCCTAAACATAGATAGATACATATACATATATATATGTATTGAATTCCCTATTTCATATTTAAAATATACATATAGGTAGATATATATATCCATATATACAGAACAAGACCACTGTGGCTTGTTTGACAATGCAACAAAAATTTGTATATACACATGTATATCTAAAAAAATGTGTATGCAGTATGTGTAACATTTTCATAACACCACAATGACTCTCTCGACAATGCAACTTAATCAATATATTTTCTCACACATTTTGGAGTATACTTTCCCATACTATAACATTGAATATTGAATTTACTTCTTCCTATTCCATTGTACAACAATGCCAGGATGCATTAACCCTCATGCGAGCAAACACTTACCATTCCACTTTCGTGTATCGATCCAACCAACTCCACCACCAACAACCCATGTAATTAGAAAACTCCATGTCATCATAAACAACCCCGAGAAACTCACCGCTAGTTATTCACAATAATTAATTTCTAGTGTCGAGAAATTTTATTCATGACTGGACTGACGAAAATCTCGGTGAAAATTTGAAACAAATAGCCGATAGGTAATGTGGACACATAAATTGTACTCCTTTGTAGAAAGTACAATTTGTGGCCTAATTTAGTCCTATTTTATTCACCCTTGTACTAATCACCCCTTAAAAATTGCATTTATAGGCCCGTAATGTTCATTATTTTTGATCTAGAGGCCTATTTCACTCAAACATCATAGAAATCTTGACAAATAATGCAAAAATCATTCATATCTCAAAAACCCACCTTCAAAAACCACATGTGAGACCCATTCACCACCTTGGGCGAATGAGTCCCCTCTGGTGGGACCCATTGACCAAGGGTGGAGAATGAGTACCTTTTGGGGGAATTTTCAATTTTAAGTGGGAAATCCACCAACTTAATTCAATTTTTTAATGGATGTCGGCCTCTTAGGTCTAAATAGCAGGAAATTAGGTATCTATACCTATAAATATGTGTTCTTAGGTCATTTTCCATATTATCTTGTCATTTTTATCAAGCAAAATCAAAATCCAAGTGTTGAATATCTTCCACAAGAAGATTCATAAGTCTTTCTACAACAAAGTCAAAGCTTTAGGACAACAAGATAGGATTTTTTCAGGTCTTCAAGCTCACTTATTATTTAAAATCCAACATTTCAAGGAGTTGATTGTGGATGCCTATGGAGAATCATGAAGAAATCTAGGTTGAGAAGATGCAACTAGCCATCAAATCACACCTAAAGACTTGTTTTCAAAGTGATTCCATCTTCTATTTTCTCTCTATCTTCAGATTTAAGGTTTTCATGTCATTAATATTCATTTAAAATGTTGTAGGGTTTCTTAGGTTGAAGTCTTACATCATTCAAGCTCCATTTAAATGTCTTATTCTAGCGCATTAGAATAGGGTTTTGTCTTACTTCAGATTTTCCTAGTCTTAGACACACTTAGGGCTAGGGTTTTATGTAGATTTCATTATCCATCCAAGGTTTAATTAAAAAATTAGGGTTTTGAACAAGGAAAACCCCCTATTAGAAACAAATTATATTATGTTTTGTAGGTGTTTTTGAAGATTCAGATCCAAGATTCAATTTAGAAGTGAATACAGGCGACAAAGTGTAGATCTGGAACTTTAATTTTTGGAAAAGAGAAAAAGGACTAATTCACCATGAATGGTGAATGAGTCCCACTGGAGGTGTTTGTTAGAGAAGAGTATAGATTCCAATACCCTTTTGGCAAAAATAAATTTCTGAGCAGAAACCATAGCCTGGGACTAATTCACCCAAGTTGGCGAATGAGACCTAATCAGTCAAAAATTCAACATTTCTATTTTTTCAGAGTCATTTCCAGTCTTCAACAAGTTTACAAGTGCAAACATTCAATTTTACAACTTTTTGTTTTGTTCTATTTGCATTTCTATTCATCTTCCTAGGTCTTTTGCATACAACGCTGTGTTTTCAAACACTTTGCATTTCTTAGTTTTGCATACATAATCAATCTAATATATCATTTCTTTGCATTTATTTGGTCTCATCTAAGAATATTGCATCCATTTTACATTAATTTTTAATGATTACATTGCATTTTGGCCCATCTTTCCCCTTTTAGGTGAAAATCCCTAGAAGGGCTAGAAAGACCCTTGGGCACCAAAATCTTTGTTTAAATTTTGGTGAACCCATATTTAGAAAATTTTGAATTTTGATTTCAAGTTCATTCAGATCCTAGGGTTACTTCACCTCAACATTGCATTAGGTTTTGCATCCTAGGGTTTTCAAAAATTGCATTAGTGAAAAGATCATCTAGATTTCATTATTGGATTTACAATCATTCCACCTATTGAAATTATGTATTTGCACTATAGATTAGCATTGTAAAGACCTAAAAAAATATAAAAAAATAAAAAATAAAATCATAATTTTTTTCAAAATACCCCTACTGGGACTCATTTGCCATTTTGGGCGAATCAGTCCCCATACACATTTTGCATCACTGTTTTTAGAATTTAGTTTCCATTTTTTCACCTTCTATTTGTTTCAGTTACTTTCTATTTTTGTTCGATTATTTTTTGTTACATTCAAATCATTAGCATTAGCATCATTTAATTTAATGACACTTATAGATAGCATTATATTTTTACAATGTTTATTTTCACAATTAGTTCCTAGTTCATTTAGATCAAATTTGTCAGAAAATGTAAACAAACATGTTAACCAATCTAATGAAACAATCAAAACCATGCTCCACTTTAGGAAAACTATATAATTCAAATCCTCTTAGTAGTGATGACTTCGATAGGTTAGATTAAGTCCTAAAAGGCTTCCTCTCACTAAGTTCATCCACTAAGGTTTGTGAAGACAAACCTAAACCAATTAATGATAACTTATCTCCCAAACCTTTTAGTAGTGATGACTTTGATATGTTAGATGAAGCCCTTGAGGAATTCATCTCACAAAATCCATCCACTAAGGTTTGTTGTGAGCAACCTAAAATAAAATATGTTAATGTAATTCAACCTCAGCTTGTCCTTTACCCACCCTCACATCAACCTCAACCTCCACCTAAACTCGAGTTTACCCTTTACCCACCTTCACATCAACCTCAACCTCCACCTAAACCTGAGTTTACCCTTTACCCACCTAAGCCTGATGTTGTTTCCCATACACATTACACTAGAAATAACTCGCAGCCACTGCAACCAACCCAACCTCCTTAGCTTTTCCCAATTCCATACTACCTAGTTCTCTTTGATTAAGAGAGTATGATCTTGTTGAGAAACTTAAGAGAAATCCCACCAAAATATCCCTTTGGGAACTTCTTCAACATTCACCAAACTATAATTCTATGCTCCAAACAATATTGCAACAAATAGTGGTTCCTCTTGGTACAAATGTAACTGATGTGGCAGCTCTTATACAAGGAATACATGCAGTTAATGTGGAAATTACCTTACATCAACATGAGCTCCCTCTATTATAATTAAGGAAACAAAATGAAGCCTTTATGATAATTTCTCAATACACTAAAATAGGCATCAAAAGAACCCTTGTTGACAATGGCTCTACTCTTAATGTGTGCATTGTAAAGCTCCTAGATTGGTTACGTGTGGATAAATCACAAATCAAACCTGATTCCTTATCTATTAGAGGATTTGACAATACTAGAAATAAACTGCTTGGTGTAATCACTTTACCTATCATAGTCGGAGTGGCTACCTTGCAAACTCCTATTCATGTCATGCCCTATGATCTTGCATATAATATTCTTTTGGGAAGGAATTAAATTCATGAGATGCATGTGGTACCTTCAACCCTTCATTGAATAATGAAATATGTCTATAACAACAAATTTTATCAAGTTGCACTAGACCTCGAGCCTGAAATTTTCTTACAACTTGAAAAAGAAACGAGTCCTCTGAACACTTTAATTCCAACATCTCACATAGAACCTATTGAGACCAATAAATAAGAAGAATAATCAATCTCTAAATTATTAGGTGACGATTGGGGTACATTAGAATTCACACATTCATTTATGGATGAATACATAATCACATGAAAAGAGGATGAAAAAAATGAGAAACCAATGATTATGACAACTCGGAATTTAGAAGAATCCTCCCCAACATCTACCTCATCTACTTTGGAAGAAAATACAACCTACACAACAAATTTTTATGAGATAGATTATCAACAACCACCCAATCTGAAGGAAATGGAAAGAATTTATGGACGAGGATACGAGCTTGTAAAAAAATTGGGATACAATGGTAAAGGATGTGGAAAGAATGAACAAGGAATTTGTGTCCCTATCGAACGCAATACACAAGAGACAAAGACTGGTTTGGATATTCTTTTTCTAAAACAACAAAAGCAACTCAACGACCATCGCTAAACATCAACACCATCACATGTAGACCAAGAATCACTCTATCATTAAAGCATCTTGAATTCCTCAATACGGATTCCCCATCGTTCTGGGAGTATGTTGAAAGTGATGAAGCCTTGAAACAACTATTAGGAGCTTTTGATAAGTCATCTTCTTCTAAGAGAAAAGTTACCTGCGCTATGATTAGTACCAAGCAAAAAGATGATGATACTAATGAGACATACATGAGCATGGAACCATATGATCCTGAACTTCCTAAGTCTAATGCACTCCCCTTAGGAGATACAAGTGATATACCAATGGACATAAATGATAAAGAAAAACTTATTAAGATTGGGAAGTTCCTTGATGATGAAGAACAAGAGAATACTACAACCTTGCTTCATGATTTTCCTAAATTTTTTGCTTGGAAATATTTAGATATGCCAGGAATAGACTCAAAGATACTAACACATAACATTTTTCTTGCTGAAAAAACTAAGCTTGGTCAACAAAAGATATGCAAAATGAACCCTAAGATAGCCTTGCATGTTAAAGGATAACTTGAAAAACTCCTCGATCTAGGTTTCATTCGACCAATTGATTATTCTCCTTAGATCTCAAACATTGTCACAGTTGATAAACCTGATAATCGTATTAGGATATGTACAAATTTTTGTGACTTGAATAAAGCATCCTTAAAGGATGCTTTTCCCCTTCCTAATATTGACAGGATCATGGATTCAACTGTTGTACATGCTTTGTTATCTTTCATGGATTATTTTTTGGCTATAATAAAATCTTCATTAACCCACAAGATCAACACAAGACAACATTCACAACTATTTGGGTAACGTTTTGTTGGGTTATGATGACTTTTGGATTAAAGAATGTAGGAAAAACTTATCAAATAGCAATGGCATTGATATTCCATGATTACATACACAAAATATTCGAAGATTATGTTGATGACATCCTTGAAAAATCCTTAACAAGACAAGATAATGTGAATGTCCTTCAACAAATCTTTGAATGAATACGTAAATGCAACATGAGACTCAATTTGAAAAAGTGTGTCTTTGGAGTAGATAGTGGAATTTTTTTAGGGTTTATCATATCTCATAGAGGCATTGGGGTGGACACAAAGAAAAATTATGCTATAATAAAAATTCCACCTCCTAAAAACATTTCTCAATTGTGCACATTACAAGGAAGAATTCAAGCCATCCGTCATTTTGTTGCCTCCTTAGCTGATCAAACATTACCTTTCATACATCTCCTCAAGAAGGATGTGCATTTTGATTGGAATGAGGATTATAAATAGGCCTTTGAAATTTTTAATGAATACCTTGCAACTCCACCCATTTTGCAACCTACTATGCCAAAGAAACCGTTCAGATCCTTTACATAGTTGCATCTGCCCATGATCTTGTAGCATTATTGGCTCAACAAGATGACAGAGGAAAATAAAATCCTCTTTATTATGTTAGTCATAGTTTAATTGATTATGAAACACTCTACACACCAATCAAAAACAATGTTTGGCTCTTGCATTCACTACTAGTAAGTTGCGACATTATTTACTAAATGCTGAAATATAGGTCATGACAAAATTTGATCCTCTCAAACATCTTTTCAAAAAAATAGACTTATTAGGATGTCTAGCTAAATGGGTAATGTTGTTGACCGAGTTTTACCTTAAGTTTGTTTCAAAAAAATAAATCAAAGGCTAAGCCTTGACTAGCCACTTAGCTGACACTCCTTCTTCTCTAGCGTTACCTAGAAATGACTCTTTTCTCGATGAGAGTGTGTTGACAATAGAAGCTAAAACATGTGAATTATATTTTGATGGATCTAAGTGTAGAGTAGGCTCTGGTGCTGGAGTGATATTAATCCCACCTATTAGAAATCCCATTCCCTTTTAATATCGATTAACTTTCATGTGTACAAATAACACAGTGAGTATGAGGTGCTTATTGCTAGGTTACGTGCTACTTTAATCATGGGTGTCAAAGATATTAAGATCTTTGTTGACTCACAATTAGTACTTAAACAAATCAATTGGACATGTCAAGCCAAGCATGACAAATTATCCAAATACAAATACCTTATCATGCACTTTCTAGAGAAGTTTCAAACATTTACCATTGATAACATCCCACAAAAAGATAATTGGCTTGTTGATGAAATGGCAAGTACGACCTCTCTTATATCCCCTCAAGATCCTTCAAAAAAATTCACATTCACTATTCACCATATCATGAAACCTTCGATCAACGAACAAAATGGAAGACGCTTTAATAAAAAATGAGGAAAAATTGAGTGAGTGGTATGATGCCATATTCAACAATTTGAAAAGTGGCACCTTTCTCGAGCCAACAACCAAAAACCTCCATGCCCATTTATAAAAGCTTGCATCTAAATATGTCATACTTTCCAATGTGCTATATCAAAGGTCATTCCATGTGGTATCTTACTTCGATGCTTAAATAAATCTGAGATACCTCCAGCACTTCACCAAGCCCATGAAGGTGCTTGTGGTGGACATTTTGGAGGGAAAACATTGGTTCAAAAAATTATTTGTACTGGGTATTATTGGCGCAACAAGGAATTTGATTGCTTTTATTATGTTTGAAAATTTCATAAATGTCAAGAACATAGCAAATTGCATCATGCTCCTACTAGTGAAATTCAAAATCAACTTCTGATATGGCCCTTTGCAGTTTGGGGATTGGACATTATAGGAAAAATTTCACCCCTTTCTTCCGCTAGACATACCTTTATCATCACTGCAACTGATTATTTCATAAAATGGGTAGAGGTCATTCCTCTTTAATATACAATAGTTGAGGTAATATGTCATTTCATCCTAGAACACATTATTGCTCACTTTGGACTCCCTTCTACATTAGTTTCTGATAATGGTACACCATTTAAGAATAATGAAGTGAAGAAATATTTGGAGACCTTTAACATTCAACATCGTTTTTCAACACCTTATTACCCATAATCTAATGGTCAAGTTGAATCAACTAATAAAGTTCTTGAACAAATCTTGAAGAAAACAGTTAAAAAAAATCATAGGGATTGGCACACACAATTGCATTATGCGCTTTGGGCTTATCATAAAAGTGTTATGTTGGAAAAAGTGCCTCAAGCCTATTGACATGGAACTCTTGAAATAGTAGAATCGGTGAGACCCTTGGAATGTCTTGCCGATAAGAAGCTGTGTTCTAAAGTCTTGATGGGATCAGATTGGTGTGATCTTGGACCTGTCTTGCTGACGAAAGTCATCGGTATGACTTGAATTGTCAAAGTGAGATTCCAAAATTGTTTCGATGGTAGATGTCTTACCGAAGGAGATCATCAGGGAGACTCTTGCCGATGTGGTGATCAGGGTGACTTGATTTGTCGATGAGACTTTCTAAACTGATGTCGATAGTATTACTCTTGCCGATGGATCTTCTCTTGATGAAAGTTGGTGTGACTCTTGTCAATATATGCAGTCTTGGTGTTCTTTGGAACATTGGGGAGACTTGAACTATCGGTATGATATCTTAGTTTGTCACTGATAGCATTGGTCATGACGATGGTGCTGTGGTCGAAGAGACTTCATCAAGTTTGAGCGATAGACCAGTAGAAGGCTGTGGAGCGTGTGATGGTCAATGGATAGTTTGGAATTGGTGAGACACATTCTATTGCCTCACTGATAAGCAATACATTTGAGAATAATTTGACCAAATGACTATCCTACATGGTTTGTCTTGAACCAATAAGAGAAGTAGAATGCAAACTGGTTGGCAATTGAACTGTTGTGACTGTTCTCTTGTGGGAAATGAACATACAACTTGTGAAAGGATGAAAAGTTCAAATTGAGATAGGATTGACTGATTGAGTAGAGGATTGTTCTGAGTGTGCAAATTTCATTGTATGCTATAGAAGAGCATTATAACAGTGATGTTTTTTATGAGGTTGATCAGGGAAATGTTGCTGCTGTACAATTGACATCTGAAAGTGAATTTTGATCTCTGTATGTAATTCTATTTACTATAATACAAAGAGGCTTTACTTGGTGTGGTGGGTTTTTCTCCTGTAAGGGTTTTCCCATGTAAATATGGTGTCCAATTATGTATGTGTCCATTTCTCTATTATGTTATTTTTTTCATGTGTATCTTATTGAACTGTAATTGCAAAATTTAAAGTCATATCTACATTATTCTCTGAGTTTTGGCATTAGGAGAGTTTGTTCCACACCTTAAGATTTCCTTACAAGTGGTATCAGAGCCTGGCCAGTTGTGTTATCCTTGTGGGTAGGTTGGGTTTTTTGTGTCAATTCTATTCAGTGGGAGTCTTGTAGAAGTTTGGTAATTTAAATTATAGATTAAGAAGGAAAGCACATTAGGAAAGATTGAAATTGAGAAATTCAATGGCAACAATTTTGAGTTGTGGAAACTCAAAATGGAAGATTTGTTGGTTAATTGTGATCTTTGGCTTGTTGTGTCTAGAATGAAACCTTCAGGCATGAAGCAAGAGGATTGGGACCTCACAGGTCAAAAAACAAAGGCACTAATAAGGTTTTGTTTGGCAGACTTTGTTCTTCTAAACATTCATGAAGAAAAGACTACATCTTCTTTGTGGAAAAGACTGGGAGATATTTATTAGGAAAATTCCTTGGTGAATAAGTTGTACTCTTTGAAAATGCAGGAAGGAGCTTCTATTGTTGATCATTTAAATGCTTTTAACATGTTGATTGCTCAATTAACATTTGTGGGTGTGAAGATTGATGAAGAAGATCGTTGTATGCTATTGTTATGTTCTTTTTCAGATTATTGGGATCACTTGGTGATGGCTATTCGGAGTACGACATCCAATTTTAAGATGAAAGACATTGTTGCTTCCTTGTTATCAAAAGAGATGACAATAAATCTTCTAAGATGGTGAAGGAGGCTCTTGTTGTTCAAGCCAGATCGAAAGAAAAAGGCAAGAAGTAGGACAAGAAGTCCAAATCAATCAAAAGGGAGATCAAAGTCTCCTGGAAAGAAGTCCAAGGTGAAGTGCTGGAATTGTGGGCAACCTGGTCATGTCCAAAAGCATTACAAAGAGGAGAAAAAGAATAAGAAGAATTCTTTCGAAAATGATTCTTCTCATAGTGATGCAAATACCTTCATTGCAACCTTGGCAACTCAGGCAATAGATGATGTCTGGATGATTGATTCTAGAGCATCTTTCCACATGACGTCTCATAGAGACTGTTTAACTAAGTATGAAAAATACAATGGTGGAAGGGTGTATTTGGAAAGCGATTCATCTTTGGAAATAGTTGGCTGTGGAAGACTTAGAATTCAATTCCCTGATGGAAGAGTGAAGGGAATCAATGATGTAATGCATATACCAGGTCTGACTCAAAATTTACTTTCTATTAGTAAGTTGAACGATGCTGGAGTGCATCACATTATCTGGAAATGGCTGCAAAATGACTAGAGGATCAATGGTGCTAGCTAAGGGTGCTCGTATTGGTACTTGTATAATCTAGACGCACTTGCTATTCAATTTAACAGTGTCTCTGCAAAGTCACAAGAGGTTACTCATGGAGAGGAGGAAAAAGTTCCTGATAGTGCAAACTCTATGGAAGTTAAAATTCCAGCAAAAAAGACTATGCTCTGGCATCATAGGCTTGGCCACATTGGAGAAAAAGGTTTAAAAATTTTGAAAAATAAAAAACCTGGTTGAAGGGTTTGATGAATGTAACCTTGAATTCAAATTTTGTGAACATTGTATATATGGAAAACAACATCATGTTTCATTTTACTCTGATCATCATAAATCTTCTGGTTTACTTGATTACATACATTATGATGTTTTTGGTCTAGTAAATGTTCCTTGTTTGTTTAGATCAAGATATTATGTATCGTTCAATGATGATAATTCAAGAAGGGAATTTTTTTATTTTTTGAAAAGTAAATTAGAAGTATTCAGTCATTTTAAGGAATTTAAAAACCTTGTGGAAAATCAGACTAGAAGAAAAATAAAATGTTTAAGGACTGACAATGGTGGTGAGTTTTGTTATGATGAGTTTGAAAGGTACTGTAAAGATCATGGAATTAAAAGACATAAAACTATACCCTACACTCTGTAGCAAAATGGAGTTGTTGAAAGGTTCAACAGGACAGTGATGGAAAGAGCACGAAGTATACTGAGTAGTGCTAGCTTGGAGGAGAAGTTCTGGGCTAAGGCAGTTGCAACAACATGTTATTTAATAAATTGTTCTCCAAATTCTGCTCTTGCTGAGAAAACTCCTTTGGAATCATGGTCTGGAAAGAAGCCCTCTCTAAGACACATTCATGTCTTTGGCTGTGAGGCATATGCATATGTTCCGAATGAAAAAAGGTCTAAATTGGAGAATAAGGTTGTTAAATGTATTTTTATTGGATATAATGCTGGCATAAAAGGATACAAGCTTTGGAATCCTAATACAAAGAAGGTTTTGTACAACAGAAGTGTTATTTTTCATGAGGTAAAGCCCTCTACTTTGGATCTTCAGTCAAAGACAAAATCATAATATAAAAAGGATGTAGTTGAAATTCTTCTGACACCAAATAAAGAGGAATTGAAAATTAAAAAATGTATCTAAAACTGAGGAGAGCTCAAGTAGTTTTGAGAGTTCTGAAGAAGAAGAACAACCTCAACCTCAACCTATGAGAAGGTCAACACGTGAAAGAGAGCAACATGATAGGTATGGGTTCTCTATGTTAGATTCTACTTGTTCCTATACTTTAATCTCAAGCACTGATAAGCATAGGATTGTTAAAGAGGAAATTAGAATGCTTGATTCAAACTCTTGGTTGGAAGCCATGAATGAAGAAATGGCATCATTAGAAAAGAATGACACTTGTAGTTTGGTTCCCTTGCGTGAAGGCATAAAAGTTGTAGGCTGCAAATGGGTATTTAAAAAGAAAATAGGTTTGGATGACAGTGTTGAAAAGTATAAGGCGAGGTTGGTTATGAAGGGTTATTCCCAAGTAGAGGGAATTGATTATGGAGATTTTTTTCTCCTATAGCTAAGCTGACGTCTATTATATTCCTTTTGTCACTTGCAGAAGTTTATGACTTGGAGATTGAACAGATGGATGTAAAGACAACATTTCTTCATGGTGATCTTGAAGAAGAAATTTATATGTCCCAGCCTGAGCACTTTGTAGAAAAAGGTAAAGAAAATTTGGTTTGCAAGTTGAAAGAATCTATGTATGGATTAAAACAATCTCCTAGAATGTGGTACCAGAAGTTTGACATGTTTTTTTTGTCATTGGGATTTGTAAGATCGAAATGTGATCATTATGTGTACTTCAAAGATGAAAATGATCATGTTCTTATTATTACTCTCTATGTTGATGATATGTTGTTCATAGGCAATAGTAAGTTTTAAATGATTTTTGATCTAAAATATCAGTTGTCTGCAAAGTTTGAAATGAAAGATCTTGGTGCAGCTAGGTATATTCTAGGAATGGAAATAACTAGGGATAAAAAGAGTAGAAGACCTTGGCTCAGCTAGAGTAAGTATATTAACAATGTTGTAGAGATATTTTGTATGACTGATTGCAAGTAGCTGGTTGTTTCAGTTTTGTAGGGAACGAAGCTATCTGTTGAAGATTGTCTACAATCTCCTACTGAGTTGGAGGACATGACCAGAGTGCCTAATGCTAGTGCAGTTGGTAGTTTAATGTATGCAATGGTCTATACAAGGCCTAACATTGCCCAAGTAGTGGGAGTACTTAGTCATTTTATGGTGAATCCTGGAAGGACACATTGGGATTCTGTAAAAAGAGTGTTTAGATATCTGAAGGGCACTTTGGAATATGCTTTGTGTTACCATGGAAATTTGGTTGAATCAAATAGGACTCTTAGCATTTGTGGGTATGTGGATTTTGATTGGGAAGGGGACATTGACAACAGAAGATCCACTAGTGGATATATTTTCTTGATGAATGGTGGTGTAGTTAGTTGGATGACTAAGTAGAAAACTATAGTTGCTTTGTACACTATAGAGACATAATACATGGTAGCTACACACACTTGTAAATAATCAATCTAGTTAAAACGTTTGTTTTCTAACATTGGGTTTGATGCAAGGCAAATTACAATTCACTGTGACAATCAGAGTGCTATTTTTCTGGTAAAAAATCCTACTTTCCATGCTAGGATGAAACATATTGATGTGCAGTATCACTTTGTACGAGATATGCTGGAGGATGGAAAGGTCTCTTTAGAAAAAGTGGATACTCTGGAGAATGTTGCAGATGCATTGACAAAACAAGTGAGCACATACAAGCATATTTGGTGTGCCAATTCGATGGGCCTTGGTGCCCATGAATTTCAGTAGTTTCATTATGCTCTGGAGGTGTCACTAAGATCTTCGTCAAGTGGGAGATTGTTGGAAAAAGTTCCTCAAACTTATTGACATGGAACTCCTGGAAGAGTAGAATCGGTGAGAGCCTTGGAATGTCTTGCCGATAAGTAGCTATGTTCTAAAGTCTTGAAGGGATCAAATCAGTATGACCTTGGACCTATCTAGCCAACAGAAGTCATCGGTATGACTTAAACTAGCGGAGTGAGATTCCAAACTCATTCTGATGGTAGATGTCTTGCCGAAGGAGATCATCGAGGAGACTCTTGCCAATGAGGTGATCAGGGTGACTTGGTTTGTCAATGATACTTTTTAATATGATGTTGATAGTACTACTCTTGCCAATGGATCTTCTCCTAATGAAAGTCGGTGTGACTCTTGTCAATGTATGAGGTCTTGGTGTTCTTTGAGACATTGGGGAGACTTGAACTATTAGTATGATATCTCAGTTTTTCAATGATAGCATTGGTCATGCCAATGGTACTATGGTCGGGGAGACTTCATCAAGTCTGAGCGATAGACTAGTAGAAGGTTGTGGAGCATGCAATGGTCAATGGATAGTTTGGCATCGGTGAGACACATTTTGTTGCCTCGCCGATAAGCGATACATTTGAGAATCGTTTGACCAAATGACTGTCCTATGTGGTTTTTCTTGAACCACTAAGAGAAGCAGAATGCAAACCAATTGGCAGTTAAACTATTGTGACTGTTCTCTTGTGGGAAATGAACAAACCACTTGTGAAAGGGTGAATAGTTCAGATTGAGATAGGATTGATCGATTGAGCAGAGGATTGTTCTGAGTGTGTGAATTTCATTGTATGTTATAGAAGAGCATTGTAACAATGATGTTTTGTATGAGGTTGATCAAGGAAATGTTGTTGTTGTACAATTGATATCTGAAAGTGAAGTTTGATCTTTGTATGTAATTATGTTTACTGTAATACAAAGAGGCTTTACTTGGTGTGGTGGGTTTTTCTCCCGTAAGGGCTTTCCCATGTAAAAATGGTGTCCAATTGTATATGTTTCCATTTCTCTATTCTGTTATTCTTTTCATGTGTATCTTATTGAATTGTAATTGCAAAATTTAAAGTCATATCTACATTCTTCTATGTGTTTTGGCATTAGGAGAGTTTGTTCCACACCTTAAGCTTTCCTTACATGTTCGATCTTCCACTCGGACCACATCTTATAATTTGGTCTATGGTAGTGAAGCAATAATGCCCTTAGAGTTAGAAATTCCTACCCTAAGGATTTGTCTTCAAGGACTTGTTGGTGTTATACATTATCGAAAACAACAATCACATTAGCTTGAGATGCTTGATGAACAACACATTAAAGCTCTTGAACATCTTCAAGCTTATTACAAAAGGAAACATAATTATTAAAACCTTAATGTTATCCCTCACTCATTCCAAAAGGGTGACCTAGTTCTATCTACTAATCAGTGCAATGCCAATGATGACCCAAATGAACATGACAAATTCAATTCCAATTAGTTAGGACCTTACATTGTTGACAAAATTTTTGGGTCTGGTGCATACATGTTAACTAAACTAGATGGCACACCCCTTGAAGAACCTATGAATGTTGCACATTTGTGATGGTATTATTTCTAATCTCTTTGAATAGTATGAATGATAAAGTAGTGTTGTTAGAGCTATTGGGTCATATCCTATATGCTTTCACATTGCTTCATTCTTGACAAATCATTCATGCATATGTATTGAATACTAAACTAATTATTTCATTTTTTTTATAATTACTTTGAGTTTCATACTATTCAAATTCATCTTGTGTATTATGATAAGTTAGATCATTAAATATATTTAATTTAGCACAACATACTTATCATGTTGTATCTAAAAGAAACTGCAATAAGTTTTATTTAGATCACATAAACTTTGTTAAATCATGAAGACATTAATTAAGTAATCTTACTAAGGTTATTTAATTAATCACATTTCCATTTAACATCCAAACATATTAAGACAAATCATAAAACATAAAATTCTCATATATAGATATCCAAAGTTTTATGTACATATCATCACAATATACAATATCACCGAGGTCTGTGGGAACTAGATCCCTCGAGCTCTGGTGCTTGAGATCCAGTAGCTCAAGACGTTGGGAGATGGTCTTATGTAATCATGACCGTGATCTACCAAACCTAAGTGCAAACTCTAGGCCCTGTATCCATCCAAGGGCCACCTGATGCTCCCCTTCTATCTACTCCCTCCCTACCTGTAGCTACGATACCTCTGCCTATAGTCTCTCCACCTCTGCTAGAGTCTAGGATGACTGCCTTTTAGTCTTGGCTCGGTGAAGTCATCTCCTCACACTCTCATATGCTACCCATAGCCTCATGAATGGACTAGGTGACTCTAGATCCTCCTCCACAATCAATGGGGGCACATAATCTAGGTCCATCTCATCCTCATTGATGAATGTGGATGCTATCTCTGCAGCCACTTGATGGTAGAGCTCCCACTTGTCTCTCGTCACTCCTGCAAGGTAGAAATAGTACACAATTAGTACACATCACCATGATATATATATATGTGTGTGTGTGTGTGTGTAAAGAGCATAAGCACTAAAGTACATGCATAAAATCAAATATCATCACCTATATCTTTGGTAGGCTAAACAATATCAACATCATCCTATGTAGGGGGCATGGAGGATGTGCTAGCCTCTCCATGACTATGAGTACTGATGCCTACTGTAGCTACTTCTCATGATCTTGTCATACAGATGGGAGAGGGATCTCCCCACTCGTGTCGATCCCCAAATGTTGCCTCATCACTGTCACTTAGGGGTGGCTCTTCCTTATACTCCTCCTCATCCTCGTCTCCTTCATCCTAGCCATCATAGTCAAGATCTACCTCCTCATCATACTCATCATCTATAACATTAGTAAATATGTTTGCATCCCTGTATCATACCTCCTCGACCCTATCCTCTGCCTCATCTTTCTCATTTGGCACTAGTCCTGAATCACCTATAGGTAGATCCATCCAAAATATAAGAGTTGGTCATGTTAGTGTCCACCACTCCTCATGATCATTTGTGCTATCAACATCATCAATGTTAGAGACTAGAGGCTGATGGTGATATGAGAAATTGGATTCACTTTGGGAAACATGCTCTATAGTGAGCCGTACGATATCACCTAATCTCCGAGCACTCTGCACTAATCTCCTGATAAAGGGGCACGCCCTCGGTGGTGTCTAAACCTATCTAAACTACTGTATGACTCGACCATAATAGAAGGGACATATGATGTGGTCATGTTGGCTAGCCAAAAATTGATCTAGCTATATCCTCCTCAACTATCTCGTGGGATCTGGCCACTGCAGTGTTAGCTGATAAGGTCCTCAAAGGATCTCATCCTCCTTTAACCTACCAAATCTCACTCTCCAAAAATACAAGTCTCCATACAACCATAAGTGCCACAGAGGATAGCTAAAGGCTCAAGGATACCTTGTGATAATAAAACATGGGAAACTGATGGGCCTAGTGCATGTGATATGCTCAAGCCACAAAACCTACAGAAGCATACAATGCACTATGTTGTCTATCTCCTGAAATAAAAATCAACCTAGATCATAATACAAGTGTGCTAGGATACAATGTCCAAAAGCATAGACCATTATGTACTCTGCCATCCCATGAATCAAGTGAACTAATCCTCTATCAAGGTGTGTTACTTGTCCATTTGGATTAATTACTAGTGTCACCATGTGCATCATGATCCATCACACCACTGTGGCTCACAAATATAGTAGCATCGGTAGCTTGATTTGCACCCTATGTGCTCATCATGAACTGGTTCATCAAGGAAATACTGCATGTTGGCATTTCGCTCGTGAAATGACCAATCTCCTTAGAAGTACACCTGTTCTCCATGAATAGGAACTCAGAGAATACAGTGTACATCCTCTAAGGTAATCATCATCTCCCTAGTCAGGAGGTGAAATGTGCATGTATATGCATCCCAGTGCTCATAGAGAGCCATCAACATAGCATTGTGGTACCTCATGGGAGGCATGAGGTACGCCCAATAGATGCCTACGGCCTGAAGGTGCTCTGTCTCCTTTGCTAACAGTGTTGGGACTAGGTCTCTTAGGAAGCTCAATTGTCTACCCCCTAGTCGCTGTCGTGAATAGGTGAGTACCTACCAAAATCACAACAATATGCTCTAAAACTCATCTAATATCTTTAATTTTTACACTATTCATCATGCAATTGTACAAAAGTTCTTCTAGTGTGATTTCCTAAAGGCCCTAGACACTTTAGAACCCTTTTGGGACACTTTGCAAAGAAATGAGACACTTTGCAAAGAAAAGGGATAGTTTGTGAAGAAAAGGGACAATTTGCAAAGAAACGAGACACTTTGCAAACAAAAGGGACACTTTGTGAACAAAAGGGACACTTTGTGAACAAATAGGACATGTTGTGAAGAAAGGGGACACTGCAAATTTTTTTCCAAGATCCTAAATTAACCTATAAATGCATTAAAAATCATTAAATCACTACAAAAATACTATGTGAAGGTCATAAAATCATCTCACCTAATGATGCTAATCACCACATACCACCTGGTCTCGAAGCACATCTAGTCGTGAAGGCCTGTAATCTTGTTTACTCGACATATTTTTGTCTCACTCATCACTCTCATGCTACAAGAAGGTAAATGAAATAGTAAATGGAAAATTACTCCCCTTTTACCTCGTTTCATCCATTTTTTGTCTTATGTATAAAACTAGGGTTATTCCTATCTTAACAGTTAATAAAGTACCCTTTTCTTGAAAAGACTATAACAAGTGCTAGGGAACTCTATTTTCGACGTCGTTTGATGCGTTGGAATTGTGATTCCACACTCGACATCATCAATTGTCTATCATTACATGTCATGGTACTTGGAAATGCCCTATGATATGATTATTCCTTATTCAATGTGGCTAGATTTCTACCTTGATTCCACCTCCATAAAGCAAGTGGAATCAAGGGGGGGCATACATCTACCCTCAAACTTGATTTTTAGAAGTTAAATATAAGGATTGTTGAAAAATTAACAAATTCGTGTTGCATGATGTGGTTCCTAATGTTGTAGTTTTGTAGATAACTACACCGGGGGCGTCATTCTTCTATCTTTTGAATAAGTATCCTTTTATGAAATAAAGTATACTATGTGGAGTCCTTTAGCTTACATATGCACATAAAGTCATGGGAACTAAAGTAGGGGATAACTATGGACATGGAAATTATACTCCTTTGTAGAAAGTACAATCTATGGCCTAATTTGGTCCTATTTTAGGAACCCTTGTACCAATCACCCCTTAAAAATTATATTTGCAGGCCCCTAATGTTAAGTATTTTTGATCTAGAGGCCCATTTCACTAAAAAATCATACAAATCCTAACAAATAATGATTAAATCATTCATATCTCAAAAACCCACCTTCGAAAATCACATGTGAGACCCATTCGCCACATTGGGTGAATGAGTCCCCTCTGGTGGGACCCATTCGCCAAGGGTGGTGAATGAGTCCCTTTTGGGGGAATTTTCAATTTTAAGCAGGAAATCCATCGACTTAATTCAATTTTTCAATGGATGTCGGCCTCTTAGGTCTAAATAATGGGAAATTAGGTATTGATGCCTATAAATATGTGTTTTAGGTGATTTTTCACATTACCTAGTCAATTTTATCCAGCAAAATCAAAATCCAAGTGTTGAATATATTCTACAAGAAGATTCATAAGTCTTTCTACAAAAAAGTTGAAGCTTTAGGAAAATAGGATAGGGTTTTTGTAGGTCTTCAAGCCCACTACTTATTCAAGATCCAAAATTGCAAGGAGTTGATTGTGGATGCCTATGGAGAATCATGGAGAAATATAGGTTGAGGAGATGCAACAAGCCATCAAATCACACCTAAAGATTTGTTTTCAAAGTGATTCCATCTTCCATTTTCTCTCTATCTTTAGATTTAAGGTTTGCATGTCATTAATATTCATTTAAAATGTGTTAGGGTTTCTTAGGTTGGAGTATTACATCATTCAATCTCCATTTAAACATCTTATTCTAGCACATTAGAATAGGGTTTTGTATTACTTCATATTTTCCTAGTCTTAGACACACTTAGGAAGAGGGTTTAATGCAGATTTCATTATCCATCCAAGGTTTAATTACGAAATTAGGGGTTTAACCAAGGAAACCCCCTATTAGAAACAAATTATATTATGTTAGAGATGGGGATTGGATGGCTTGTTGGAAAAGGAAATAATGTTAGATTTTGGGAAGATAGATGGCTTCTCAAGGATCCTCTAATTAGAACTGAGAAATTTAGTAAATGGATGAATGATTGTAAAAGGGAATTCGGGGTCCTGGTCAAAGATTACTGGAGGAATGGGGACTGGGTTGATTTGAGGACCATCAGTCTGGATCTTGGTCCAATTCAGTATGCTTTCAGGGCCCTTAGATTGGCTCAACACCAAGTGGATGATCTTGTTGTTTGGATAGACAATCCGTCTAGCATTTTTTCAGTTTCTTCTACTACTTCTATGTTGGTTAATCCGCAGGAGCCCCCGCCCTTCTGGGCTAAAGCTTGGATTAATTTTTTGATTCCTAAAATCAATATTTTCTATTGGATCATGCTACAGAACAAGATTCTCACTTTGGACAATCTCGGAAAGAGAGGAATCCAATTACCTAACAGATGTTACATGTGCAGGAATGATGCTGAGACTGTTAATCATCTTTTTCTTCATTGTCCTTTTGTGTCGCATATCTAGGGCAAAATTCTTGCGCATCTTGACGTGGTTTGGGTTTCCCCTGCTTTGGTTAAAGAGTTTTTCTTGCAATGGAAAGCTCCATCAAAAAATCCTTTTGTGCGTAGGCTCTGGTCTTTTGTTCTACCTTTTGTCTCATGGAGTATTTGGAAGGAAAGGAACAACAGATTGTTTAGGGAAAAAGAGAAGTCAGAGGGGTACTTGTATGAAATAATTGTTAGGGCTATAAAGGAAAATTTATCTGTAATCCCTAGAAAAATGGTTGATAAAGCTACTTGGTCTCCCTTTGATATTGCTACAGCCAAAAAGTGGAATTCAAAATTAGCTACTTTAAAAGTCCCCACGCTGGCCTATTGTGGGAGGGAGAACGCTAGCTGGACTTTGCTACCTTTTGGTTGGGTGAATGCCAATTTTGATGGTGCCGCTAAAGGCAACCCTGGGAAAGCTGGCAGTGGGTGTGTTTTAAGGGACAATGCGGGGGATTTTATTGTGGCTTTTGTTGTGGACATTGGCACCCAAACTAATCATGTTGCGGAAGCCATTGGGGCTTATCATGCGGTTAACCTGGCTTTCAATATGAATATGAAATGTATTTGGTTGGAGGGTGATTCTAAGAACATAATAGACTGTATTCTTGGGCTAACCCCCCCTTCCTGGACCATCAAAAAGTGGATCGAAGACACAATTGCCATATTAAGTAAATTCAACAAAGTGAAAGTTTCCCACACCTACATAGAAGCCAATAAGGTGGCGGATTACTTTTCCAATGAAAGGGTCAAGAGGGGTGGGGAAAACACGTGGAGGAAGAATGATTACCTCTATTATGAGGTTAAAGCTCTAATTTATTATGATTCTGTGCATGGAAGAGAAGCTTGTCTTTGCCATGCTAAAAAGGATAAAGATTAAGTACGTCAATCTCATTAGATTTGATGGGACTGACGTCATTTTCCTTTTTGAGAAGAGTTTTCGGCACGCTTTCTAGGTGTCTGGGAAAATATGCTTAGACGGGACCCAGAGAAACTATAGGGTATGGTATAGCAGAGCTCTAAAGATGGGGGGAGAGAGAAAACGTGTTGAGCCGAGCAGCTTTCAAGAGCATAGGAAGAATGTTAAAGCTTGGGAAAAAATTGAAAAGGGAGGTTTAGTTCCATTTTTGGAAAAGCTCCATGGAACTGATGAGAAGGTGATGGACTATTTCGCCAAAAATTGGAAAAATGGTGAGATTGTGTTGTTTGGCAGGAGTGTTAAGCTGAATGAGCAAATCATCGATGAGATCACTGGTCTTTCGACTGAGGGTGTGAAATTTTATCGAGACCGCCGGTTCTCTGATGAAGCGGTTATCAGATTTCTAAAGAAAGATAAGGAGAAGGCTAAGCTGGTTAAGGTTTCCAATAGCTACTTTGATGTGGAGTCCATTAAATCGATCTGGAGGAAAGTTTTGAGAGTTATTATGGAGTACATCACGGTTGATGGGCACTTCACCAGGGCATATGGTTATCACTTTGCCATTTTGAACCACTTTCGTCACAAGGTTCGTATCTCTTTGCCATTTTATTTATTCTCTTCTCTAAAGAATTGCTTTGATGAAATCGAAAGAAACCCTAGGAGGATTTCTATTATTCACCCTAGTCTTGTCAGGCTCATCTTTGAGTATTTCCAAAATTTACCCACTCTGCCTAAAAATGTTGCTGCTGGGGATTTGGACGATGAGGATACTAAAAGTAGTAGGGAGAATGATCCTCTGGCCCCTTTTTCTCTTGTTGGTACTAAAACCACTGATCCCTAGTCCCTTTCTTGTCAGAATGTCCTTGAGGGATCTGCTCCGCCTTCTTGTCTTAATCATCAACCTTCGCCTGGTTGCCCTACCCCAGGTTCTGCTCCGTCGTCCTGTCTTAATCCCCAACCTTCGCCTGGTTGCCCTACCCCGGGTTTGGTCTCTAGGATTAAAGGAACCTCGATTACAAAATTGGTTTCATATTCTGGGAATTCTTTGGAAATTCATTCTAAAAAACCTATGGCCAGTAAAGAGTCGGTCCCTAGCGCCCCTGCATCTGGAAGATTTGTGAATGCCCCTAAAAGTCCCCCAAATCAAGACAAAATTAATTCTGCCCTGAATAACCTTAGGCCTGATGACATAATGAGTGTGACACAAAAAAGTGTTGATGGCCTTCTCTCCGTTCTTAAGTGGGCCCAGAAGGAAGTTTGTGATTTGAGTGGCTATAATAGAGATCTCAGCAACAGAGTCATGGAGTTGGAGCATAAGGTGAGCTGGAGCCATAATGAGAATGAAGGACAGGACACCCCCTTAATGGAGAAAAGACAACAGTTGCAGGAGGAAAGATTGACTAGGCTGGAGAGCAATATGTCCAAGATAGGCCAAAATATTAGGGCCACTGTGGCGCATAATTATAAAATTTCCAGGCACAACGCCATTATCATTAACGCTATGGTGGAAAAGTTGGAAAAAAATCAAAAGGGCTCGCTATTCGTGGACTTGGATGCAGATAGAGGTTGTAGCAGAGTTGTTGTTGAAGGGATTTCGACTCGCACCTAGGCTAACACGAAGAGGAAGGCCCCTGCATCTCCACATACGGTTCAAATCCTCAAGCAGGGAATACAGGATATGAGTGAAGTTGAAAAGGAAGCCGAGGAGCTGTTGAACATCATGGAGCAGTATTGTTGTGGTCTTCTCTGGTTTTTTGGCGGTCCTTTTTTGGACCCTGTTGTCTCTTTGTTGCTATCGTTTCTTTTTGGGATAGCTGTCTGTTTACTTGGAATTTTTTTGCTCCATCTTTGTATGTTTAAATTTTGTGGTTTCAGGTCCTTGTAAAACCTATTTTTTCCTTTTCAAAAAAAAATTATATTATGTTATGTAGGTCTTTTCGAAGATTGAAATCTGAGATTCAATCTAGAAATGCAGTGCAGGTGACAAAGTGCAGATTTGAAACTTTATTTCTTAGAAAGTGGAAAAAGGACTAATTCGCCATGAATGGTGAATTAGTCCCACTAGAGGTGTCTGCCAGAGTAGAGTATAGATTCCAGTACCCTTTTAGCAGAAACAAACTTTTGAGCAAAAACCTTGTCCTGGGACTAATTCGCTCAAGTTGGTGAATCAGTCCCAATTTGTCAAAAATTCAACATTTCCAAAATTTCAGTCATTTCTAGTCCTGAACAAGTTTACAAGTGCACATATTCAATTTTACAACTTTTTGTTTTGTTCTATTTGCATTTCTATTCATCTTCCTGGGTCTTTTCCATACAACACTATGTTTTCAAACACTTTGTATTTCTTAGTTTTGCATATATAATCAATCTAATATATCAGTTGTTTACATTTATTTCATCTCATCTAGGAATATTTCATGCATTTTACATTAATTTTGAATTTTTACATTGCATGTTGGCCCATTTTCCCCCTTTTAGGTGAAAATCCCTAGAAGGGCTAGAAAGAACCTTGTGTGCCAAAATCTTTGTTTACAGGTAAATGTCAACTGTTGCATTCTTCTTTTGTGTTCCAAAGTGGCCAAGAGCCCCTTCTTGCATATATATTTTAATAGGTTTGAATGTTTAAAACATGTTGCTGACTTGCAAAACTTTCGCCCTCTGCTTATTGTTCCTTCTTGTCATTGTGCACATTTGACATTATGCCCATTTTTACGTAGGTCCTTGGTTGGCATGTCAATGAATACATAGTCAGGAATAAATATAGTATACACATCTATTTAGATATAGTAGTGTATATATAAATAGATATATACATGTGTACATATGGATATATATATACATATATATGTATATATGTATATATATATATGTATATATATATATATATCTGGTTATATGTGTTTTTTTTAAATGCGCAGACAAAGGGGAAATACTTATATGTGTTTGGATAAGAAATGATGAATAGACCAACTAGCAACAAATACAAATATCTACATATAGGTATAAATAGAAATATACTAAAAATTGCATGCATACATATATAAGCCACCTCAAAGATAAACAGATACATATAGGGATATATGCATTCACATTTATCATTTTTATTATTGTTGTTGTATCTCCTATTGTTTGGAGAGTATTAAAAGTGGAGTGGTTATACCCATTTTCATTTAATCAAATTAGTAAAATGGTTGACAGATTATCAATATTTCTAAGTTGTCTACCAGTTGTCATTGGACATTATAATACATTAATATTTTATTTTTATCATGAAATAGAGCTCCCAATCAGTCAACTAAAATTGCAATATTTCCTCCCTGTAAAATTTCCCACAACTATGTCTACAGAATTGGGATTTGTGGATGGCCCACATGAGGGATTTTGAATTGAAAAGCCAAATCTTACATAGACGGTTTGTTTTGTATCAATATGTTTAATGTGGGTTTTCAATCAACTATCATTTATCGATAATTCTTATGTATTTTTCTAATAGTTCTTTTACAATTTCTCTATTTTTTCTATAATATTTAGTGCCAAATAATGTAGCTTGAATTTTGAATTGACAAGCCAACTATTACATATATTTCTTGTGTTGTATCAATATGTTTTATGATATTCTTTTTTCTAGTTTCGCAAAGCAAATTGTTCATTATGTAATAGTTGGCAATCTATGTAATAGTTGGCTTGTCAATTCGATGACCATTTTTACTATAATCTTCCTTATATTTAAATTGTATTTTTTATATAAATACATTTAGACTCGGATAATATAAATGTTGTTATAACTTTAGGGAAATTTTCTATCTTTATAAACAACTATATGTAAACAATCTTTTAAAGATAAACTGAAAAGATAACTATACACAAATGCATAAATGCAATGGGTAGAGTAGAATATCTTTTTTGTAGTGAAATGTATGATTGTTTTCCCACAAAAAAATTTCCATTTAATATTTACCCTTTTACAGCCATTGTAGATTGTGGTTTATGTGATTGTGAAGGGCAACCACATGTAATGCCCCGCCACGCAACCCTAGAGGAAGTTGCAATTTACTACTCAAACATACTATTTTTTTATTTTTATTTTTAAGAACAAATAACATGCAAGATCACTATCCATTGCCAACAACCTCTAAGGTTACGAGACTGAGATTACTTAAAACCCAATCAAGAAACATGAATTAAAACATAACATTTAATTACTTACAAAATAAATACTCATACATCCCATACATGATAAAATTACAACAAAGGCATAAGAAATACCACATGTTCCCAAAATATAATTTACAATAAGATTACAACACTCATTCCCTGAATGAGGTAACTCCAATATACAAGGTTACAAATTACAACTTTCACCTCGATACAAAGAGGGGTAAAAAAATTACACTAATAATAGAAAAGAATAAAGCATGAAGTACTGGATCCCACAAGCTCTCCAACTAGATATCTTGTCCACACGAACAAGAAGATGACCCAAAGGATAAGGTGCACGTTCCACCCAACCATGTGATACCCAAAGGCTCACCCCCCGTACTAGGAGATAGTAACAAGGAATCCTATACAAGACCATCAACCCATAGACATAGGCTAACTCACACTGACACAACCAAACAAATGAACCAAACATCCATAAGGATAACACAAGTACAAATCCAACATCACTGACATAGGTCACATTGCTTCCATAAATAAAATAGATCTTGTATGATAAGAAGACCATACACATAAAACCAAATACCAACTGTTGTCATAGAAAGAGTGTCATCACATAGCTCGACATGGGATCTCCTTTGAGAATCTTCCTAAGCTCCGACCCCCACTATGGGTTATCCCGGTGGCCTCTATTGAATCCCGACACCCATACTCACTCATGCGGAATCAAATACCTTTCATAAGGACAAGATAGATGACCTTTCCATTCTAGGCCTTCCCATCTCATCCCAAGTCCATACAAGCCCTTGCGTCCATGAGCGAGGCTAAATTATCTTAATTAATGAGAAAAACTACTTAACTTCTAAGTACATTAATTTAGTTATCACTTGATTAAACCACTTCTAAAGGTTTCCCAGTTTACCTCTTTGGGCTCTAGCCCCTAACAAAAGCCACTCTTCTACTTGACAACATACCAAAACAACCAATCACCAAGGGAATCCCAAGTCCAAACTAACAAGATAAAACCACTCCAACTCTAGGAGGAACATGAAATGAAAATCCACTCCAACACAGGAGGCAACAAAAGTGAAAACTCTCTCCAAACATTGGAGGCAACAAAGGTCAAAACCCTCTCCAAACACTGGAGGCAACAAAGGTCAAAACCCTCTTCAAACATTGGAGGCAACAAAAGACATACTCCACTCCTTCCAAAGGAGGCAAAAACCACATAAACCACTCCTAATACAAAGGAGGCACAAACTATCCCCGTTCGTGAAAACTGGGTAAAACCACAAGATACAACCAAACGCCCTACCCAAGGCAATACAATGGTTGACTACATGATGACAACCCATACAAATAAATGAAACCCCATCTGGAAGACTTACATAAAAAAATCACTCCAAATAGAGCAAACAACTTAATCAAAGAGTTCCCTAGCCTTTGGAAGCAAAACTCACTACTACCAAAGTACACTCATAAATTTACAATCATAACAATATTTCCCATACAATACCAACAAGAATTCGCTTAAATAAATAATCATATAAATACACATTCTTTAAAAACTAAAGATGTCTTTCGACATAACAATCTTTTCTCATAAACAGGAACCAAAGTCCATATTTACCTTATATACTTAATCTTTTAACTATTCATATAAGTTCTAAACAATATAATTTTTTATGAACCTTATCTATTCCTTGCAATCTAGAAACAAACAAAATTCCCCATTCACCATTTAAGGCAATGGAATACAATAACTTTTAAATAACATTCTACCCATTATAACAACATCGTAATAAAATAACCCTTTTCTTTACACACATTTAATATCATCACTTTTGCTCTAATTATAATCCATATAACTTAACCACGTACATAATCCTAACATTTAATATATCCTGACATTCAACATATCCTGATATTTAACATATCCTTTATAAGAACTTCAAGATTCTATCAAATCAAACAAGTTGTTGTAAACACATTAACCATATTCGTTTCAATTACAACCCTAACCCTTAACCAATATTTAATCATTGCACTAACCTTAATTCCCAAAGTACAATAGCACTAATTCTAAAATCGAAACTTGCACACACCTTCCAACTCAAACACAATTATACTAATTAATTTTCACGTGTTCCGTAATACTAAAATATTATTCTTTATTCAAACTTGATAAAAATAAATATTATTTAAGGAATCCAAATTCCCAAAAATTAAATTTAATATAAAAGCTTTAACATTAAACATCACTTAGGAATCATCTTAGGTGATTCAATAACCCATCATAAGGATATTCTAAATCCAAGCAAATCAATGGCATAACGCAAGTAATCAATTAAATAATTAACAATAATTGCGCATACTCGAAAATCAATCAAATTTCATTGGTAACTTATGAAATATTATAACTAATAAGTTTAATTCCATTTTCTCAATTTATTCATAATGATCAAAGCAATCTTTTAAAATAAATCATTTTATTCTAAAATCCATTTTCGCATTCATCATAGTAAACTACCCAACTTAAAATAATTGAAAAAAAGTAACATATTATAAATATATATATATATATATATATATATATATATATATATATATATTTATATAACATATAATATATATATATTAAAAAACATTTATATATATAATATATTATAAAATATATAATATATATATTTAAAATATATATATAAAAAAGTGAATGAAATAATATTAGGGCAGACCCCTAACAAAGGAGGAGACAGAGCCCTGGCTGCGCCCAGCCTTCGCTGTTGGAGGCGGCGCTGCTACCCCACAGACTGTGGGAGGCACTGCCACAACAGTGACCTCCCCCTTGGGGTTTGGTTGGGGTAGCCATGGCTATCCCCCCTTAAACAAAGCTTCCAATTATTATTTTTATTTCATAATCACTTAAAAACAAAAAAATGAAAACCCCTAATGCTTCCAAAATACAATACATTATTATATATATATATATATATATATATATATATATATATATATATATATATATATATATATATATATATATATATATATATATATATATATATATATATATATATATATATATCATTTATATATATATATATATTCATTTATATATATATATATATATATTCATTTATATATATATATATTATGTAATTTTGTTTATCAACAACCAAATAGAGAAATTTATTTCTTCAGAAAACACAATAGAAGAAAATATTTAATCCCAATTTCGTGTGCACAAATTTCTGAAGGTTTTCAACTTCAAACAAAGATTTTTCAATATCTTCTTTTGTTCCTTTTTATTTCTATTGTTTAATTTTTTTCTTGTTTTCTTTTCCATTTCATTCCTATTGCAAGAATCTATCTTTGTTTTCTCTTCTTCCATGATTTCAAAGAGGTTTTCAGATTTGTTTTCTAAACTTGCATTCAAATTGAAACCAAAATCTCATAACTTCAAAACAATAAAACCAGAATAAAACCTATGATCATGAACTTAAAGAACAGATTGATGTTGAGTTCCTCTACAGATTCCACTCCTCCACCATTCCATCCCAAGATCTCCACCTTCAAACCAAGATTGAAAACAAAAAAAACCCAAAACCCTCTTTTCTTTTTGCAATCCCCCCTTTTTCCATATTGAAATCATCCTTTATAAAATAAACCAAAAATGAAAATATAATATTTTTCCCCCAAACTCAAATTCAAATTCAAAATGAAATTTCATGGCTTCTCCAAATCCTCCCCAAATTGAGTCAACTCTTCTAAAATATCTTTTCCACCTAAAGTTATTGCATTTTGAAGATATTTGAATTTTAAATAACTTAGAACAAAATTCCAATTTCCAAATAGAATTCAATACATTTTAAAATTTTCTTTTCAAACAAAAGAATTTAAACTTTTAAAACTTTCTTTCCAAAAATAAACTAACACTTTTAATTCAAAAAAAAGAATAACTTAATCTATTCAACACAATTAATTTAATTAATCAATAAAATAAATCTAATCCAAGATTAAACTATTTTATTAATTAAATTAAATAACATTTTTAACAATACAGCCAGATTTATTTAAACAACTTAACTACAAAAGCCATTTATTTACTTTTATATCTTGAATTTAAATTAAAAACCAAGGTGAAAGGGACAACATATATCAACTACACTTGACTACGACTCGACGACACACCATGACCAGGGGATGACTTGACACAAAAAACCTAGCTACTATCTCCCAATCAATTACTGTTGGTCGATGGACATGCTCAGACTTGTGAAACCAGGTGGAGTCGATGTCTTGTACTTGCAGTCCTGCAAACACAACGAGTGTCGAACATGCATATAACATAGTAGACACACCATGAAGGGGAAATCACGAAATCACAGGCACTTGCATGCGAGTGATGTAATCCCGTCCCCTTCACCAATACAATATTACTAACTGACGAATCAAACATCAATAATATAATCAAAATGTCATGCCCATATATATTCACTCGAAAACACAACCAATTTTTTTTTTTTAAAGACAATAATTAAGCTAGGTAACATTCTAAGGCTTGAGACATAACGCTAATATGAGCATGAGTCGAATACCTACAATAAATTGCTTCCCTGCACCTGTGAAATCGTACTATACACACGAGACACATTTTATATACTTTCAACTTAAATATAATCATCACATAAAAAGAAAATATTATTATTTTTATATAATTTATACATAATTTTAAATTTCTTATTTACAAGATAATCATCAATATAATACATAAATATTATTTATTTAAATGTCCTATATCCATTATATCTATATAATAAATACTCGCCTTATTACAATCAACAAATTACTAATATTCATTTTTAAATTTATGCCATATCCCATAATCACTTCAACTTTTTAACTATTTATTTAAATAATTATTCACACTTCTTATTTTATTTTATCTTCCTCTTTTCTTTAGAAAAAGAAACTTGAGTGAGACTTCTATTTAATAACCCATGTTAAAGGGGCCCCACCCTCTTATTTATTTATCCTTAATTCCTTTATCAATACTGGGGAAGTAAATGGATGTCTTATGCAACACTTTATTAGTAAAAGTGTGTTTTTAAAAATGTTATAAAAAATTTATACACCAACCAAAGCTACATAGAAAACCCACTCAACATTCGAACCAAAGAACTAAAGACATTGCCATTAGCACTTATAGCCTTCTCTTAATAATAATATCAATATTGTCTTTATTTATAGCTAATATTTAATATGTTAAAATTTAATAATATTAATGTTTATTTTAGCTATTATTAATTCCCAGCCAATTAATTGTAGAGTGTATAGTAAAAATAAGCACTAGTAAAAGTGTTTTATTTGTGAACAAAAGTAATATCAACGTGAATTATAATAGCTGTAAAAATGATGGTAACTTACTGAGAATGTTAACCTTATCTCCTGTCAATTTTAATCATTGATGTTTAAATAAATAACAGATACTTTATTTATCCAAGAAAAACTAAATTTATAAACTTCCAATAAAGAGAGAAGGAGAACTATACAAATAAGGATATTTATAAAATTTGATTTAATTTATTTGAGTCTTGGGAATATGTTTTCTCTCTTCAAAAACCTAATTTATTAGCAGCTCTCTTTAAAAATATGGAAATATATTTATTTATTTATTTAGCAGCTCTCTTCAAATGGAAATTTATTTATAAAAAAACCTAGTTTATTAGCAGCTCTCTTTAAAAATATGGAAATGTCCCCCATTTTTTTTTTTTTTACTGTAAATACGAATGAAATTTGGAGACTACTTTTAATTTACCCTTTGAAATTCTAATTGTTAGTGAGTTAATTTATTAATACCTGATTTTATTGATAATTCAATCATGGCTGTAAACTCTAGGCAGCTACCCCGATGCTTCCAAATTAATGTATTTATTATTATTTCATTGTAGATAAGACTATAGCTTTGAGCTGGTTGTTAATGTTATTCATTTGGCTCATATTGTTTCCGTTAATATAGTGTATTAATATTACAACTGCTTTTATAAATAACATTATTGTCATTATTTACCTGAATCTTTTGATCCGCTTATGCTTACTGTTAAACAATAATTTATTAGGAAAATTTTGAAACATTAAAATATGACTCATTTACTTACACTTTTGACCCCCAGGATATAAGGCAGCCACTTGTTACAGCAAAATGCCATGAATGGCAAGAAATAATAAATGTGACTTGATTATTACTCTTGCAAGTTAAATGTTGTTTCCCATACTTCGCACTAGAGGACTTAAAGAAAAGGGTTCTGACATGCATTGTACTCAAAGTTTATACACTACAACAGCAAGGCCTAACTGCTTATTTATTTATTACATCGATTCAAACAATCATACATATATATATTTTCCTAAGCATGCTAGCTGTGCAGGAAGGTGTGAGATAGATGTCACGTAGTTTCATCACTTTATAGACATAAAAGTAGTCTTCCTTGCACCACACTTGATCATACTTAAACCATTCAATGGTGATTAAAAGAAGGGCTCTGATAGCCATTAATATGCCCAAGCAGACCAACACCACTCACCTTACTTGATCTATAGATTACGATCAGATGGGGTTGTTGTGATTAGCCTGAAATATGTTTTAAATGCACAGACCTGTAACAAGCGTAGGGGTTAATCTAAGCACAACTAAAAGGGGATCCCTATATCTGGACATGGAAACAAATGAATTTGAAACTGCTTTGATGAGCATTTGGAAACTTGTGCAGCTAATAGACTCAATCCAGTGCTGTCACATCAATTGTAGCCATCAACTACGTCCAATAGGGAAAAGAGACTGCGAGGATCCTGAAAATAAAAGATTAGTGTGTCGTTTATTTATTTATTTTTCTCCTCATCTATTGTGTTCCAAATAAATATTACTATCTATCTAGAACCTGATTGGGGCTACCTATGGTAGAGTTCGGTGGAATGGTCATCGTCATAAAAATTAAAACAGAAAAGAGAGGTAATAGTAATTTTTTTAAAAAAAGTTCAAGCTCATTTATGCCTCGTCAATTCAAACTAAGTATCTCTCCTTTTTCCATTAGATGGGAGGCGTGACTGACACTTGCGGAGATAGGGAGTATCTTACTTGACAAGACACGACTCCCTGACCACCCATGAAGGTGACTAAAGCGTCTATTATAATCTATCTAGGGAGAGCTCAGATAGCTACTAGATGGTCTGATATCATGTATGTTTCATGTGGATAACATCAATAAGCAAGTATCAGGTATTGTGTCCAGAACAACTCCTTTCATTAGCAATTTTCTCCTGTATTTCTTCATTTCTTAAACCTGGAGATGCATGGCATGTTAGAACTGGGTTTACTTTGTTTTATTTCCTTTTCCTATAATGAGCAGTGGAATACATTGAAGACCCTATGTGGCACCAATGAGAATATAGGAAAATGTCACTGTAATTTATACATCTTACTTGATGTGCACTAAAAAGAAATAACATATGGCAGGATGGTGCTAGAAATGACTAGCATTCAACAATACAGAGATATGATAAATGACATGGCTGGAAGTGACTAGACTATTCCTTGTAAAATATTGACTTTAGACCAAGAAAAAAGCTTGCGCAAACCTGCCATGGCTGCTTTGGTGTTAACCTTAATTCTTGTTGCTATATATATATATTTGTTATAGCGCAGGGCTATCATTTGTTTCACTCCAGTTTACTCTGTGCTATATAAGAAAAATGTTCTCTAAATCTTTGAGAGATATGGTTAACTAACTCATTTTTGAATAGAGAGGTTTCAATGTATCATCATAGTGTATATATTATGATTCAACTTCCTATTTAAGTTTTTTTGTATCCATTATACATATTTTCTCTCTTATTTAAATGCGCACACCTTAAATTTGTATAGTGTATTTATACTGGCATCTTCAATAAAAAAAATATAATACATGTGTAACTTATTTGACATATTCACATTTTATCACTGCAGTAGTACTAGTAAATTTATCAGTAGCACACCTGTAAACATGTACCCAGAAAATAACTAAAACATAATTCATTTTTATTACTTTTACCCATACTAAATGTAATAAAATACAAGAAGACTTCAAGCATAGTTTACAATTTTTAACCTCCCTTTACAATATACTTTACCAAATAGTCTAGAGGGAAATCAAATTCATTCCCTAAACTTCCAAAGTTATAATTTAATAGATTGAAAGTATAAACATCATTTTTAAAAAAAAAAAATTCTTATGCACAAATACAAACTTTTCTCTCATGTTACGACTATCCCCAACTTTCTATATTACCACTAAGTTTATGAAACACAATAAAACTAGGCTTGCTCTCCACCCTACCATAATGGCATCATGGAGCCTCGTGGGCTCTAGCCATACCCCCGAGCAAGAAATCTATTAACCCCAAGATGATAGATGGAGTTTTCTCAATCTTACCAAAAAGACCAAAACAATATGACATCAAATTTCACATGTTTAGGCTCTCCACTCACCATATTCAACAAGATCCACACAACATTTTATCCTCCTACAACAAAACGGACAAAGATGATGAAGATGAGGAAACTTATCTTTTTGTTTAGATGAGGGGATTTAGATCTTCCATCCTCCACTCCTCTCCAAGCCAATCTATCTTGAGTCCATATCCTAAGAGGGAGACTTCTCTCCTCCGCACCTCTTCTCTTCAATTTACACAAAAGTTCTCCAAAAGGAGAAGTGGGTAGTGCCCAAATCTTCCATCTTCTTAAGATATATAGGGATCTTCCAAATCTACACTCTTTCCCACAAGTGCTCACACATGTGTGAGTCTTGTGCCAATTCCAAGAACTTTTGGGGAGTAGAAGGTTAAGAGTGACAAGTCACTCTTCCCAAGCCCCAACACTTTTTGAATTTGTCACATTCATGAATGTGGATGTTTGAGGGGTCTTTTCACACTCCAAGGACAAGTTCACATGTGTCAAAAAGGTTCCAAACCCATAGGTATAGGTCCTAGGGGTCTATTCTTGTTCAAAAACCAAAGAAATTGATTTAGTAAGCCCTTTTTAAAACCCACACAAAGATCCATACGAATTTTGATCTTAACCAAGGGTTCCAACCCCAACCAACTCACATCACATGTCCTACAATTGGATTCTACTCAATCACCCAACCAATAATAAAACCTCAAACCCTTCTAAGCCAAATAGGGCTACACTTAGAACTTCCCAAAGATGTATTTGATTTGATTCCAACATTTATCTATCCTCCTATTTGCATATTTGATTCCTGCACATTACCAAGGTCAGCATGATTAGATCATATATCTCGTCATATTATTAGCTAATCCAATTCACATAATTTTCACTCATGAACTATTTACTCATTAATACATCAAATGAACCTAATGATTCAATTTTCATTATAAGAAAAGGAAATACACACTTACTCCAATACAAGAATATAGTCAATGAAATAGTCATTCCATCATTTTGTTTACCACCTTAGTAATTCATTTTAAACTCCTATAACATTACGATGAACCATTTACCAAAGTTTAATATGCCAAATAACCCAGCACTTTCAAGTTATATCCAACAATTCACATGTGCGTCTATCATAATTAAATCAAGGTTAATGCCCAAGAATCCTACAAATGTTTTTATCATTCATTTCCTCATAATTATCATCTAACTACTTGTTCGATTGAAATAAAATGGGGGATACGAAATGGGGTCTTACATTCACGGTAGCATAAGCAAGAATATTATCAAATAATCACACTATTTGTCATCCATAATACATCTTACCATCTATTTAGGATCACATAAAAGATATTAGGGCTTTACTAATCACATGCAAGGTGGGGCCTTACACAAAAGCATAAAGCATCGTTAATTTCAAATATCTGCTAAGCTAATCCAAAGCATGCCTTAATGATAACATCAGAGTAAAATACCATCACATCAAAATAGAACATTCACATCGCTTAACAGTCAGCGATCAAATAGCAACCAAGCACCTTAATTTAAGTGTTAATAGAAACAAGGCATAACATAGAAAAACATTGTTTGATCAACAAAGCACAAAATGGAGGGGTGTTACACCACACACCGTTGTCATGTACTTATGAGAGGACAAAAAAATTGTTGATTGCATCACATTTTTTATCCCTACAAGCACATGACAATGGTGCATGTTGCTTCAATCAACTAAACCATTTACAATGTCATGGTTGGCTTGGTTTTTATTTTGTACATGACTATAATTTTTACCTTTTTGGTTATTCATTGTTATATGTGCCCATGTTTCATAAATTTTTTTTTGCATATACATCTTAGCCATGCAATGCAAATATAAGAACTTGCAAAACAAAATCTATACCAATATATATGTTTGTTAAGTTAGATGCACCTTTTTAGTTATTACACTTTTATATATTCCATCTATCCATGTTTCTCTATCCATCTTCAAATCCCATGATGCCAATTCTTTATCGGCATTCCTATTTTCATCAAGTTGTCACAACAAAAAAAAGACTACAATATTATAGATCTTGTTTGAGAACACTTGTTTTCCCCAAATTTGTTATTGTGTGATATATGATAAGAGTTAATGAGATTTTCCATGGACCTTACTTGACTTTCTTGCTCAGGTGTTTGGCTAGAGACCACAAGGCTTCATGATGCCAATATGGTAGGGAGGAGAACGAGCTTGGGTTTAGTGCTTTTTTCTTCCATCATCATATATTTGTTGTTGCTTATATACATGGACACACAAATTCTCACATGTACTTCTCTACCAAAAACATACTCTATTCTATCCATTGCATTTGTCATTTGTCTATGTTAGTTCTTGCTCAGGGGTTTGGCTAGAGTCCATGAGGCTCCATGATGCCACTATGGTAGGGAGGATAACAAGCATGGGTTTTGTGCTTTTTCTTTTAACACTATATATTTTTTGTTACATAGATAGTTGTGTACACAAATCCTTGTATACACTTGGCTTCTAGAAACATAGTCTATAATAACATGGTTCTCATGTCATAGCAAGTGGTGGGGAAGCACTTGAGACTTTGGTCACATTACCTCATAACAAGGCATACCTTTTAATTAAATTATTATAACAATGCAAAATATGTGTATCGTGTCATCACATTCTTATTTTGGTAAGAACTATTTATTTGTTTTGGATATGTGCATACTGAAAAAACTGAAAGAGCTAAATGATTAAATCTAAAAACCTAAATCAACCTTTCAGCATGACATCAGTCAAGTTTCTCTAAAATGAAAACATATGCAATAACAAAAACTAAACTATGAAAACCCATATGCATTCACAAGAAATTCACTCCATTGTTATCCTCTTCCACAATATCTTGCATTTTCTCTCAGGTTTTACAAGCAAAATCACAAGAAGCTCCGTGGAATTGGATGAGATTAGAATAAGATTGCAATTCATGTATATTGAAATGTGTGAAGGAAGCTTTCTTTTATAGTTGAATTCATGAGGTGTGTCCACATTTTGGGAAGAATGTGGGATAAATAGTTAGGTGGGATTTGAATGACTTTTCGTAAGTGCATAAGGAATATGATTGTTTTTAATGGTTATGTGAATAAAATTGATGAAAGTGACTTAATGCAACGCATTATGTATGGCTATGCAAACAATGGTAAATGCTTATGAAGTGACTTAATGACAGGTAATGATTATTTAAATATATTAAATGTTCAAAATGGATTTATAAACTATTGTACAATATTTAATTGTTTTATGTGAATGATCAAATGAAATATTTAATGAATGAAACATGTAATGGCCATATGCAAATAAATGATTATGTAGATGATGGAATAAGTCATGCAATAGATGAAAATGATTATGAAGGAATTTTTATGCATCTACATTTTTCCCCTCTTTGAGACAATGCAGCCTATCACATTGTTTCAAAGAAAAAAGATATGCCCCAGTGAAAGGAAGAATGAGGAAGGATAATGAGAAGGTAGTGGTATGCCCCCTTGAGAGGACATGTGGGTGCTAAGAACATGAGTGTGCTCTTGAAATGGTTGAGAGGACTTAGAAGATGAAGGATAAAAATGATAGAGGAAAATTGATAAGGATGATGAAGGGAATGGATAATGATAGATGAAAAATAAATATGAAAGAAGATGAAGGTGATGAAGCTTCTTGTACTTTACAAAGTGATTTATCATCATCGAGCAGTAAAATATGAAAAATGGACAACAAACACCATGGCATGACATAAACCAAGGTGTGCAAGGTCATCCATTTGTAAAATAGATAGTCACAGACAAGGAATGTGCTAACTCATACTTAGGGAAAAGTTTCCCTAGTCTTTTTGTCAAGACAAACCACATACAACAATCAAATAAAAGACAAGTCATGAGACATCATTACTCCTCTAAATCCTATGGGACACTCTCAAGGTGGCTAGTAACATAACTGAAAAAAAACCAAAAGATAAGACAAAATAGACCAACAAGGTCAACAATCATTTAGATTATTTTCCAATAAGTGTTTGCGAGTGTGTTAAGGGATGAAGTGAGTGACAAGTGGACTGGCTTGACAAGGCCTAGTTTCAGTAAAAAGAAACATGTCATATAAGACATCAAGTCTGGTTTTGATCATGCAACTACCTGTATAAGGAAAATGAAAAAAGGGGATAATGACAAGGTCTGGTTTCAGGAAGGACACATCGTGTATAAGACCATTGATTTTGATTGATTTGACTGGTTTGATTGATTTGACAAATGACTGATTTGACTTGGAGACTTGTTGTCTTGTTTTTCTTGTTAATTCAAGATTTGTATTGGAAGTTTAGATGATGATGTCGCGTCTGAGTTGATAATGTCTTATTTATTTTGAATGACTCGATGAACCCTAAAAAGCTGACCTAGGGGGCCTCAGGGGCTTATCGATAGATGGTCTTGTCTATGTAGCAATGCATAGAGACCTCATAGTTTGACATGATCCTTGACTTTGCGTTAATTGCAAAGGACTGAATCAAGATTTTATTTGACAACACCTAAAAACTGACCTAATGCCTTGAGTGAACATCAACAGATATCCTTGCCTATGTCCAGTCGTAGAGGCAACGTAGTTTGACAATGACAAAGACTAAAATTACTGACTTTGAATCTATTTCTGGGATTTTTGGAAGTTATCTGAATGTTTTTGGGTTTTGACATGTTTTGATTTTTTTTTTGGAGTTTTGGAATGTTTTTTAGGACATTTTATGAGTTTTAGGACATTTTATGATATTTAGGGATTTGTTTGAGGACATTTTATGATTTTTACAGATTTTTTCATGACATTTTATGATTTTCTTAGGGATTTTTGAGCATAGGGTGATCCCACAATAGTGGTTTACAATTTTCGGCCAAACTGGACATTGAAATTATTATTTTTAACTAAATCTTCACATTCAGGCACCTATAGCAGCTAAACCGTAAGGAATTTGAAGATGAAGAAAACTAGAGTTTTGTCATATTTTGTCTGTAGATTCTAAAAATATTTTTTTCAAAATTTTTGGAATTAGATTGCACTTCTTTTTCCATCTCCCATGAAAACTATTTTTTTCAGAAAACAACATTTTTAAAAAGTGACACACATCGTATAACGCATAACTTTTTTTCCATGAAGGATAAAACTCTAATTCTTTCAAATTTAGATTTTTTATTCCGATATCTAGTGCTTCCACTTGTTTAGATAGTTTTTTATTGAATATTTTTTCTTTAATTAAGTTTTGAAGTTAAACCAATTACAATTCAGACATAGCACGACCGTATAAAGCGTAACTTTTTTTGTATATATATCGAAATTCATTTTTTTTTTGTTGAATCAAGGATTTCAATATCTGGTGCACTCATATTTTTCAATTTTTTTTTGATAATCTGTTATTTTTCCACATGTGCAAAACAAAGACTTTCATTTTTGGTGAAAAACCTATGTTTAATAAAACTAAAAAGCCAAATACATAATAAAACCAAAACATATTAAAATTATATTCATTGGATAGCTCTTTATGAGGACTACCTAATTATAGTTGGTTTTGTGAAGACTCCTCCATTTTCATCCTCAATCCGAGCTCTGAAGTGTAAAAAATATATATATATTTTTGTCTCAGGAGGGGGATTAGGGGTAAGGGGGGTTTGAGCAAACCCCTAGGGGTTTGATCGAACCAAGGTTCGCTCAAACCATAGGGCGGGTGCATGAAGTTGGGTACCAATTTTCTGGCCACTTATGAATTTTTTAAAAAAAACTCACTTGTGTTATAACATGAGCGCGTTATAACACAAGCATTATTTCGCGTTAAAAAAAAATAAAAAAGTGAAGTTATTTGCCTTGGAATACCAACCCAAAGGCTTGGAGGGCATTCCCAACAAGGCCAGAGACATGTTTTTGCAAATTCTACAATTTTTCACACAATTGGGTCTGTGCTCACCTTCAAGATTGCATCTAGTTCAATATTGACAAAATCAAAACATGGGTAATATTAGGTTCTATCTTAGCTATCCAACGATGTAATTTTTTTCACTTTTCAATAATGTTAAGCCTTTCATCCATAATTTCTTTTGTTTGTATGTCTGTTTTTTGCCAAAAAGCAGTGTTTATTGTTTTTTTGTTATAAATTAACCGTTCATCAAAATTTCAAATAAATTACTTTTTTAGAAACTAGATTCCATTCTACAAATTTTTTTTTAAAAAAAGAAAAAAAATCAATTATTTTCAAAAAATTTGTAGAGGGAGCACGGCCAAAATTCTCCTTTTCGTGAAGTGCCCACTTAGAAAATTAGTAAAAAATCAAATATTCATTAAAAAATTATCAGAAAAATTGTGCACCAACTAGATGCTATTAGCTAACTTCTGACCATAGCGATTTTAAAAATACTACAAAAAAGTTCACCGTGCTCAGGTCGTACAAGAGTTGCTATGTTATGTTTTATGACAAAAACAACACCAATTTCTATACATCCCTCTTTTGAACCCCTTAATCTCAACCATTTTCAAAATAAATTAGTAGTTTAGAAAGTAGACTCAGAGCACTTTGATCCTTGTTTTTGTTCCATCTCAAAATTTTGAGTGTAACTATCCTCAATTTCATGTCCAAGGTCAACATTTCTTGATTTCAGAAAAAAAGTGGCCACTTAAGCCCCCTTTTGGGAACCATCTTGGTGCACTTACCCCATATTTTGAGCGAACCACCCTTCTATAAGGGGTTTTGTTTGGTTTTTGGGTAGGAAAGCATTTAAAGGGTTCACTTGAACCAATAGGTTCGTATGAACCCCTAAAATCAAGTTTTTTTCCATGGGGTCATTTTTTGTGAGTTTTCGTTCCTCACTTGAATTGTAAACCACTATTGTGGCTTCACCCCATGTAGTGACTTCCAATGATGAGTGAAAAATCCAACGTAGGTCAAGGATATTGCCCGAGTTGTGTATAAGACAAACTAATAGGGATGAGATGGGACAAGGTTTATCATGAACGGGTGATGTAGGAGAAAGACACAAGACATCAACTATTTGGAAGTAATGATAAAGATGGAAAGGCTTGATAATGTATGTTAAATGGGAGATGATGGAAAGTAAAGGACTTAGTATGAATTAGGGTGGAAGACCAAATAGAGTGACAGTAGATGATGAATCAAAGACTGATTACACATGGCACTTGTTTGATATGTTTTCACCATGGTACTTATCCAGGGTTCCTATTCACTAGGTTTTCACCATTGGATGAATTTTTTCTCTTTACTTTTTTTATTTTTTTTATTTTTTTAGGACTTTTTCTCTAGGTCTCTAAAGCTAGATATATAATTAATAAATTGTAGATCGAAATACTACCTTGATGATGCCTCAATTCTATGTGGATGACCGTGCTGGATGAAAATACCCAATTGAGATGAGGAGTATGAGTGGAAAGTATGAAGGAAGATAGATGTGGGAGATGAAAGAGGCTATTGTAGAACCCCTAATGTGCACACTATGTGGGCCATTAGGCTTCAACTGAAAAGGAGATTGGGAAACCAATGAGCTAGAGTATGGGAAGGGGTTGTTGTCAAAGGTCCACTGAAAAACATCGCCAATGGAGCGATATGATGGATATGTGAACATGGATGGATGGAATAGAGTATATGGTATGAGTGAGAGTGATGTGGATAAAGACCTTGTATCAACAAGCTCTTTGCTTGAATTTTTTCCTTGATAGATGCCCCCAGTTATTTTTGATGGAGAGGTATACTTGGAGATTTAATTTTGCTCAATTTTACATTTGAATTTTATTTTTGACTTGTCTGATAGCTTTTTATTTTGGCTAGGGGACTTGTCTTGATCTTCTTTAGATTTTTATTTATCCAATAGATTTTTATTTTGGCTAGAGGACTTGTCTTGATTTTCTTTTCTTTTCACTATATCTTTTGGTTTTTGATCTTCTTCTAAAGATAGCTCATCCATTGGAGCTTTGCCTTTATTCTTTTCCTAAGCTATAAGTTGTTGATCCATGTCTACGATGTGAGTGGATGTGAGTTAGATGGATGAAGTAGGTAAAGTGACAAGAATGTTTAGTGGATGAATGGGAGTGTCGATGCCATCAATGGAATCTTTTGGACTATACTTTTCAGTGCTGTTAACATCAAAGGAGGATTGCACATCCTTAACAACTTGGAAATATGGCTTGGTAGAGGTGGAAATAGGAGATTCATATCCCAGCCCAAGGTAGGTGGGATGGAAGGATGATTGGATATCCTCAGCAGGGTCATGATCAAAGAGTGGGTTATCGTAGATGTCTTGGTCAAACAGGGGGTTATCATATATATGAAAAGATTGAGTGGAAGTAGATATTGAAAAAGATGATGTATCATAATGGTCCCAAAAGGTTTCAATCCAAGCATAAGAAAATTTTTGTGTTCCTTCTACAGTTATCTTGACATCAACATTAGAATTCTGATCTTTGTCAACAACATTAGCATTGTCGTTCATCAATAAATTTTCCATTTGATATTCTCCACATCCCATGTCATGAATTTGTACCTTAGGGTTTGATGGCAGGGTAAATGGAGTAGATGACTTGGTCAATGAAGATGATTCAATGTAGCGAGATGATGAGGCCTCTTGGTTGACAAACACTTGGAATTCAGTAGTACCTTTCATATTGTTTCAATATTGAAAGGGGTTTGGATCGCATGCAACTGTAATTTCAGTTCCTTCATAAGGAAACTTCATACATTGATGATATGTGGATGGAATGGCTTTCATGGCATGGATCCATGGTTTACTAGAGGAGTAGGTTGTATGTCAGTTCAAGATTCAAGAATTGGAATGTGATATCTAGTACTGTAGGTCCAACCTTGATAGGAAGTGTGATAACGCCCTTGGAAGAACTTTCTTCTTCATCATAGGCTTTGATGACAATGGTCTTAGATGTATCCACACATGTTTTAGATAGGCCCAATTCCTTTACCAGTTTTAAAGTGCAAATGTTCAATCCATCTTTTCCATCTACTAAGACTCGTCTAACCTTGTTGTTTATGAAGACCTTAAGGTGTAATGGGTAATGGGTTGTCATAGTTTGAATTGGATGTGGAATAATCTTTATCAAAAAAAGAGAAATGATGGGAGTTCATCAAGTATCCAACCATGACTTCAAATTAGTTGACGTCTAGGTCAGTAGGGATAGAGGTTTGTTTCAAAACATTATCAAGAATAGCTTTGTGTTCGAGTGATATGAGTAGAAACTCAAGGATAGAAATTTGTGCAGGTGTCTTGCCCAATTGGTCAACAAGTTTATATCGGGCTTTGGGTTGTGGCTACTTTGGAGGAGGACCAGATATAGTACTCTTACCTTTGCAGGTGGTAACAACAATTTTGGGTTGCTTCTTAATGGTGATTGTATTAACATGATCATCAACAACTTGGAGGTGGTTAATAATTTTGTAGTAAAAAGAGGCATTGATATAATTGGCATGGTTGTCTATCTTTTGACCCAAACTAGAGGATTTCCCATGGTCTTGCAATGGATTCTTGAAAATCATATGGTCTTTATTGGAAGTTTGTTGTTGTCCTTCAACCTTTATGGTACCATTTTCAATTAGGTCTTGAATCATGTTCTTCAACTGATGAGATGATGAGGTCTTATTCCCATTAATGTTATGGTATTCAGAAAAAACATTATCATCCCACCAAGAGGGTTTGAATTGTCTTAGATCATATGGTTTGGGCTTTGGGAGCTATATGACGTTTGATTGTACTAGTTTCTTTAAGACAAATTCAATTGGTTCTGGTAAAGGAGTATATTGTCTTCATGGGTATTATCTTGGTGGGGGACCTCTTTCTTGTTTATTTTGAATTTTATTTTCCATTGGTGTGGGGATCTATGATACATTGTTTTGTATCTAAGTTCCTTAGAGTGTCAAAGTGGGAACATTCCTGTTAACCACCTTAGCATTGAAAACACTGTTATTGGTCACATGTTTGTTTCTTTCCCAATATTTACCTTTGTCATTGGAGGAAGTCTGTTGTGTACTTTTATTGTCATATGAAAGTTCACCATTGACAATTAATACTTTTTCTAATGTCATACCTTTTTCTACCAAGTCCAAAAAAATTTGTACAATTCACTTGTAGTGGATGTTTTAATTTGGATCAGAGATTCTCAACAAATATGTCAACCTTTAGTTTTTTAGGAATTTCAATAGGACATCAACTTGCCATGCTACGCCATCTTTGGAAAAAATTAATGAAAGTTTCATCCTCGTCTTGTGTCATGTGGCATAGGGTGGCTATTGTGTCAATTTTCAACTAATAAATTTTGATGTGGAAACACAAAGATCAATTTTTAATTTTATGTAAATGGTTCTTAATCTCATATGCATTGTGCGTGTGAGATATAAATGAACAAGTGGACTAAAACATGAGGTTTAAAATGAATTACAATGCTCAAATTAAATGAAGATATATAAAATAATCTCTATGCCAAAATTAAGTGATTTATAATATGTTCAAGTTAGGTGATTCAAATTGATATCTTTCAATGCACACATAGCTTGGATTTAAATTTAATACATATGTATCGATATGCTTGACCTATCCATTTAATTATCCATAATAATATATAAATTTATTTTCCAACATCTCTCTTCATTATGATCTACTCTACCTATTTTATCCTAGGTAAATTCCAAAATCATAAGGTTCACCTCCTACTATGAACTAACCTCACGTTATTTCATATTGGATTATTAACACACTTTCCCTTTCTCGAATCAATCAAAAAATTGAAAATATTAAATATTATTAATATTTCACATAGAATTTGAAAAAAAAGTTTGTTTCTTACTTCCCATTGAATAGCCATTTGCGGTGGACCCCTATCAGCTAATTGTTGTATGCCTGTGCATGTGACTACTAGTGATAATACATAATCCTTATGGGATGAATCTTATGCTTAATCAGTATGATCAAAGGATTAGACCCAAGGCTCATGTGAACATTAACATCACCATGCAAAATCATAAAATCTTTTTTATTAAACATACTATTGGGACTTAGAGAGACAAGGCGATAGCTTAACAAGATATTTTTAATAATTAGATGGGCCTCCCTTTTATTACTCCATAAAGCTTTAAAAATGTAAGCTTTATTTCAATCATCATTTAAATTTTGTATAATACTAATATCCTTCATCACACAAAAACAACTCTCGCCGGCTCTAGAGTTTTTGTAAGAATTTTTTTATTGTAATATAAGATATGTGCTATAAAACTATCCAATGATTAGCTAGGGAAAATCCAACCTTTTGGATGCCATACTCGGTCCCTTTCCTTTTTGTCATATGGGTGATCCCACAATAGTGGTTTACAATTTTTGGCCAAACTGGACACTGAAATAATTTTTTTAACTAAATCTTCACTTTCGGGCACCTATAGCGGCTAAACCGTGAGAAATTTGAAGATGATGCAAACTAGAGTTTCATGAAATTTTGTCTATAGATTCTAAATATATATTTTTAATTTTTTTGGAATCAGATTGCACTTCTTTTTCCATCTCCCTCAAAACTAGTTTTGTTCAGAAAACAACATTTTTAAAAAGTGACACTCATCGTATAACGCATAACTTTTTTTCCATGAAGGGTAAAATTATAATTCTTTCAAATTTAGATTCGTAACTCTGATATCTAGTGCTTCCACTTGTTTAGATAGTTTTTATTGAATATTTTTTCTTTAATCAAGTTTCAAATTCAAACCAATTATAATTCGACATAGCTTAAACCAAGATAACACATAACTTTTTTGTATTTATCATTTTTTTTTCTTTATTGGATCATGGACTTCAATATCTGCGCACTAATATATATATATATATATATATATATATATATATATATATATATATATATATATATATAACAATCATATTTTTCCACATGTGTAGAACAAAGAGCTTGATTTCTCGAATGAGAAACCTACATTCACTTTAGAAATAAAAAATAAATATAATAATAAATTAAATTTATTTAAAATTATACTTTTGGGAAGCTTATAATAAGGACTACATGCTTACAAAAGATAAATTTTAAATGAATTCATTTGATCCCCCAAAAGGTAAATCAAAAGTATTTTTTATTAACATTTTGATAGGTGTAAAGGAGACTCCATTATAGGTATGGTTTAAAATTAGCAGTGGTTCTATCCAAGGGGGTTTGATTTAAGGTAGTTTGATCAAACCCTCTTTCAATTGGAATTCTTTAAATGGAACCTTTTAAGGCTTAAATCATTATATTTTCTAAAAATATGTGATTTCAGCAAAAATCAGTTCCTCCCAGAAATTGTAAACCAGCTTTGTGGGATCATTGATATCCTTAGCATTTAAATTCGTATTTCTTGATAGGACCACAATAATGAGGGTGAGAGTCCAGCCATAAAAAGAAAAATCATAACTATTGGAACAAGGTTGAGCATTATTCACATTAATCCCTAATTTATTTATTCTCAAACTCTCTTCAAAAATAATTTCTTTAATTATTTTAGGGGCATCCTCATAGTTCGAACTCTCCAACTATAAATAGAAAAGCCCCACATTGAAAGAAAAATTTGTTGCTATGTTACCTTGCCTATAAATTTGCATTAGCATATGCTAATTAAATAATTTTTAATTATTTAATTAAGATAATATTTCCTCTTTTCATTTATAGTAGTATAATAATTTGTTATGATTTAATTATCTTACTATTTTTATCTTATATAATAATTACATAATTTACTATTATTTAATTAATTCATCATTTATCATTTTCCTTCCAATATTAATTAGAATCAAATTCAAATTATCTTTGGTCCACTATGATTACATAATTTTCAAAAAATATTTAATTTCTTAACATTGGACTACAAATAAAATAAATTAAAATAAATTGTTTAAATTTAAATTATCTTTCCCTCCAAATAAAATAAATATTTTATTTATTTCTCCAACTATCTTTATCAATTAAATAAATAAATAATTTTAATTCTTCTCACTATCCCACTCATTAATTCACTAAATTACAACTATTACCCAATCTCAATTTTTTGTATACATTGATCTTTCTAATTAATCTCCACCATTGATCAAAAAGCAAGTGAATCATATAAATAAAAGCCTTGATTTATTCATACCCAATAGAGAGAAAATTACCAAGAGCCAACATTATTATTATCAAGAATTATCAAGAAAGAGTATCATCTATCTACTATGTTTGAGAAAATATCGTTATCAATACTTTCATGCTATCATGGTTATGCTATTTTGAAGAGAAACTCATATATCAATCACTCAAAAAATCATAAGGAAATAGTAGAGAAAATTAAGGTCTTTATTGTGGTACAATTATTTATTATTTCATTTAATGCATAGATATTGAATTTTATTGAGTGATTGTTGAGGGTGAATTTAGTACTTTCATTGTATCGCTACTATTTTCACAATTCACATTTGCATTTCTAAATTTTGGCACAACTGGTGAGACTCAATTCCCTAATTAGTAAACAATATATTTTGCAAGAAATTTAGCTTTTTGAAAGTTACAGGTATAAATCTACACATTGAATCTATTATGTCATGCATTTGAGCTAATTTGTGGCATATTTGAGCTGAGTTGTTTATTTGATCAGATTTGAGGCACATTTTAGTCGACACGTGGTACACTTGATATATATGTATATAAAACAACACTAAATTTTTATGATTTTCCCTAGATCAAGGAATCTAATCCATTTCACTACACATGTTCCAATTTATTATGCATGTGATTCAACATAGTACATATTCCATCTAGTCTATTACACATCTGATTAGAGGCACTACACATTTGATTCAACTCACTATGCACCTAAGATATTCTATTGTGCATTTGATTTAATTTATTGTGTATTTGATTAGACCATAGTGAGAAATTAAGAATTGACTTCAATTCATTTTAGATATGTATGTATTTGAATTTTTTTTGACATTTTTAACAACAAGAATATGTTATTTTGAAATGAGCGGCACGTAGGAAAATAGTGCTAGGTGGGAATATTTTGGTTCCTATCCACTGGAGTGTGGGAATTATAGCATTTTCGTTAGGTAGGGTGGGGCTCCTAAAGACTCTCATGGGTCATTTGGGTCACTTTTTGTCCCCTTTGCTGAGGTACCTCCTCTCAACTAGAAAGAACTTTTTCCAAAATATTCCAATAAGAAAGACAGTGCAGTCAAGGATGGGGTTTAGTTGGTGCATTTAGAGGAAGGCATGACTTTAAAAATCTTGGAACCGTCTCTAGATAGAACGATTGAAAAAATAGAAAACTGTCTGATCGGTAGGTTTGTGGGAATAAGGCCCAATATTGAATCTATTCACAAGTGGGCTTCTTCCAGGTGGGCTATTAAAGGATTTTTCTCTATTTTGGCTCTTTTGAGAGGCCTTTGTTGTTTCAACTGCAATCTTCATAAGGATTGTGTGGTGACTCTCACTAAGGGCCCTTGGTTCTTCAGTAAATAGAGCCTCGCCTTGTGTAAATGGTGACTCAGTTTTGACCCATTTGGTCACTTCATGATTACTCTTCCTACCTAGGTTCATCTTTCGAGCCTCCCTATAAAGTTATGGGATAAACAAATTATTGCGGGTGTGGTCAACTCCTTTAGAAACTTCATTTCATTGGATTTTATCACAATATAACATTTCAGGTTGGTGTTCACCCACTTTTGCATTAGTATCAAGCCGAATAAGGTCCTCTCAACCTTGATCATTTTGGAATCCCAGCTTGGTAAGTGATCCCAAATCATTTAATACAAAAACTTTGCTCCTTTTTGTCAAAATTTCTCTCCTATTGGTAATCTCTACAATGCCTACTAAATAGGTTTGCTCAGGCCCCCTATGGGTAAAGCTAAGGTTGTGGCCTTCCCTTCCCCTATCTCTGGTGTTGTGAATTCCCTGCTATGATGCCATCTACCCCGTTACCTAGGTCTCATGGTGTTTCCTATTTCCTGGACCTACAAAGTTTCTATTCTTAGCTTTCCTACCCCTTCCCCTTCTCTAGCACCTACTTTGGCTATGTTGGTCCCCTCTGTTCTATGTCTAGTTTCCCTGCTATTGTCTCTTGTGGTAGACCTATGCTTTTCCCCAAATTCCTCAAATTTCTATTGGGAGGTCTCTGCCTTGAACTAGTCTCCCTTGCTATGTGATGTTAGCTCATAGTTGTATTCAGATGTTATTGGACTACATCTTTTTCTCTGGTCATCCCTTTTGTTGTTCCACCTTCTCCAACAAAGACTGGCCCTCTGTTCAACCCTTAAAAATCAATGAATGTGGGAACTACTGCTAAGGCAAGAAGAAAACTCAGTAAAGTCAGCAGACAGAAAAACACAACTAAATATATTGTGAATGAAAACTAGGAAACACTAGAGCAGGTTAGCTCTAGATGTAGTAAAAAATATTGATCCTCTCTTGGAATAGTCAAGGGTTGAATAGCCTTCATAAGAAGCATATTTTTCATGGATTTCATCAAAGAGTTCAAGCCTGATGTTCTTCTCTTATTAGAAACTAAAATGACAACCATTGAATTTGATAAATTTGGTAAGTCCATCTGGCCTAATGCCCTGTTCCTGGTGGTGGATTCTGTTGTGGCTTCTAGGGGTTTGGTTATGATGTGGAAACCCTTTCTCAATGGTGATGGGTAATTTCGATTCCCCTCTTTTTCCTTTTGAAAAGTAGGGTGGTACTCTATATTTGTCAAATAACATGTTGGACCTCAACTCCTTTTTTCTTAATGGTGGGCTAATGGATTTAGACCTTGAAGGTAGCTCTTTCATCTGGTCTAACAAATGGTCAAGGGATAATCTCGTTTAGGTTCAGCTTGATCAGTGTTTGGTGTCCTCCTACTAGGACACTACCTCACTCTCATTGTCCTCTCTTATTAGAATCAGTTCTTTTCATTTCCCCCTACTTTTATGTTGGAGCACTCCCCCCCTAAGGTGAAAAGGCCTTTTCATTTTGAATTAATGTCGATGTATCAAACTCTGTTCAGAGATCTTCTGGCCTCTTGGTGGAAGGGTCGTGGATGTGGTTTTGCTATGTATAATCTTTCTTTTAAACTCAAGAGTCTCAAATGCAATCTCAAATTTTGGAGTAAGAGTTGTTTTAGTAACATCTTTGAAAAGAAATGGTCTCTCAAAGACCAGCTTTGATAGGCTCAAAAAGAGTTAGAACTGGGTTTTCAAGGGGCTCTCATTGCTAAGTAAAAGACCCTACTTAGTGAACTTCATAATATTATTGAGAAGGAGAAGGTTTATTGGAAAAAAAGGTCTAGAAATCAGTGGCTCTGAGAAGGGGATAAAAACTCTATATTTCTTCACATGACAATGATGAGACATAGGAAGAGAAACTCTATCTTGGAATTGATGCTTCATTATGGTTCCATTTGTATCTATGAGGATGATTTGGCTCATGTTGTTGTGTCTTTTTTTCATAACATTCTCAACCCTAACCATACAGAGTTTTTGATAGGTGATATCTTCAATTTCATCCCTCTAGCCCTATCCCAATAGGAGGTCTTGCCTATTGAAGATAATGTTTAGGTGAATGAGGTCCATAAGGTTTTATTTTCCCTCAGTCCATCTCCTAGTCTAGATGGCTTCCCACCTTTCTTTTTTCAAATGTTTTAGGATATTGTTGGTCAGGATGACATAGCTACGGTGGCTAAAGTTTTTTCTTCTAGAAAAATTCTTAAGGAATTCAATAATTTACCTTCATTGTTCTAATTCCTAATCATCAGGTGTCCAATTGCTGCAGGAGCACCTTTGATAGAATTTTGTTAATCTAAGTTGATGTTGATTAGACTTTAGGATTTGGAGTATTTTTTTTTAAATAAGGTCATTGAGACCATTTAGTATTCCAATGGTTCATGTTTAAGTCTTGTTAGGTGTTTAGATAGTTCAAATTGCAAATAGTGCTAAAAATGCAAAAGTTGTCATTTATGCAAAATTGCAAAAAAGTTGTAAAAAGGTAGATTTTGGGGAGACCAACAGTTGAGTCATTCAAAAGATAGTTTTAGGGATTGGGAAAATTATTTTTAGAGAATTTTTTTATATATGATGTAAAAATCATCAATGGAAGGTTGGTTTGAAGATTGGAAGGAAGAAAATCAATAAAAATCACTACTTTCCCTGTTATTTATGAGTTTTCTCTTAGTTACTAGCTAGTGTACAAACTGTACATTGATTTTTGTTTTATAATCTTTCAAAAATATTGTATATATGTGCTAGCTATCATCAAAATGTGGATTGATAGGATTATTGTGAAGTTTGTGGTTTTTAAAATCAAATTTTTGTGCACGGTTGAGAATGCCCTATTTTAAGGGTTTTGGTATTTTAAACATGAAAATCACCCCATTCCACCTGTTGTGAACATTGTACCTTGGTGGAATGGGTGGAAATATTTAGAGTTAGGTGTGTTCATGCTTGGTGAGTGCAGGGGAGGTTAAATAAGGTGTTGGGCATGATGCCCTAGGATTGAAAATTGAGTTTTCCTAGTGAAAGTGAGTGGTTTTGGTAAGGTACAATATGAAATAGGTTTTTGAAGCATTATTTCTTGATTGAGTGAGTATTTGCAAGCCTGATTGGACCTAAATAAGGTGTTGGAAAGGTTGGTAAGGTTTGAAAGTGTGGTTTTCAATAAAACCCTAGGTTATTGGCTAAAAAAGAGGGTTTTTAGTTTAGGCACCTTGATGAGTGAGTTTCTAAAAAAAAATTGACAAATATTTGGTTTTGACACCTGTAGACTGATGTAAAAATTAAATCAGAGGCTTTGGAGAAGTGTTGAAACAAGTATCTTTGTAAAAGCGGCCTAATTTGAGGTCTTGTTCGATGTTGGAGCCTTGTTTTGATAAGGTTGTTCCAAAGAAACTTTTTGTGGTTTATTGATATGTTGTTTTAAACCCTGATGGGTCTTTGAATTGATGTTGTTCCTAATCTTAGAGGGCCTCCTCTAAAATTTGTACCTGATTTACTCAAATTGCAGTGCTACAAGGAATAGTGAGGGTATGGTGAGTTAGGTTGAGTTTGATGATTTGTGAATGAGAGTTGTTGTTTTGGGTTTGGAAATTGTGTTGTGTAGTTGTAGGACCTCCCCTAATTGGCATCAATTGGTATTAAAGTGAAGGTATGAGATCTCTGAGGAAGAAGAGTGAAGTTTGTAGAAAAAAGAGTGGAAGGTGAAAGGGAAAATTGTGAAGATGCCTCTGAAAGGAAAGAATGTGGAAAAAGAGATTAGTGATTTGAAGGGTTAGTATGTGAGAGAGATCACATAATTGAAGGAAAGGTTGGAAGCCTTGGAAAAAAACAAGAGAAGAGAAGAAGTTGAAAGTGATTTAGGTGATGAAGAAGATGAAGAGTTTAAAGATATGGAGGAAGAACATGATCCAAAATATTAGAGAATGACAATATTGTTAAGGGAAGTCAAGAGTGACCAGCATAAAGTAAAGATTGATGTTCAAAAGTTTGGTGGAAATATGAATGAAGAATAGTTATTAGATTGGCTAGCGTCTTTGGACAATTATTTCGAGTGAAGACATTCCTAAAGAGCAGAGAGTTAGGATTGATAAGAAAATAATAAAAGCTCATGCACTTTTGTGGTGGGATTATCTACAATTAGAGAGAAGGAAGAAAGGAAAATCCAAGATTGTAACATGGTACAAGATGGTGGCCAAGCTGAAAGGTAAATTTCTCCCTACTAATTATTCTATTCAGATGTTTAAGAAGTTACAAAGTTTAAGGAAAAAGGAAATGGATGTAAAATATTACATTGAGGAATTCTATAAGTTAAGTATGAGGTCTAACCATAATGAGAATGGGGATGAAAATATATCTAGGTACTTGGGTGGTTTTAGATTGAACATACATGATGAATTGGCTTTGACAAATCCAAGGAGTGTAGGAGAATGTTATCAAATGGCACTGAAGGCTAAAGAAAAAGTAAAAAGAAGGAAAGAGAAGACAATTAGAGGAAGAGGCAACACTTCAAGGGGCAGAGGATCCTTCTCTTCTTTGAGACCAACAAGTGAGAACCAAGAAGAGGCAAATAAAAGAGAAGAGAATGTTGTTTATTTCAAAGTTGGTTTTAGAGGCACAAGGGGTAGATTTGTTGGTGGAAGAAATGCAAACATCTTTGTTGGTAGGTGCTACAATTGAAATGATTTTGGTCATCCTTCTTACAAATTCCTTGAGAAATTTGGTTCTACATCAAGTGGAGGAGAAAGGAAAAGTGGGAGAAGAGCACAAATTGTCCAAGGGTTTGAGGCCGAGGGTTCAAATTCTAATAATTGTGCTTGAGAAGTTGGTGAAAGTTTGATGATGAAGAGACAACTCCTAAAGACATCCAAGGAGAAAGAGCTGATTCAGACAAGAGAATTTTTTAGGACAACTTGCAAATGAAAAAATAAGGTATGTAAGGTGATAGTAGATTCAGGATGTACTGATAATATGGTATCTAGTGAAATGGTAGAAAAATTGAAATTGGAAAGAGTACCAAGAGAAAATCCTTGCAAAGTGTCTTGGGTAAATGATAATCAGTCCATTGTGGTGAGTGAAAAAGCTTCAGTTTAATTCCAAATTGGTAGACATAGGGATAAGGTTGTTTGTGATATTTTTCCTATGAGTTGTTTCCATGTGTTACTTGGAAGGTCCTGATAGTTTGGCATGTCAACAATGTATGATGGGAGACCAAACATTTATACAATTGAAAAAGATGGGAAGACATTTAATTTAACTCCATTGATTGATGGAGCAGAAGAACAAGGTGAGATCATCATGATATGGAGAAAAGAGTTTGTAAGTATTGATGAAGGTAAGAGTAAGGAATTAGCAGCCATTTCAAGGCATGAAAAAGTTGGAATAATGGGTAGAAGAAATGAAGACAATAAGAAGTCAGTTGTTAAGAAGAATGCGTCCATGTGGAAGAGAAAAGATGGAATTGTGTCTTGGTCTGATAAAGTGCAATGTAAGGGTGAAAAGCCTATGGAAAGGCAGAAAAAAAGTGATGGAATCATAGTTGGGATAGTTATGTGCCCTATGATAATGAAGACAGTAAAGAGGCAGCCATGTGATGTTAGAACATAGGTTTGTGAGGTTGATGGGATAGTGGAAAAGATGGTTGTAGGTTTGACGGAGGTACCTAAGAGTGATGGTACAAAAAATTGCAAGTTTGATATAGAAAATAATGAAGTTAAGAAGAGTATTGGACATGGATCGAAGCATGAAATCAAAATGGGAGTGATGATAGTTGATAGAGGGTTGATTACATAGGTGAAAGATAGTACAAATTCAGTGTTTGATGGTGGAAAAATTGAAGAACACCCCATAGAGCAGTGTGACAGAGTGAAGCATGTTTCAAGAGAAGACAAGGACAAGGAGGAAAAAAATAGTGTGAATAGAAGCAAAGTAAATATGTTGAAAGAAAACAAGAAGGTCAGAGGCATGGAGAGCACAGAGGAGGACAAGTTACAACAATCTTTCCAAGAGACTTGGAAAAAATCAAAATTTGGGGTGTATGGTGCAGGAGCACCTTTGAGAGAATTTTGTCAATCTAAGTTGATGTTGAGTAGACTTTAGGATTTGGATTCATTTTATTTAAATAAGGTCATTGAGACCATTTAGTATTGTAATGGGTCATGTTTAAGTCTTGTTAGGTGTTTAGATAGTTCAAATTGCAAATATTGCTAAAAATACAAAAGTTGTCATTTATGTAAAATTGCAAAAAAGTTGTAAAAAGGCAGATTTTGGGGAGACCAACGGTTGAGTCATTCAAAAGATAGTCTTAGGAATTGGGAAAATTAGTTTTAGAGGGAAAAAGTTTATATATGATGTAAAAATCATTTATGGAAGGTTGGTCTGAAGATTGGAAGGAAGAAAATCAATAAAAATCACTACTTTCCTTGTTATTTCTGAATTTTCTCTTAGTTACTAGCCAGTGTACGGACTGTACATTGATTTTTGTTTTTAAAAATTTCAGAACTTATTGTATATATGTGTTAGCTATCATGAAAAGGTGGATTTGATAGGATTCTTGTGAAGTTTTTGGTTTTTAAAATCAATTTTTTGTGCACAGTTGAGAATACCTATTTTAAGGGTTTTGGTGTTTTAAACGTGAAAGTCACCCCATTCCACCTACTGTGAACATTGTAACTTGGTGGAATGGGTGGAAAAATTTAGAGTTAGGTGTGTTCATGCTTGGTGAGTGTAGGGGAGGTTAAATAAGGTGTTGGGCATGATGACCTAGGATTGAAAATTGAGTTTTCCTAGTGAAAGTGAGTGGTTTTGGTAAGGTACAATATGAAATAGGTTGGGGAAAAATTATTTCTTGATTGAGTATGTGCAAGTCCAATTGGACCTGATTGAGGTTTTGGCAAGGCTGGGTAAGGTTTGGAAGTGTGGTTTTCAATAAAACCAGAGGTTATTGGCTAGAGAAGAGGGTTTTTTGTTTAGGCACCCTGGTGAGTGAGTTTCTAAAAAAAATTTGAGAAATATTTGGTTTTGACACCTATATACTACAACCCAAATGAAATCAAAGGTTTTGGAGAAGTGTTGAAAAAAATCTCTTCATAAAAGAGGCCTAATTTGAGGTTTTGTTCAGTGTTGGAGCCCTATTTTGATAAGGTTGTTCAAAAGAAACCTATTATGGTTTGTTGATATGTTGTTGTACACTCTAATGGGTCTTTGAATTGATGTTTTTCCTGATCTGAGAGGACCTCCTCTAAAATTTGTACTCGATTTAGTCAAATTGAAGTGTTACAAGGAATAGTGAGGGTATGGTGAGTTAGGTTGATTTTGATGGTTTGTGACTAAGAGTTGTTATTTTGGGATTGGAAATTGTGTTGTGTAGTTATAGGATCTTGCCTGATTGCAATCACCAATAAGTTGACTAAATTTAGGACTATTAGTCTATGTAATATGCTTTACAAAATATGCTACAAATTGTTTGTCCATCGCATTAAACCCCACTTGAACAGGATGATACACCCTGGCCAGAAAGGCTTTGTGTTTGGAAGGAAAATAATTGATGCTATTATGTTGGTCCATGAAACCCTCCACTTTATGGAAAGAAGTAAAAAGGAAAGTATGGTTCTTAAGTTAGATATGTCCAAGAAATATGATAAGGTCTCTTGGGATTTCTTTTTTGAAGTGCTCTGTCATTCTGGATTCTCTGTTAAATTCTTGAAGCTAATTCAGAGTTGTGTGACTTATCCCAAGTACTCGATGATTATCAATAGCACATTGCAAGGTTTCTTCTCAGCTAATAATGGTATTCACCAAGGTGATCCACTATCACCCTATCTCTTTATTTTGATGGTTGAAGTTCTTGGTCATAATTTTGAACATAAAATTCTGAATGGTTCTCTAGTGGGTTTTTCGCCTTCTTCTTTGTCTCGACCGATCTCTCATAAACAATTTTTTATGATATGATCTTGATGGGGGAGGCTACCTAGGAAGAGGCTAAAGGTTAAATGGACACTCTTTCTATGTATGCTTTGGCCTCTAAGCAATGTATTAACTTTAACAAAAGTGTTATTTTTTTCTTGAATGTTGACCCTGATCTTCAAGCTAGGATTTCCAAAATTCTTAATTTTCAAACCCTTTCCCTCCCTTTGACTTATTTCGGTATGTTGCTTACGGTTGGTAAGGTGCATAATTTTTTTTGGTCTACTATGTTGGAACAGGTTCAAACGAAGCTTGTTGCGTGGAAAGGGTCCCTTCTTAGCAATGTTAGTAAGCTTCTCCTTCTTAAAACCACCCTTCAAAGCTCAACTGTTTACCTTATTTAATTTTTTTTTATGCCCATGATGTGGTCAAAGAAACTTGAGCTAATCCAATGTAGATTCCTATGGTCAGGGACTGAGTAAAAGAACATGTTCTCCATGGTGAACTGGGATACTATGTGCTCAAGGAAATGTTATGGAGGGTTGGGTTTGAGAAGAACAAGATTGATGAATATGGAACTTATAACTAAATTTCTTGGAAACTTCTTAACAACCATTCTGAATGGATTACTATCCTCAAGAATAAGTATCTATAAGGACACAATTTTCTTTCCTTATTTGGAAATGGTGTTCTACCTATTGGTTCTATGATGTGGAATAACCTTTTAAAAACCAAAAATCTACTTTCTTCAGGGTCCTCTTCGCCAATTAGATTGGGTATGTTGGTTTCCTTTTGGGATGATAATTGGTTGTCTTCTCACTTGCCCTTGGTATCTACCTTGTTTTATCTAATGTTTGACTCAACCTCTATACTTGGCTGGGTGATAAGGTCTCAGATTATATTGATTTTTCTCTTGATCCACCTAGATTGAATATTGACCCTTGGTAACTAGTTTGACCCCCCCTTTGGGAGGCTTCTGAAGAACTTAAAACTTTCAAGAATCACAAGTTCTTCTCCCCTAACTTGCTTAACTTGTTGGTCTAGAAAAATTCTAAAGATGACGCTTATTTTGTCAAGATTGACTACAACCTCCTATCTAGTTCTTAGAACCCCATGTTTGATTGAATGTAGTTTTGGCGTGGAAATACCTTACCTAAAGTCAAGTTTTTTTGGTGGACTATTGTGGACACCAAAAAAGTAACCCTTCTAATTTTTCTATCTTGTTTCAGTCCTCCTTGTGAATTTGGCTTAATTGTGCCTTGATTTAATGTTGTAATGTGGATAACTCATTCACATTAGATCTTGGGCCCTTGTGAACTAAAAGAATTCAAATGGTACCTTACTTAAGTTTTGTAAAGTGTTGTAACACACTTTCACACTTTTCTATTGTCTTGCTAATGTATTTCACCAAAACAACCTCTTTTTATCATTAGTCAAGCCTTATTTCAAAGTGTTGTAACAAAATTTCACACTTTTCTAAGCTTTTCATCAATAATTTGACCATTTCTTATGCCTTAATTGGCCCCATTTCATACTTACAGGCCTTACTTAAGTGTATTTTTGAAAATAATCCTGATAAACATCAATGAATACATTTAATTTCTGACACCCATTTAAAATGCTTAAGTGGGACCCATTCGCCACTAGAGGTGAATGAGTCCCCTTTGGCTCAAAAATCAAAATAATTTTAGAATTCTGGTAGTTTATTATTTTCTAAGACCTAAGGTTGACTTGTGATGTGGTATTTTTAGTAAATATTGCATAATTGTGTATAAATATATGGTTTTTCCTCTCATTTCATCCTCTTTAACTCTCCTAATTTTCTAATCAAGCAATCAAGTGATTTTACATTCAAGTATATTTTATACAAGAGCATTCAAGCACTTTGGAGCCATTACTTGCATATCTTCAAACTTCTACATCAAGTCTTTTGTGAGTTGTAGCATTGCATGTTGTTCATTCATCATTCTTTTTTCATTTCATTTCATTTTCAATGGTTTAATTACCAAATCAGGGTTTAACCAAGGAAAACCCCTATTCACTAACCCTCAACAATTTTTCCCCTCTTTGCATGTGTCTTGCATGTCTTGTTTGTATTTTTGTCAAAGAGAAAGGTAAGAAAAGTTGTCAAAAAATCATCAAAATCATTCAAAGTTGTCAAAGCCCTATAAGAAGCTTGGAGAACACCTACAATTCAAATTTTGTAGTTTCGGATTCGAAAACTTGTCAAGAGCTAAAGTGCAGACCGAGAGCTACAAATTGCACTTTTGAATTTCTCAAAATTTGGAAGTGGGCTGATATGCTAGTAGTGGGGTATGAGTCCCACTGCTAGGCCCAAAATATAGGTTTTTGCTATTCTTAATACCCAGTTTTCTGAAACCTGTTATGGTAGAATCTCTCTAAAATATGACTAAGTAACCTAGCTTGGCGTATGAGTCCTAGTGGGCTTCAATAGTGAATTCTATAGGATTCTAGAGCTTGTCTCCATCACTTTCTAGTTTTCAGGTGCAGATCTTCAGTCTCATTAATTTATGTTACAGTTTGTTTGCATTTTTAGGTCATTTTGCATATCACATGTTTTCAAAATTTTTGCATTTTCTTATTTTTGCATTAATAATCAGTATCTTTTAACAATTTCCAACCTTAAGAACAATCTCCTTCGATAGATTTCAGTCTCTTTTGCATTGGAATCTCAAGGATTTGTTCTTAAGTGTGAACTTTGTGAAATTAGATTCGCCTTCCTTCATTCCCCTTTTAGGTGTGGATAAAGGAAGTTGTACACTCCATTTCCATAGTCCACATTTTTTTAAACCTGACTTTAGAGCATCATATTTCTAATTTAAGAGTGCATTTACATACTAGGAATAGCTTACATTAATATTCATTTTTCATTCTAGGGTTTCCAAATTTGCATTAGTGAAAAGCTCATATAGCTTGCATATTTGCATTTCATTTCATTAAAATCAATAAAATTTTGCATTTTCATGTTATATTTGCATCTAAAAATCTAAAAAGCATAAAAACCAATTCAATATTTTTGAAAATTTTCAAAAAAATCACTACTTGGACTCATTCACTAGCTTGGGAAACTTAGACCAGTTGCATATTTTTCACTGCATTTTTTGGCATTTATTCTTCAATTTTTGAGTTTCTCTTTGTTGTTTATGTATTTCAGTTTTACTTTCTAGAATTCTAGTTTTAAGCATTTCCTTCTTGTTAGTTTACATTGCATTTGCATTCACCCTGCATTTAGAAGCCTTTGCATGAGTGTTTGTGTCCTATTGCTAATACCTTAGTGAGATGAAGCTCAAGAATCCTATTATTCCATGATAACACACTTGTTGTGGATCTTGGGTTATCTCGAGATTCCACTCCTAGTATTGCAACTAGTACACTAGGCATGGATAATACCCTTAGCAACTCTTTTCCTTCGAATAACATGCAAGTTGAAACATAGAATGATAATATCCCACAAGAAAAAATAATTCAAATTCATGAGGACTTAGCACATCTCCAACATCAAGTAAGCCTTGAAAATATTTCAACTACTGCAATTCCTACCATAGAAAACATCCATCACATTCTTGAAAGTGAAGATGGCCTGGATGTTGTGAAACACATATTTGAGATATATACAAAACATATTCCTTCAACCTCTAGTGCTCCTCAACTAGCAAACAATGTGGTAAGACAAGGAGGACCTCAAACTCCTCCACCCTCAACCATAGCCTCAATACCTACTTATACCACTCCTTAAGTCACAACAACACTACAAAAAGTTAGTAATGTGATTCCTTCCTCGAGTATTCCTGCTAGCATCCCTAATTCCTATGTGGCATCACATGTTCTATCTTCTTCAACATTACCACCTATAAGCATTCCATTCACTTTCCCTACCAATGCATACACTCCATCACCACTTTCACTTCCACCTCATACCACTTATAATGACCCTCTCATAACACAACTTTTCCAAACCATTTCCTCTATGCAAAAGAAAATCTCCAACATAAACCAAAATTAGAATGGCCCACCCACATATTATGTTTGAAGTAGCCCATTGTCTTTGGAAATATTGTAAACCTCGATGCCACGAGGAGTAGAGATGCCAAAATTTGATAAATATGGAGGGAAGGGAGATCCTTCTAACCATGTTAATGCCTATATAACCTTATGTAGTGATTTTGTCCTTGATGATAAACTGTTAGCAAATTTTTTTCCTAGGACTTTAAAAGATACTACCTTGGAATGGTTCTCTTCTTTACCAAAAAATTCTATTTTTTCATTTAATGAAATTGTTGATGCATTTATAAATCATTTCCAAGTGCATATGACTCCCAAGAATACCTTGGCTGATTTGATGAGATGCAAGCAAAATGAGGAAGAAAAGATAATTGATTTTATCTCACGCTATCAATCACTTTATTCCAAAATTGATGTCAAGATCCTTGACCCACACCGCTAAAATATGTTTATAGAAAACTTACAAACTAAACTTCAGGACAAACTCACTATGATGAAATTCCCCTCCTTCATGCACTTTTGTACTTCCCTTTGTGATTATCAAAATTTAGTTAGTAGTCACAACATAAGATCCACTTCTAGCCAAACTGAGAAATATGAGTCTTCCAACCAAAACAATTCCCATCCATTTAGAAAGAAAACCAATGGGTTGCTTCAATTCAATCCTCCTGAACTTATACCTCAAAATGAAAATAACCAAATAGCAACTATTTAAACCGCAATGCCCTTTAGTTATGGAGATCTGAAAGGACAATTCACACCTTTACCTGACACCCTTCATAACATAATGTTCCAACTTCTACAACAACAAATGATTACCTTTCCTATCATCAAAGCATCCAATCCCACTAAGCCCTTACCTATGAACTTTAAATCCAATGCTTATTGCCATTATCATTGACACAATGGACATGACACATAACATTGCAAGTGTCTTAAACATCTTATGCAAGACCTCATTGATTCCGACCATCTATCCATTGTAGGTGTTAATGATCAAGGTAATAAGTCTATTTCCCCTCTAAATCAAAACTTGCAAATTTTTACTAATCCAATGCCCAAACATAATATTTTATTTTTCAAAGCTAGTGAAACTACAAAGAATGATGTGATTAATGTTTCTAATGAGCATCTTGATCCTATCCCACATATTACCCATGTTAATCCTATGGATGAAATGGTAGGTTCGATAGACATTATCCCTTGTAAGGGCCAACCTAAGAAATTTCTTGATATTGCTTTCTTCACTAAGTATATAATTAAACATCTACCTAATGGTCCTCTTTACATAGTCAACCATATCTATGACAAGCCCACTAATGGGATATTAATAGATCTTGCATGTGGAGAGAACATGATCACCGAGGAATTCTTAGTATTACATTAACTTTATCAAGATGACTATGATAAAACGAAAGCATGGATCAAGATGCACAATGGTTTATCTTTCCCCATGATAGGATCAATTGTCCTTCATTACAAATAGGGCCCAAAACATTATATGTCACATTCTCCATCATCCCACAGTCGGACCAATTTTGTTTAAGGCTAGGCCATCCATGGCTTCCCTCAATGAAAGTTGTCCCTTCGGTTATTCAAAAATGCTTAAAGTTTCCATTTGACAATTAAATATTTACTGTCCACCAAGATTTAACCCATTGTCTTCTAGAGGAAACTTTTCCTTAGAAGCCTCTTGGCCCAGGCCCATGGAACCTATAATGCCAAAAAAGACTTCTTTTCATAGCTTACCAAAAATTCAAAGCAAAGAAAACTGTAGAATTATCTCTTTGACATATGTCCTTGTCTACCTCCGACACTCCCATCATAGATGAAACCATGCTTCAACCTAAACAAGAACTAAACAACAAAGATCAACAAACACTAGAAACCTCCCTGACATTGTCCAAATGAAAAAGAGACAATGAAAGCAACTCCATCATTCCTCCTCGAATAAAACAAGTTTATGAAGTCAAAGAGATAGTGGATGACCAACCTTCTATGGTTCCTTCCATTCCTCCCCTTAGGGAAGAAAAGAAACCTATGGTTGATCAACTAGCTCCTTCATAAACATAAATCAATTGATAAAAAAACCAAAAGAAACTGAGGCACTAGAGAGTGTAGGCATAGATGTCATGCCCTTGCTCACAAGTTACATGAAAAACTAAACAAAGAGAATCAAAATCCACACTTGATAGAAGCAATGCATGATGACCTTCCTCCCCAACCAAAACAAGAGTTACACTCTTCATTGGACATTATCATTCGTCCTCCTGTTGTGATTAATCTGGATGAAAATGATGAGATTGCTACAATTGATGAAGAGGTGCATAATGATTTGAACACATTGTTTTAATCTTCTATGAACTTAAATGAGAAATCTCCTATGAGTGTTGAACCTAGTGCTTCCCCTAGTTTGGCACTTGCTCTTGTCCCTTTGGCTAGTTTCCCTCCCTCAACATATAATGAACATGACTAGGAGGTGGATGACTTTCTCAATGGTTGACTTGCATGTCCCTTACTAGTCTTTTGCATTTTCTTTTTCATATTTTTTATTTTGTGTGATTGTATGTGTGTAATGTGATCCCCTGTGATGTTCTATTTGATGTTCTCTCTCTCTTTGTGACATCCCTCTATTTGTATCTTCATTCTTCTCTATGTTGTGCATTGCTTTCGTCATTTTATCTTTTATTTTTCTTGTGTTTTCCTTTTCGGGATGATGCAAGGCATTGAGACACGCTATGTCTCTTTCATCTTGACCCAAAAGGCCCTTTCCTTTTACCTCTTTCACTTGTCCTTTTCTTTTTAGCTTATGTTTTCCTTTTGGGGATGATGCAAGACATTGAGACATTCATGTCTCCTTCATGTTGACTAAAATATTTTCATTTTTCTTTCACCTTTCCCTTTTCATTTGGCTTGTGTTTTCCTTTTGGGGATGATGCAAAGAGTCGAGACACCCTATGTCTCTTCCATGTTGACCCAAAAGGTTCTTTCTTTTTTATTGTTTTCACTCTCTTTATGTCATTCATCCAGTTCTATGTATTTGGGGGATGATGACAGTTTCAAGATCTCCAAAAAACATTGTAGCAAAGAACATACTAACCCCAAATCCATAGATCCCTTATGTGTTTGGTGTTTTCCTTTTGGGGGAGACCCTTATCTTTTCTTTTTTCTCTCGCATGACACAACTTTACTTGGCAACATATGACTTGGCATAGTGCTTTCCAAGTTGGCTTTCATGTGTTCTTTCTTGTTTTCATTTTTCATTTTGATACTTTAAAGTAGTTTCTCACAGTATGGTGTTAGCAATTCCTTTAAAGTGGGGGCATACATTAGCATTATTCCTTTGCATTTTCCTTTTTCTTGGTTCTTGGTGAAATTTTCTTACTTCATACAATGCGTTTGTTGCTTTGTGGATGACATTGGGTGTGATGTCCTTCATGAGAATGATCTATCTTAGCATATTGCATTCCTATTAGTGGCTTGATGTGACACACTGCATCCCCTAAGTTGCGAATTTTCTAGTTTTTTAGCATTCCTCTCTTGGAGACATTAGGCACAATGTTCCCTAAGTTAAAGACCTCGCATGAACTAAGCAAGACTCCTTTGAACATTTTTTCATTTTGCATTTGTTATATGGCCACCTTTCATAACAAAACTTGCATGCCTATGGAGCCATTGTGTTTGTTCATGAGCACCAAGCATATGATTTTTTTCTTGTCTCATGAAGCTAGCCATTTTTCTTTTTTGGCACCTTATTAAAGTTATCAGGAGGTATAACCTTGGTATGGTTGGGCAAGAAGCCCATTCTGAGGCATGAATTTCCCCATAGCCACCTATGTGTGTGTGAGTGCATACTAGCCATGAGTGTATATTTCTCACCTTTTAGTCCTTCTCACCTGACAAACAACCATGAGTTTCGTCTCCTCAAAGTGAGTATGCATTTTCTAGACAAACAACTTAGATATGATCCACATCATGTTGGAAAAATGATTGAAGCTTAATCTGATTCTTTATTTACTTTCCTTTTCTTTTCCTCATTCATCTTTGGCATTGTGTGCTTGTGGCTTTCCATTATTCTTGATATCATGTGTGTTCCCTTTGCGTTTTTTCTAGTTTGTCATGAGATCTTGATCCTGGGGGCTTCATCATCCCTCTTGATCATTGTTTCCCAATCTTGATAGAATTTTTTCATTGGAACCTCTCTGATGTGTGTTGGTCTACTTTAGTGTGAGTTTGAAGTAGGTTCATCCTCTCACTAAAGTGTTAGCTAAATGTGGTCACCGAAAAAGTAACCCTTCTACTTTTTCTGTCTCGTTTGGGTCCTCCTTGTGACTTTGGCTTAATTGTCCCTTGATTTAACATTGTAATGTATCTAACACATTCACATTAGGTCGTGGGCCCTTGTGAACTAAAATAATTCAAGTGGTACCTTATTTAAGTGTTGTAAAGTGTTGTAATAGACTTTCACACTTTTCTACGGTCTTGTTAATATATTTCACCTAAACAACCTCTTTTTATCACTTACCAAGCCTTATTTAAAAGTTTAGTAACAAAATTTCATGCTTTTCTAGGCTTGTCATCAATAATTTGACCCTTTTTTAAGCCTTAATTGGCCCTATTTTACACTTGTAGGCCTTACTTAAGTGTATTTTTGAAAATAATCTTGATAAACATCAATTAATACATTTAATTTCTAACACCCAATTAAAATGCCTAAGTGGGACCCATTCACCACTAGGGGCGAATGAGTCCCCTTTGGCGCAAAAATCAAAATAATTTCAAAATTAGTTTATTAGTTTTTAAGACCTAAGGTCAGCCTGAGATGTGGTATTTTTGGGAAACATTGCATAATTGTGTATAAATATAGGGTTTTTCCTCTCATTTCATCCTCCTTAACTCTCCTAATTTTCTAATGAAGCAATCAAGTGATTTTGCATTCAAGTATATTGTTTACAAGAGCATTCAAGCAATTTGGAGCCATTATTTGCATATCTTCAGACTTCTACATCAAGGGTTTGGTGAGTTGTAGCATTGCATGTTGTTTATTCATCATTCTCTTTTCATTTCATTTCATTACATTTTCAAGGGTTTAATTACCAAACTGGGGTTTAACCAAGGAAAACCCCTATTCACTAACCCTCAACAATTTCCCCCTCTTTGCATGTGTCTTATAGGTCTTTTTTGTAGATTTGTCAAAGCACAAGGTTAGAATTTTTTTGAAAAATAATCAAAATCATTCAAAGTTTTTAAAGCCCTAAAAGAAGCTTGGAGAAGACCTACAATTCAAATTTTACAGTTTCAGATTCAGAAACATGTTAGGAGTTGAAGTGCAGACTGGGAGCTATAGATTGCACTTTTGAATTTCCCAAAATTTGGAAGTTGATTGATATTCCAGTATTGGTGTATTAGTCTCACTGCCAAGCCCAAAATAAAGGTTTTTGCAATTTTGAGTACCCAGTTGTGTGAAACCTATTCTAACATAATCTACCTGAAATAGGACTAAGTTGCCTAGCTTGGCATATGAGTCCTAGTGGGCTTTAATAGTGCATTATACATTATTCCAGAGTTCCTCTCCATCACTTTCTAGTTTCCAAGTGTACATCTTCAGTTTCATTAATTTTTGTTATAGTTTGTTAGTATTTTTAGGTCATTTTGCATATCACAACGTGTTTTCAAACATTTTGCATTTTTTTAGTTTTGCATTAATAATCAATCTCTTTTATCATTTTCTAGCCTTAAGAACAATATCCTTTGACAAATTTCAATCCCTTTTGCATTGGAATCTCAAGGATTTGTTCTTCAGTGTGAACTTTGTGAAATCAGATTCCTCTTCCTTCATTCCCCTTTTAGGTGTGGATAAAGGAAGTTGTGCACTCAATTTCCATCATCCACAACTGTCTATCACAAAAGGATCCCTACTTTGGATAATTTGAAAAAAAAATCAATTCATCTTGGGAACCGATGTTTTTGTGTGAGAATTAAGCTGAATCCATTCCTCACTTTTCCATTGTTCTTACTCCTAGAAGGTAATTGAAAAAATTCAATCTCTTTTCAAAGTTTGTTAGGTTTGGCAAAAGGATGTCCATGAGATTTTGGACTGTTGGTCCCCCCCCACATCTCACTCTCTACTTTTTGAGCTTTGGTGAAAATCATTGTTCTTCATAGGGTGGACGTTATGGAAGGAGTGTAATAACAAAGTGTTCAGAAACAAAAGTTCTCCATGGTAGGTGGTGGCCAACAAAATTATCAGTTAGGTTGTTGAGTTGAATTCTACCACTCCTTGCAAGCCCAAAAGAAATCCTAATGATCTGGAGGTTTCAATTGCTTCTACTTGGAATCATTCTAGGACCTTTAATTCCCTCATCTCTCTTATCCCTCTGGACAGACGAAGTATGTTGTGGTCCCCCCCGAATCTAGCTGGCTAAAGCTCAATTTTGATGGCTCATTCAAACCCAACCCAAGTTGGGTGGGTGGGGGTGGGGTCATCTATAACCATAAGGAGAAGTTAGTTTTGTATTATGTAGTTAACTTGGGGGTTCAATCTTCTATTTTTTCTAAGGTGGCAATGAACTTCCATGATATAAAAATTTCCACGCATGTTGGGCTATCTAATTTAATCATTGAAGGGGACTCACAAAAAATGGTTATTATGTTGACTAGGCTTGCCTCTCCCTGTTGGACTCTTCAGGACCTTGTGTCCTTGACTCATAATCTCATGATTTCCCTTGGGAATTGAGCTACGAATCACATGTATAGGAGTGGCAATAAAGTTGTTGATGCCATAGAAAATCTTAGAGATTTTACTCCAAATTTAGTAAAATGGGATAATATCCTTCATATCCCAAGTCAATTGCTCAAATTAATTCAAAATGATGTCAAAGCTATGTCCAAATGAGATCAAGCTGGATTTTTTTTCAACTCATTTTGATGGTTTCCACACTTCTCATTTATGCCAACTTAACCCTGTTAATCAATCTATAAATTTTTATTATTACAAGTTGCGGCTCTAGTTTTTGTATAGCCATTTCCATTACTGGTGTTTCCTTGCTCTGAATATTGTGGGTTTCATGATGAGAAAGGATTTATTCCAAGGTGAACCTACTAACTATGATGATTGGAAGAAATATTTAAGAAGGTCTGGGCTATCCTTGAATGGGGCAAGATGCTCATATGTGGAGGGGATGTAGGGTGTTAACCCCAAAATTTCTTTGGAGTTCACTAATTCTTGGGTGGATGGAACTATTATTGTTGGTGGTGTTTCTTTTATGGTGACCCCTGAACTTATTGTGGAGGTTATGGGGATTTCTCTGAAGGGATGTGCATTCCTTGCAAGTCAAAAAGCCATTACCAGGATGACATGAAATGGTTCCTAAAAGAGGATGGGAAGGTGAATAGGGTGCAAAATGGCATTAACCATGTGGACTTTTTTGGTGTTTGGAACACCATTGCTAAAATTCTCATGAAGTACGTCACACTTGAAGGGAAGTTCCACTTCTTCCCTACCCACCTTTTCCCTATGCTCAATCATCTTAGGTATAATATTAAGATGAATTTCCCCTTTTGGCTCATGTCTTCACTTGAGTAGTCTGTTAGAAACATCCAAGCCAAATGGAAGAAATTACCCATTCACCAGGGCCTTACTTTTTTCTTATGCAAGTTTCATTTTGTGTTGCTGGCCTCCGTTGCAATTGTGTGAAAGAACACCTTGACTATCCTTGACCCCACCAACCCCCCTAGGGACCCTATCCCCTCTGTTACTATCAACAAAACACCTTGTGCCATTCAGCGTAGCACTCAGGCTTGGGGTAAGGCCCCTGTTCATGATAAACTCCCCTATCCCTGTCAAATGCACTCCCTTATCAGAGCCCATGCCCACACACATTTCTTTTGGGTTAGAGGATTTTTATAACTCTAATGATGATGATGATTCATGGAATCTAACCTCAGCTAACTCTCCTATTCACTCCTTAGCTTAGGGCCATGACTCAGAGGTTCCCAACACCCCTCCCATTTATAACCCTAACCCACAAAATTCTCCTAACCTGTGCATCAATTCAGAGGAACGTAGTACTGAACCTAGGTCAATTTTCCCCCTGCCAACCCCCTAAGAAAAAAATTGAATGAAAATTTGGAGACTATTAATGTTTAGAAAGATATTGTGAAATGAATCTTAGGTAAGTTGGTCAAGGCTAAAGAAAGAATCCAAATTTTGGAAGGAAAGATTCTGGAACAGTAGGTCATGTGGCCTGGGGAGGTGGAGAATAAGATGCATCAGGACAAGATGGCTTCTTTGGCCAAGTAATTTGAGAGGTGGGAAAGGTGGGAAAAAGAGTTGGATGATCTTTTGGCCATCATTGGTAATAAGGAAGAAAAGAAGAATTTACTGACTAACATTGATGTCATCCACCAAAAGTAGGAGAAGACCATGTAGTGCTTGAGAGTTATCACCGACTACAAATAAATCATGACGAATACTACCCTCATGCTTTAGGTTTTTCAAGATGAGTTAAAGAAGAGCCAGGGGAAGTGGCTAGTGGAAGGTGTGGATGATGGTCTCATGTAGAAGAAGTGCAAGAAGGTGGACACCTTGGCTTGTGACGTCACAAAAGATACGGTCGAAGCCATTCAACAAGGGCCTATTAATTTTGAAACGAAGCTCTCCAGTTCCTATCTCAAGAATGGAATGCGACCACTGGTGTCAAGTTATTAGGAGACTTGGTGGTTTTATGATAGTCCTAGCTTTGTGGGTTTCTTTTTGATTTTCTTCTTGCTGGTCAAACTATTTAAGCTTTAGTTTCTACTTACTTTTTTGGTTTTATCACTGCTTTTGATTTCTTGGTTTCCCTCTATGGCTATTTTGTAATCAGTACTAGAACTTCTAGTTTTAATCTAATCAAAACATGTTTTATCTACAATCTAGCACAATATTAGAGATATTAGCATTTTATAGGCCTTTTGGTTGTTAATTTTTGTGTAGGGATTTGATATTTTGAAATTATAAGGGTTGCAAAGGTTGGTTTGGAGCTTTTGAAATTTAGCATTGGACTCTAGGTTCCTTCATCCTAATCAATATTTCCCTTTTAAATTGCAAAATAATCTTTTCTCCCTACCATTTTTGGTATCATTTCTTTAGACCATATTGTTCGGCATGTCTTTTCACATTGGAAATTGGGTTAATATTAATATTTCACATTTTTATTTGGATTTAAAATGAATTATTTTCTTTTAATACCCAAGATGTACTTACATATTCTCTCTTGCATTTTTAGGGCGATCTTGAGGATCTGAAATTATTAATCTTATTTTCTTTTGAGCAAGCCAACCAAGAGATTTCATCACCCTAGGGGACAACTCTAAATCTTTTGTTCTTGTGGGATATAAAGAGAAAGGGGTGAATCAAAAGATATGACTCTTGGAAGTGAAATATTATCTATTTAGGCTAACCCTTTAAGATCATTATACATTAAAAAAGTGAAGGTGGAGATTGGGATACTCTTTCCTCTCGACTATTTGGTGGTATTCCCTTTAATCTACAAATTAGGACTTGTTGGTTACTTTTTTAGAACCAAATTTAATCTCAGTCCTAACCTATGAGCTTGCCATGACCAAGTTATTAGCTAGGGTGAGGATTGGCCAACACTTAAGTAGAGTAATTGCTACTCTACTTCTTCTCTTCAGGCTCTGTGAGACCTAGGGAGGGTAATCCCCTATATACTCATAATGTTTCACACTTGGTTAAGAGTATTTCCTTACACACATGCATAGTTTGGTGAAAATCACTCTATCAAAGGCTCGACAAACCTCAAATAGGAGCATTATTTATTTTCAAGAAGTTCTCCTTCATACTTAGGGTTGGGGCATTGTAATTTAAAGTATGTTAAATCATTCTTCATCTTAAATCCTAGGCCCAATTCAATATTCACTCAATTGATCATAGGATAAACTAACCAAATAATTGTTGCCTCATCTAAGGAAGATAAAGAATTATAACAGGTAATGAACCAGTAATACAATCTTAATTGTGATACAAAAACTAATGGACTATCAGAGTGTTACTTTGTAACATCTAACTTACTATGTCTCTAGAATACCACTTCCTTACTAAATCCTATATGCTTTTCTCACAAACCAATGAGTTCATTTGAACATTTAATCAATTCATTGAATTAAAGCACAAAAAAATTTAATACATTATGTGCAAATGAAAAAAGACAAATGAATTTTTCATTAACAATATTCATTCATAACTTGGGAGAAAAGACAAAGGAGAGTAAAATTATGAAAAGATAAAATTCTTCTTTATTTTTGATATTTCATTGTAAAACATATTCAAGATTTATACATAGTATAATTTTCATTTTAGATTTTCTTCCGATATATCTACCAGAATACCTATTAACATTCTATTATGCTACTAGAGCTAAGTATCTACTATGACCCTATTCTGGACTCAAAAAATTGAACTCTCTCATTTTCAGCCATGAAATCCCCTTTATATAACATGGGAGCAACAAGCACCCAACTGAATTAAAATTTATATTTCATTTTGAGTTCATTTCAAAAACCTAATTCCAACTAACATCTTGAAGGACTCCCCAGGCGGTTTCATAGGTAATCATTTCAAAATAGGGGAGGCAAAAGCCATGTGTAAAATGTTAGCCATCACTATCATAGTATTTTTTGTTGGGAACAAAAAGGATTTGGTTCATTTTGTCTGGAAATTCTCCACATTAGCAAGGGAAAGAAAAAGACAAACCATAGACGCATAAAAAAAAATACCTTTTATGCAATGATCATGGTGTCATCAAAAACTAAAATAGAAGGTGACCCTTATTCATAGTCATCGACATCCAAAAATTCCCAACCACTTCTAGTCTCTCTTGCAATTGGAGGTACTACAAGCACGTCATCATCAGAGCTATCATATGGCACCAGGGAACGAAGATACTGGCCATAATCCAAGTTTGTCTTGGCTTCGACGTCTGAAGGAGTATCAGAGAGCACAATAAGAGAATTTTTCTTCTCTTGATCAGTTTGGTAGCTCTTTCCCTTCTTGGGTATGTGTAGGATCATGATGGGCCAAAAAGTGGTAATATGATGGGTATGTGGCTGGCAAATTTTTTTTTTACCTAAAATTGATGAAACAAAAAGGGTTTTTCAAGGAGATTCTCAACTTTCCACCAATATAAACTATGTTTTACTTTGAATTTAATAAGTAATTATTATTTATTTTCTATTCAAATTACGACTAAAGTCTCGATTGATAGGTTGATTGAAAAACATCTACATCTTTCAAATGGTATCACATTTTTTAATCCAAAACATGTGTCACATTCTATGTTTCACATACTATAGGATTAAAAGAAGAAAAAATGAATTTCATGAAGTTTTGACCAAGTTAAGGTGGACAAACATAAGAGTTTTTATATTTTTTAAAAGTTGTAATAAAAAATTCATAATTAATTATTTACTTGGAAAAAAATTACAAAAAAATATGCATCACATCGGGGCATGATTCCTCTACTTATATCTAAAATATTATAAAAAATAATTATCATTTTATTGTGGTTAGGGTGGTAAGATAGACACCTAGTTCTTATTTTTTCCTTGAAATTCAAGTACTACTGCATTGAAATTTTAAATTTTCACCATATATATATATATATTTAAAACAAACCTTATAGTTTAGAAACTACATTCAATTTTCTATAGATTCTATTCTTACATTATTTTGAAATAATATAGATAACTTATTGAAATTTTTATGTCAAGTTGCCTAACTCAGATTTTTTTGAATTTTTTGCCACTTAAGGGCCTATTTTTTCCATGATGATCCTGCACATACCCTCTTCATATCCTTCTTCACTGGAAACGCTAGTTCCTTTCCTTTGGGCTCAACCACTTCCCCTAGAAGGGTCCTATTTCTCAAGTAGTAAGTACTTTGCACAATTGTCTTCTTTTTATGGCCTCTAGCCCTCCTTTTTCCCTTTGCAATCTCATGGGAAACCATGGTTTCCTACTCAGTTTCCTCCTCATGGAATTTGGAGATGCTCAACCAACTAGACCTCATAAAAGGAGGGGTTGCCTCACCAATTTTTTCCATCTTGTCAGAGTTTACAAAATGATAATTTAAAAGGTCTTTTGATTTAACACCCACAAGAAGAATACCCCAATCCTAGTGATAATGACTAATTCAAGCAGTAAAAGTCCTAAATAGACTAGAGAAATCAATCTCATACCATCCCAACAAGGACAAGAAAATTCTACTACAAATAAACCAACAACACCTCACACTTAGCCTAACACACACTGCAGACCAAAAAGATAATGAGAATAATCATCAATCATCCTACATTAAATAGAGATTTTGAGCATGCAGAATTAATGATGCAAAACTCCTTGTGTGAGCTAACTGGTAGCATATCAATTTGGCTTTGAATCTAGACTATTCATCTGAGAGAAATTAAGATTTCATCTAAAGTGGTCATGAGCATCATTTTTTGACTATTATGAACTTGCTTCTTGAAAACAACGATGCTATCTCAAATATTGACACATTATTCCTTAACCTTGATTTAATCATATATGTCCTAAAAATTTGGCATGTATTGCCAACCTAATCCATGCTCTTCATTTATATCGGCGAAGCACATAACGTCAGCTTGGAGAGAAAACTTTGTTCCACTCCTCACTTCATTATTGATCCTTACCTAATCCTAAGCTGCTCATTAGTGATGAACTTACTCATGTGATGGATTTTTGTTCGTTGGATCATCCTTCTTTAAAATTTTATCAACAGTCATTCAGTTCTTTCATTGATCCCCTTCTTGCTTTGTGAGAGACCCCTAGATGTTGCCACATTGCTCCTTTCATTAATGGTTATCACCTATCATTGACTTATTTCATCCTCACTAGGCTCTATCAATGATGAAAATATTTATGTGATGGCTTTTATCCCTTGATTTAATGGCCTGACTCCCGTCACATTTGTCCCTTCATCGTTCTCTCACCAATTCACACTTTATCCCTAGGATCACATCAGTGATGAGAGACACTATGAAAACACTAGATCTTAGACACCTGCACCTGCATAGAACAAATGGCGCCAAAAGTATTTCCCATAAGATCATATCAAAATTAGAAAAAGAAAAAACCCTTTTAGAAGGCATTGATATCTTGTCACTGATTTAGCACCTAAGTTCATAAATAAATCCACGATGAACAATAAGGCCTTTGTTCATCCCCGATTCTCCTCATATATTGTGCAAGCAATCAACAATGAATTATTTACATTATTTATAGGGTTTATCGCACATCGCTAATGTGAGAACAACTTCTTACAACATATCCATGATCATATGGTGTGGCAACATATCGCTCATTGTTGTTATAAATGTTCTTTTTAATGGCCATCCACAATGAGTGATAAGAGCATAAGACTAGGAACATCGCTCATCGTTATTACAAAGTTGGAGGATCAAGTGCCATTAGCAATGAGTGATATCAAAGGAAAGTATTGCTCATCGCTCATCGCTATTTGGTATTGTAAACCTATGAATAAATCAGTGATGAGAGATATAGTTATAAGGGCCATCGAGACTTAAGTGAAAACTTTATGCATGTGCTTACAAGTTGTTATAAAAAAGGGGGGACTTCTCTAGAGTGACACAAGAATGGTAAGCTCACAACTTTGGAATCATGTAGAACAAAGGATGTAATGATCAAAAGATTATTCCCCTAGGCCATAAAATTGATGATTCAGACCTGCCCAAGAGAAAAAATGGTTGTAGGGTGATAGTCAATGATGATGTAAATATGCATATTTCCTCCCTCTCCGTAACCGACAGTAGACACTTTATAGCCAAGATCAAAATAGAATGCCAAGCAACAAAAATAAAACCCTAAACCTCATATAAGAACCCTATAGCAAATGTGACAAAGATATTTAGGTCAAAATTCCTAGGGTTTTCACATGAGCACACCAACATTTACAAAAATTTTGAAAGTGCCATTAGGACTCACATACCCAAGTGCAGTATATAGAATCTATACCCCTAGTTGAACTTGTAAAGCCTAATTGAAATTTTTTGGCCATCTTTTTATATTATGTCTTTATACACACCTAAGTAGGCATGTTTAAATTTTTAAAAGCACCTTGCTCACTTGAAACAAAAAAGGGAAAAATCTGAACTGATCCATAGGAAATTGGATTTTTCATTATAACTTTGTGTGATTTTAATCTTTGAACAAATTGGATAAAATTAAAAATCATAAAAATTTAAAGATTTCAAAATATAAATAAAAATATAAGGCAAAACAAACAAATCTATTATTTTATCTTCTTAGATTTAAAATTGTTAATATTTCTTTGTGTAGCTTTTTGAAATCTTTGATCTTTTAAAAATGTTAACAACTATCTTGGTCATTTTTTATACCTATTGCTAAAAAAAGTCCCTAAAAGAAAATAATTATAGAAAACCATATCTATGACATAAAACTGCACTTCTACATTATCATTCAATACATCTAATTATAAGTCTACAAAATGAATTGGTAGTACTATGCTTCTAGGTTGTTCTAGGTCACATATGAGCAATATTTCTACATATATGAGATACTTTATTGTGCTTTTGATAAAATCTATTGTGCCTTTCATCTATTATGGATCACTTCTAATCACTAAAAGTATCTATTGTAATTTTCAACATATAACATAAATCAAACCATTCAAAGTCTCAAAGTATCACACAAAAAGACTTGAAAATAATAATTCATTAGCATTATTTCATTGGATTCTCCTTGATAATATTTGGAGGATAATAAAACATTTATGACCTTTCATATTATTATCATAATTTATCATAGGTCTAATATATGTCTCCTTTCTATTATCTCTATCATTTATCAATCAATATTTGTTTACTTGGACTCATAAGTCTAGTTCAAGTAGACATTATCAATCTTGATCTTGATCATTTTTCTTGGAATGCTAAAAATTTCAGAAAAAAGTGACGTTCACGGGATGTCAAGAAACAAATTGAAAAAAAATTCATTTTTCCTTGATTTTTTTTTTCTCTAAATAGGTAACTTCAATATCTAGTGCATGGAAAAATAAATAAATTTTGATGTATATTTTTCATGTAATAACATTTTAAAGTCAAACTTGTGAGAATTTAGTTTTCATGGAACGAAAACTATTGTCTATTTTTTTGATCGTTTTCAAAAAAAAAATTATAGCCTTTTGAAGAGGACTCACTTATCTAGTGCATCATATATTTTTTAAAAAAATAATGTCTTAATATATTTTTTAAGTTTTAATTAGCCACTTTTTTAACTTTAACAACCTACTTGCATTATTTTAAAAATAAAATATATTAAAACTAATCAAAATATTTAAAAAATTACATATTCAGATTGACTACTTCGAGTTCTATAAAAGGGTTTTTTTTAAAAAAAAAACATCATTATGACTGAAGAAATACTTAGTTGAAGTTGAAAGTTTCAGAAAATTTTGAAAAAAGCTGAGTTGGCTACCAACTAGAATGCCACATAGATAGTTTCAGTGGAAAGGGTTTCTATAGAAAGGGTTTCGGCTGAAACCCTTTCTATAGAAACCCCACACATAAAATAAGCCAATTTCAAAGAGGAAAGGGAATTTTTAATTTTTTTTTGTATTCGACCGAAACCTATTTGGCTAAAACCCTGTGTGCCACATATAGGCCACGTGGTTTCGGTCGAAACCTATTCTACTGAAACATTTCCAACTGAAAATGTTTTATTTGGAATTATTTATTTGGCCGAAAGTGTGACACATCTTTGCGCTTTTACCCCCAATGGAGATGCCCGTACACATGAAAAACATGAAATAAAAAAGGAAGAGCTTTATAATTTGTTCATTGAATCTAATGCATACTTCCTAATCTAATTTCTATAAAATTGAGAAAAGGATTATTAAGATAAATTTTAACATAAATACAAGTATAATAAATTACCTTTTTGTCTAATATGTGATTGGAAGGACCCTAAAATTCTATAACATAGCTGCAATAAAATATAAAAAAATTATTCTTGCAAAAATCTATTGGTGGATGAAGGAAATCCTAGACCAAAGTCTTAGATGGCTCATATTGCCCTAGTGATTGAGACTTGTAGTGGATTTGATTAATAAATAAATGGAACAAAAATTTTATGCATAGGGTACTAATAAACAACCCATTTTAATTATTATCTCTCTAATTTGTATATTTGATGGTCTCTCCATTTGTACAAAATAATTAAAATACCTTGCTATTTTTACTAGGTATCGTATCTACCTGGGTCATTAGTTGTTTATTTATTTATTTTTTATAAGTGTTACCAAAAGGGTAACGCCTAAATTTTTTTTGTATTGCTTGCATAATGGAGGATATTCCATTCACCTCTTTTACCTTTGCGCACTTACAAGAACCCTATAACAATTTGCTTGATTTTTTAGGGCCTTAGTGTTAGGGTCCTTAATCTAATCTTGGCTTTATTATCTAAGCCATGCTTTATTTATTATTAGGATCTAAAGTTTTAATGGGCCGCACATACATTAATTATGTTAGGATTTTATAATATCCAACCTGCGCTCCTTTTTATTTTCCTTGTATGTGTCACCTTATCATGAACTCAAACTTCAATGTATTACGTGACCTTCTGCATTAATTTCCTCCTCCTCTTGAACTTTCCAGAGTAATGATGTTTAGCCAATCTTCTCACTTGTGTGTGAATTGACTCCATCTTGTGTAGTGATATCCTTTCAGTTCAGCCTTATATGGTGAGACGGTATGGGAAATCTTTCCACTTGAATCTTAACTGATAGCCATTTATTCTTGCATGCTTCGGCCTTGGTTTTCTACATTAGGCATTACTTCCTTAATTACATTATAAATAAGGCACATTTCTCGGTGTCCATGGAGACACCAATTTCATTAACCAGCACGACAAAAGCTAGTTAGCCTTTTTGGGCCGAATCACTGATCAGAGGTTAAAGCTTGTGTTATAGGAAAATGGTTTTCTTATAATTAATGTTGTGAAGCTTATTCTTGGGGAGAAGTTTATGGTTTCGGAGGAGCGTCATTGAGTCAATACAGACATTCCAGTATGGTTTGTTGCTTCGCTCCTTGATCTTCGAGTTCCAAAGGAGGTGATCGTGGAAATGGCCAATGAAATATTTTGTCCTCACCTCTTAGGTGGCCTCAAAGAGGTCATGGAGGCCACTGAGCTTGCTGTTGGAGTTCCCCATCCAAGAGAGTTGGGACAGCCCTTGGGAGTACGTTGTCTCCTGTTTCTATTGGATATGAGTGGAGAAGAACACTTAAGGCATCAGTGTCAAACCTTGGTAAGTTGCAAGATTATGAGAAAATTATATCACTATGATCTTGTAGAAGGCTTCGAATGGTTGGAAGAATTTATGGCACATGCGGCTGAGTAATATGTAATTTTTCTGGCCAAATTTTGATTAGATTTGCAGTAGAATACTTAAATTAGTGCACTACATTTTGGAAACGTAAAGAAACTTCATTTTAGTTGTTTACAAATTTTGGTGTTTTTGGAAAAACCCTAGTTTAGAATTTTGCAATGTTGGTTGCAAGAATATAGACTCATTAAATATAGCCCAGGCCTTTTATATCCTAAAGCTAATTCTACATTATACTATAAATGTCTTATTCTGATAATATGGATTATGAAGTTTCAAAATATAAATAGTTTGTTATTGTGTTCTCATGTGAATGAATTTATTTCTTTGAAATAGAGATCTGAATCCACTTTCTAGAAATTAATTTCAGTTTGTTTCATCATTTGAAAGGGATGATTGCTATGGTTTACCAATCCCATAATTAAAAGATGTTAGGCAATTTATGGAATCTAGATTATTTTTGTATACTCAATTTTGGGTTTTTTGAGTACACAAGTAGATTGTTCCCTAAAAAGAGGCATTTTTAATGTCACGAAGTCTTGGTGCCAGGTGAAACAATATAAAAGTATCTAATTAATTTTGATTTTGATTTTGCAAATGCATTAGAAGATTTTGCCTCATTTTGGCAATTTGGTTTGTTTCCATTTATTTAAAAGAAAGTAATGATGTCATGTGACCATGCTCAGGTTTAAATAGTGGATTTTTTAGCCTTTAAATTTTGATTAACTTATAATTCAAAGACAAAACCCTAGAGATTTGAATTTTTGAATTTACATTGGGAGATCAATTAAGTCAAGGAAAAACCCTAATCAAGTTTGATGGAGTGTATGGATATTGCATAGATTTGAGTAGCTTCAAACTAGGGCAAGTAAAAAGACCTAAACCCTAATCTTAATTTTGGGTTTGTTGATGAAATGAGAGACCATTAGATTGAGTGAAGGATGATAAAAGTTTGTTAAGGAAAAACCCCAAAGCAAGGATAGTATAATTTTTTACCATATTTTGGGTCAATTTTAAGATAGGGAAGCTATTTTAAGTTTATGTTGCAACATTTGATTGTAGAGTTTCATTATTTAAGGGGCCCAACACACAATAAGTAGATCAATGTGCCATAGAAGATAGGAAAGACAAAGGTGAGAGCAGTGATGAGAAGTATGCATAGTTTAACCCTTATCTCATCTAGAGTCTTTACTCGTAGGATAGCTATATGATAGGCTATGCTCTTAAGGGTTTTTGTGGTATTGAATATTGTTTTGAATTATTGCTTTACTACTGCCTGATGTAGTTGAACCTTGATTGTAACTTTGGCTATGATCCTCTTTAACCTCCTCACTTCTTAGGATTTTTTAACCTTGTCTTCACTTCTAGTTCCTTTCAGATCATCTAATTTCTTCTAGATCATTCTAATTATCTACATGGCTGCCAACTAAGGATGTTTCAGATTGGTCATTGCCATGGTTTGAAAATAGATCTCTTGCTTTATTTTCTTCTCGATAAATATGGTTGATTGATTATACTTGCATTTCTTGAAACAATTCCCTTATTTTAGATACTTTGGAATGTAGATTCTAGTCACATATTTTTCCACTTATGATGGCATTTATGGTAACTATTGAGTCACATTCCAACTCAATATTTTTCATACTTTTATCTTTTCATAGCAATAACCCTCTTAGAACCCCTTCAATTTCTAATGTATTGTTTATGGATATTGATAATTTTGTTGATAAGGTTGTGACTAATTGGCCTTACTCATTATGTATTATGCATCCAATACTTGACTTCCTTTGGTTTTCCCGAGAAGCCCCATATGTGTTTAGGGTATGTGCAAGATCATCATGAAAAAATAGGCCCTTAAGTGGCAAAAAATTCAGAAAAATCAGAGTTAGGCAACTTGACGTACAAATTTGAATAAGTTATCTATATTATTTCAAAAATATGTAAGAATAAAATCTATAGAAAATTGAATGTAGTTTCTAAAGGAGTAAGTTTATTTATAAAAAAGGAAAATCTATTTGGTGAAAATTTGAAATTTCAATGTAGTAGTACTTAAATTTCAGGGAAAAAATAAGAAGTAGGTGTCTGTCTGACCACCCTAACCACAGTAAAATGATAATATTTTTTTATAAGATTTTTGATATAAGTAGAGGACTCATGTCCAGATGTGATGCATATTTTTTTGTAATTTTTTCTAAGTGAATAATTAATTATGATTTTTTTATTACAACTTTTAAAAAATATAAAGAACTTGTATGTCTAACCACCTTAACTTGGTCAAAACTTCATGAAATTCATTTTTTTTTTTTAATCCTATAGTATGCGATGCATAGAATGTGATGCATGTTTTGGATTTAAAAAATGTGATACCATTTGAAAGTTATAGATGTTTTTCAATTAGCCTATCAATCAAGACTTTAGTCGTAATTCAATAGAAAATGAATAATAATTATTTATTAAATTCAAAGTAAAGAATAATTTATATTGGTGGAGAGCTGAGAATTTCCTTGAAAAACTCTTTTCGTTTCATCAAGTTTGGGTAAGAAAAAAGTCATCAGCCACATACCCTACACATACCCATCATATCGCCACTTTTTGGCCCATGATGATCCTGCACATACCCTTTAACTTCAATATTCTCCTTGGAGGGAGGTTCCATTTAGCCTTCAATCTTTTCACTTTAGGATTAGGGGTAGACTAGAAGAAAGGAGGGATCTTGAACTTAGCTTCCATCTCTTCATAAGTTCGTCATCCCAACCTATGAATTGTTTTTTCCTCTATAATTTGATATGAGAATTCATCCATTCTCCTATATTTATTTCTATGATAGATGATAATTCATTTGCAGACTTTGACTTGTCCTAAAATATCCTCCTATTTCTTTCTATCCATATATTCCAAGTCATGATTGATGGTGATACCTGCCATAGTTGGCCCTAAAATGCTTCTTTTTTTAATGAATACCATTATAAAAAAGTCCCATAAATTATTATTTCTTGGGGTGGCCCATCCCAATTTATCTAATAAAATATCCTAGCATTTCCCAATGTAGGAGAAATTTAGAAGTGGATGATCTACATTTTTTTCATTATTATTGCACAAGACAAACCAATTGGGACCTTCAATTCCAATTGTCTTCAGGAGGTCATTGTATTTCTCCTTTATTTATTCCCATGTAGGTGTGTCCTTATAATTTCTTTAAATATAGACACACCCAAATATTTATAGGGAATCTCATCTACTAAAAATTCCAATACTTTTGATATTCCTTTTTGTAGTATTTTCTTTGTGTTGAAGAAATATATTTTTGATTTATCTTTATTTATTTCTTGTCTAGAGACATTGAAGTTTTCCTCCATATATTATTTTATCATTTTGGCCTCTCTGATTGTAGCTTCACCATACAATACCTTATCATTTGAAAATTGTAGATGAGTTGTTGCATCAATACCTTGAGCAATTTGTAACCCTTTCCATTGTCCCTAACTTTGGTAAAATGCAATGTGCCTGCTAAGAGCTTTGACCATTATTACAAATAGGAAGGGGAATATTGGGTCCTCGTGCCTAATTCAGTTTGTGCTTTCAAAAAAACTGCATGGTATGTTGTTAATTAATGTTGAATATCTTATTGATGAGAGGCAATAGAAGAACATTTGGAGCCATTCCTTACAAAATCTGAACTATTTCATGATTCTAATAAAAAATCTCCATCTTACTCTATCATATGCTTACTTACATCTAATTTTATTATCACACTCTGAAGCTTGTATTTATTGATTTTGTGCAATGCATCATTTGATAATATGATGCTATCAACGATATCCCTTCCTAGTGTGAAACCACTTTGATTTTTGATATTATCTTTTCAAGTATTTTCTAAGTCTATTAGCTAATTCCTTTGATAGTATTTTGTAAATTATATTGTAGAGTGATATTGGACAATGGACGATAATCACCAAAACTTGTACATACCTCTTTCTTTGGTATTAAGACCATAGCTATGTTTTCTATGTCTTTTACAAATTTCTTATTTTTCCTGAAGTCTTCCACTATTTCCTAGACCTCTTTTCCTAGGAAACACTAACATTTTTTATAGAAGAAGACATGGAATCCATCTAGACATGGTGTTTTGTCATGATATAATTGAAAGAATACATTCTTTACTTCTTCCATTGTGAAGGGATTGGAAAGCAAAGAAATATCCTCTAGAGTTATTAACTGTGGGATTTTGGTAAGGATTTTTCCATCCTTTAATGGGTCTATCGCTCTATCTGTTGCAAGGAGATATTTAAAGAACATGATTGCTTCCTCCTTTATTTGCTCTGGTGTTTCAATAGTCCTACTATCAAATGATTGAATTGTTGATATCCTTATATGTGCTTTCTTTATTTTGGAGGTATTATGATTTTTTTTTTGTGTTTTCATTGCCTTTGTTTAACTAGACCTCCCAAGATTTAGTTTTCCAATATTCTTCTTCCCTAGCCAAGATCTCATTATATTCTACCATGATTATTTTTTCTTTCAGGTAATCTTCTTGGAACATGACATCTTCCATTAATTTTTTATTTGGTTGTTCTAATTCTTCTTCTAGTCTTTATTTTTCCACAAAAATAATTTTTAAGACTATGCGATTTCATTCCCATAGCTTTATTTTGATGTGCTTTAGTTTATTTGTGAATATGAAGATTTTGGTCCTTATGCACTTCGGAGCTTCCTTCCACCATTGTTCAATTAGATTCACTAGTTCATCTTTTCTAAACCACATATTTTCCCTTTAAATTAATTCTTCTGATGATTATTTTCTTCTATGATTGACATTTTGACAGGAAGATAATTAGACAATCATGGGAGTATACAAATTTTTCTAAATTTCATTTGATACAACCACCCCCATACCTCCTATTTGACCATGTGTATGAGTCATTCTTTGTTTGATAATCTATTAAGTTATTCTTGGTTAAGAAGTATTCAAAATCACTCATTGAAGATGAAACTATCTCTCTCCCACCCAATTTATCCTCTTTCTTGAGTAGCACATTGAAATCACCTCCTAGTAGAAAGTTTGTGGCTTAATGATTCCCATAATTTTTCCTTCTCACCATTTTTGGTTGGGCCATAAATATTAAAAAAAATAATTTTAATGTTACTCCTTAGACTTGATGCCTCATACATTATCGAGTTTTCTTTCTTCTCAATAATGTTCAGCCCAACCGTTTTGTTACACCACATTATTCCAAGCCCTCTTGCTATACCATAATATTTTGAGTAGGATTCCTCCCATCCTCCAAGATTTATGATTTGATTGTCTTCTTTTTCTATCTTCATTTCTTGCATTAATATTATATCTATGTCTGCTTTTTCAATTTCATGGTTTATTAAGTGTCTTTTTTTAGGGGCATTTAGGCCCCAACATTCTATGTAATTAGCTTACTTAACAAATTGATGAAGAAGATCCTGATGGAATTATCTTGCCCTACCCATAATTTGAACACCTTTTTTCTGGGCACTTCCCACCCTAACCAGAATTTGAACAACTCTATTAAGGAAATCTTCCACCCGGTGGTGCAATCACCTACTTGCAACCTGATCATTGACCTTAACACTCTCACTTTGACATTTGTTTCTTTGATGGTTGTAGCTGGGGATTCGATGTTACCTATTGGTGTGGCTCCTCCGGCTGTCTATGTTATGCTTGCAGTTGGTGGTGCAGAGAATATAATTGGTTCTAGGGTGGCTACAACGGATGTGGTAGCCCCTTTCCCTAATGCAAATGCTCTTGTGGATGTGGTTCAAGCTTCCTCAAACTCTATTGGGGGGTTGAGTGTTCATCCTTAGCCTTCTTTTGTTGATGTTGTGAATTCTAAGAGGCTAAGAGAGGGTTCTGTACATCCTTTGTGATGTGCAAACACAACTCCTATTGTCTCTCTTGGTAAGGAAGTTACTGAAAATATTGCTTTTTTATTCTAAGAATGCTCTTATATGTAGATTTTGTCATTTTTTGGCCTTCCCTCCCTGATTTGCACCTTTGGATCACAAAAAAATTGTATCCTCTAATTGATGGTTTGATGGAGATTTACCCTTCTGCAAGGGGTTTTTTTTCGTGGGTTTCAATTCTCTTGAAGATAGACAGGCTATTTTAGACTATGGTTTGTGGGTTTGGGACTCTCATCCCCTCTCCATTAGACCTTGGGTTCATTCTTTTAATCCTTTGAATGAACCCTTAGATTTTATGCCTATTTGGGTAAGATTTTCTTACCTTCCCTTACAGTTCTAGTGCCTCTCTACCTATGAGGGCATTGATAATTCTATTGGTAGATTCTTGAGAGTGGATAAGGCTTCCAAGAATTTTACTCATACCTCCTTTGCTAGGATCTTGGTGGAGGTTGATCTTTCGAAGGCTCTACTTGGTGATGTAGTTTTGTATGTTAATGATTGGTCATGGTCTCAGATGGTGGATTATGAGGGTCTTCCATTTCATTGCAGACATTGTTTTGTTGTTGGTCACTTGGTTCATGATTGTTCTCGTGGCTCCCACCCCGTTTCCTCTTCTACCTGGTGGAAGAACACACTCTGTGAGCACTTAACAGTGTGCCCTACTACTGATTCTACTTCTTTTGATGAAGATTCAAGGCATCCTTCTCCTTCTATGAGGAAAAATGATATTGATGTGGTGGTTGATGCTCCTCCTGTGGATGCTCCTGTTGCCCCTGCAAACTCTCCTTTGTAGGATATTTTTTCTCCACATATTTTGGTTGTGGTGGATATTGATCCTCCTATGGATACTCCATTGCAATCTCTAGTCATGGTTGTTCCTAATGTTGTTTGCACTACTTCTCCTGAGGCCCCTATTTTGGAAAATGATGTCACTAATCCTCCTATTTTAGGCTTTGTTTCAGATGCTTCACCTAAAGTATCAGTTGTTCCTCTTTTCTGCTACTCTAGAGGGGAGTCTTCCCCTTTTGATCAAAATTTCTCAATTTCAGTTTATGATTCTCCTTGGACAATGGTTCATAGAAAGAAGAAATATTTTTCTAAGAAGGTTACGGGTTTTCTTAACTTTCCCTCTGAGTCTTTGCTTGGTTATGAAAGCTCTATTTCTTGAACAGTTTCTCATTGTATGTTGTTTCTAGCTAGTCTTTTGTTGGTGGTTGTTTTTGTCTTGTTTTTTCTCTCTAATTGGTTGTGTTGGGCCAGTCTGTTCTGTTGAGCTGTTTGGCTCTATTTTCATTTTGTAAGAGTCAGGGCCCTACCCTGCTTATCTAATAAAAAAAAATTCATGTAATTACTTTCATGGTTCTCTGAGGGAGTTCTCTCCTCCCTTTGTTTCCTTTAGAATTTTTTTGATACTTTTGATTCCTTTCTCCTGAGAAAATTCTTCCTACATTTACTTGTTTGTCTTTCACCCTTTCTTTTTCTTCATTTATTTAGTAGGTTCAAGCAACTTATCTATTTTCTGAGAGATACATATGGTTTCTATAATATCTAATTCATTGTACTCTTCTTCATTTTCACTTTTAGAGATATTATCTTTATCTTCAACTACCTCCTATTTAGACAGATCAATGCATCTTGTGGGATTTGATTCAGGTATACTAAACTCTCCTCTTTCCTTATTTTCTATTTCAGTTGCCTCCTACATGATGCTTAGGTCATGTACTTCTTTGGGAGAATTTTCCATTATGTGCTACTTTTTAGGGCTTCCAATTTTTGAATTTGTGTTCCCTTCTATCTTTCCACTGGTTTCTTTTTTCCTCCATATCTCTGTAGATTTTGAAGGAATCTTGCATTTCTCCATTGCATGATTTATTTTCCCACACTTCAAGTAGTAAAATTTCTAATCTTCAATTTCTATTTCCTCCAACCAAATCCCTATTTTAGATTTTAGCTTTATCATTTTTGGGATTTGATTGATTGCCACTATTTGAATCCTTGTATAGAGATAAGAGTTTCTCTCCAATAGAGGGATATCTATTTCTGTTAGAGTTCCCAAATATGTTCCAATTTTTTCCAGACATTCTTCTAACCAATATTCTAGGGGCATATTGTATAATCTAGTCTATTTGGCCTTCATATAAGGGTCATGATTTCATGGGTTAAAATTAGGTTCACATTTTTGCATATATATTGGGCTTCCTTCTATTTCCCAAATACCTTTTTAGGGTTAAATCCCTATCTTCTTTTTAAAGGAATGCTACAATGAAGAAGATGTTAGGTAGAAATTTAATTGCATGATCTTGGTGCCAATTTTTCTGAGCCCATTTCTCTATAATGTCTCTTCCATTTTTAGGGCCTATTATTCTACAAATGATAGCTGATTCTTATAGGAGTTCAATATGTTCGTCTATTTCTTCTTGTACATAAATCTCTATTGTTTCTTCTAAGTTGATTGGCAAGCAAACCTTTGATTTTTCACTTCTATCTTCTCTAAGATTGGAAATTTTCTTCCCCTTGTCATATTTCTTCTTATTCTTTTTTATCTATTGTCCTTCTTTTTCCTTATCTCTGATGTGTCGTAAGATGGAAAGGATTCACCTTTGTTAATTGGGACTTCTCTCTTTTTTTATTTGGTTGATGCCTCGATTTCATTCTTCATTTTAATAGAAGGTTTGTTTGTTGTTTGGCTGATTGTGATGTTGTTTGGAAAGGATACAGAATGAGGGATTCTAAAATCAATTCTTTATCATTTTTGCACATCTCCTATATCCTTCTTTTAACTCATGATGCATTTATGGTTTTTAGAAGGAAGTTCTTCTAATATGAGTTTGTTCATAGATCACTGTAGAAGACTTTTTTATTCATAGAAAAGCTTTTCCATAATCACTAATTTATTTTGCAACCAAAGTTGTCTCTTTAATATTATTAGATATATTGTCTCAATATTTATACCTTATCAAATAAGGATATTGTCCATACTATATTTGACTAAAAAATAGGTTTATTTGACATGACATACATTAAATATTTTGCAAAAAAAAGGAGCCTAAAGGGGCTATGACAAATATATCATCAAGATTCAAGAAATATTTGATTTAAATATGCTTATGTATTTTAATGAAAAAATATTGCAAGACCAAATCTAATAATGAATCATCAATTTCATATACATATCAAATATAATATAAATATTAATCAAAATTACAGATAAAGGGTTTTATAAAAACTAACAATTTTTCTAAGTATGGTCATGCCATTACTCTAATAATTATTTTTAAGAAAACTTGGGTAGTATTGTAGGGAACTTGGGTGACCTTAGTTAGACTATTTTATGATGTGTTAACTACACTATAATTAGGATTAAGTAGGTGTCCTCTAGATTATGATTCTTTGATAGAGTAAAAGACTATGTGGTGTAGGAAAAAGACTTCCAAACCTTATAAGACCAACATAGAGGATTTTGTTGTTTTTTATTGACATATGAAAAGTGATCTATAGAGGATTTGGAATGATAATTAGAAATACCTCACCTTTTATGCACATATTTCCTAACATCAAATTACTTCTCATATCATATTAATTAAATTATTCCCTTTCTCCTTAATACTAAAGTGATATTTTGAATCACATTTTGGTTATTTGAAAAATTTCGATATGTATACATGTGATAATATACTTCTTTAAAGATGAACCCCATTCATTGAAATCTAACCTCTCAACCTCCTCTACTATAAACCTACATAGTCCAACATCAATAAATAGTAATCAGATATTTTTTTGAGATATCTCTTTTACCTAATTTAATTTTATCATTGTCATAAAAATTCCTCACACCTAGATAACTTCATAGAGACATAAAAATTTCTAAAATAATTTTAAAAAATCTTTATTCTAAATAAATAATTGAATATATAATATTAGTCTAGATCATTAATTTAAAAGAAATAGTCTAAAAAATTTTATCTAAAAGTAGTATTCTAAATAAACATTAATCTAAACTATAATCCAAAAAAGCATTTATTTCAAAAAATTAATCTAATAACATAAATTAATATTTATCAAATATAAATCAAAACATCCATTTTTACAAATTATATAATAATCAAATCTATCATTTACTAAAATAAACTATATCATTCAAATTATCAAAATTTAACATTCAAGATCCTTAAGAATCATACTTAATGTTATCTAAATCTTGAAAGCAAATATACTAAAATATCTTTAACAAGTACAAATAAATTATTATAATTATATAATAAAATATTAAGCTATTACTATGGACTTGGGAATTGATACTTAAAGCAAGTTAAAATGTCTCATGTTTTGAACTCCAAACTAATAATGAATATCATTTTGATAAGACAAGATCCTTAATAATCATGGTCAATATTAGATGAATCTTGAAAGGAAATATACTAAAGTGCCTCTAATGCATATAAATAAATTATTATAATTATGTAATAAGATATTGAACTCTTACTATTAGGAATTGATACCTAAGCAATTTATAATGTCTCATGTTTTGAACTACAAACTAATAATAAATATCATATTTTATGGATATATATATGTGAGATTGTTGTGTGAAGCTTACACTAACTACATTATTTGTTTCATATCACCTTGTCTTTATTTCCTCATCACATCCTACAATGCCTCAATGCCATTTTCACTTTCAAACATTATAATTTCAGTGACTTGAACATTTATAAGTACTCACATAAAACTTCATTCAAATTTAAATATTTTTTTTCCAAAATATGCTTTTCTTTTTCTTTTCAAATGGTGAAAAATAATATTGTTGTATTCAATTATCATAATTAATGTTAGACTAGAAATCAATCTTCAACGCCAAAGAAAATGTATAAACTATATTACTATTATATTAATATTGAATAAATATATATAAAGAAATGTAAAATCTTTTGTAAAAGAATATTTTGAAAAAAAATATCAATAGTAACATAGTGTGATGGTTGATTTGTGGTGTTGTTCTTTCCATCAAAATTCAAACCTCACAAAAATGTTATTATTGAATGTTTATATTGAAAATGAGACCCCTCATTTCTGATCTCATCCAAAATAAATAAATAAATAAAATAAAATAAATAATTAATAATAGAAAATAATTCTGTCCTATTCATCATAACGATAATATTTTATATATGTTTTTCTTATTGGAAGAATCAAGCATATAGTTTTGGAAAATTTTATATAGGAAATGAAATCTATGGCTACAGCTGCTGAAGAAGGAAGTTATTGAATATATGCAGAGTTACGATATAAATTGGTTAAAAAACATACTGGGTGCACGATTTTGTTTCTGCAGTGCAAATTATAGCGCTAGATGCCAGGTTTGCAAGATGTAAAATTTCCAAACTCTGAAGAAGTTTCTGTACTATTTTGTGTAAAGCAATGAAAGCGTAAAAACTGTGAATCTAATGGCTACTATTCTGACAACAAATTTCTGAACAAGCTTCCAAAGAAAACACAAGACAGTATCCATAAAATATAGTATGGCTTGACATATGTTTGATTTCCAGCTCGGGGTAGAAATAGCTAATGCATTTCTCCAATATCAGGTATATTGAGCCATAAGCAGACCATATCCAGGTCTTTATCATTTAATGAGACAATAATAACAAAAATTCAAGGATTTTAGGTTATCCAATATGATATATATCAGATTTTTGAAGAAGAGAATGAATTCTATTAACGACCAGATACAGTCAACATAAATCGGTCGGATTATAAAATTGCAGGTAAGTTATAACAGAGTTAAAAACGCTCTTAAAGCCTAAAAACATATTCTTTGAAGAACTGCTTTTACCTGACTAGATGACGTTGATGGTTATTTTTTTCGTTTTAAGATAATCTTCTTGTTTCTAACCACCAGGCAAGTTATTTGTTATGGTCTAAAAATATAGAAATAAAAATCTTAAAATTTAGTATCTTCCAGTTCAATATTTTTGGAGATTAACCTTTACATGTCTGATTTTAGTTTGTTTTCACAAAGTTTTTCCGGAAATCTATTTATGATATAAATATATATGTTTTCTTCCATGGAGTAACATCAGCGTACATGCATGTAAATAACTTACAAATCTAAACAGATAGTGGAGCAGAAACCCTGATCGCTAGGGTTTTAATATCCACTGCCTTGCAGGTTCGGCTGGCTTGGCTTCACGCGAAATGCAGGTGGAGGAGTTTGCGCCCCCGAATTGCAAACATTAAGGCCATATTCTTCATGGTTTTCCGGACTTGTAAGCTACAGAATGGAAAAAACCAATATTAGGGTTACAAGGTTTAGATTCAATTTATTTCCAGTTCATATAATTGATTTTGTAATTTTATTGAGGAAAATTATTATGTTTGACTGTAAAAATCCGAATTCTTTAATACAATGAATGAATTAATAAGTAATACCCACCCATTCCCTGAGAATGGAGCACTTCTGCTGCAATCCAGTTACCTGTACAAACAAAAATCAAAGAAAACACATTTAGGGTTTTAATAAAATCAGATGAAGACTCTTTTATGAAGAAAACTGAATTCTTGTTGTAATGTTTACCTTGCTTTCTGTCTTTCGGCGTTCATATTTTAAGACTTCTGTCTGTTTTCAAAATATTAAAGAAGAAAAATGATCAGTAAACAGTATTCCTTTTATTCAAAAAAATATGTATTGTGTATAGAAAATGTTTGCCTTTCTCTCTCGAACTTTCTTTGCTGAAAGTACAAGATTTTCCTCAAGATAGTCCACTTGGTTTGGTGCCAATGTCTCCAAATCTTCGCCAGTCACATAACTAGACAAAAGATTATTAGAATAAAACAGTGATTCTTTAATCTTACACCATTTATTTACCCTAAAAATTTGAGATTATAAACACAACGCTACCTCATTTCTTTTTGCAGCTCCTCATTTTCTTTTCTCAGACTTCTAAATTGAGACAACATTTTCTGCCAGTGAAAAAAAGCAAACCCTCAAAAGAAAGTTATATGTGGTTTACTACCTAAATAGTTTATAGTGATCAATAATTTAGAGTGATATCAGAAAGCTTGTAAGTTGTATATTGTATTTAGATGTTAAAGAAAATAGTTTAAAGTGATACCCACCTCATATTCATTGTTCCAAACTTTCCCTCCCGAGGCATTTCTGTATCTCTCCAAAGTTCTTTTCATGCTATGAGAGTATAATTCATTAGTTAGTACGTTCTAAAATAGATCTTTAAAATTCAAGATACTAAGTTTCTCTCTGAAAATAATATTATTTTAACTAAATTTTTAATTTAATGAATTCTTCTACTTTTCCTAATACGTAAATAATGGCAAGTGATACCCCTTTGATTGAAACAAACGTAAGAGATAAAAATATTTTGATTGAAGAAAAGTAAGATAAACTAACTTTTGGGTTTTTTTATGGATTCAGCTTTGTTAGATGGCAAAATGTATACAAAGCAATAAACTAATTTTTGGGTTTTTTTTTTTCAATTGAAAATATGAAGAGAAATAACCCTGAATGATATAAATTGTTTACAGATCCATTTAGAAACAATATCAACTAACCTTGAGCTTGCAAAATCAAAGAGCCTTCCAGTGCTATTGAAAACTATAACAGCAACATCTGCTTCACATAAAATTGAGATCTCCTTTGCTTTCTTGAAAAGCCCAGCTCTTCTCTTGGAGAAAGTTACCTGCCTGTTTGTTGTATTTTCAATTTTCTTTATCTCAATCTTTCCCCTGCCCATTATTTCGCTCAGATCTCTTTGCCCTCAAAATAAAATTCAGAGAAGATTAGGTTAATATGAGAATGAATGTTGGTGAGGAGAAATACCAAGTCAGAACAACTACTGTTATTGTAAACTACAGGTTTCTAATTCTGGAATGCACTCCAGAAAAGTTTAAAGTCTCAAAATGGTATATAAGTAATACAACTGTGAGAATACAGAAAACTTTAACCAGAGATCGAACAGAACGCTTACACTTGTCAATATAAAGGGCCTTGGACCACACTATACGGAAAAGGCTTTGGGACCACACTGCATTGATGTTACAGTGCAGAAAAAAGTCATATGTTTGTTAGGACATTGAAGTATCCATAGCTTTCTTTTGTACGTCAAATCTGATTTTATAATTATTAACCATTGGAGTAAGAGAGACGTTATCACCTTGGATTATAAAGTAAAACCTGATAAGAGAAGATGATCCTCAAGGCATTCTTATTGGATTATAAAGTAAAATCTGATAAGAGGAGATGATCATTAAAGGCATTCTTATTGTTACCTATATTTATATCTGACTTATAGTTAACATCATTCTTCATTCATTTTTTTCATTTTTCACTTTTTAAAGTTTGCGTCTCTACATTCCCCTCACTGGATCTTGTCTTGTGTGTATAAGGTTGTCTTTCTTTTTTAACAGTATCCTCAATTATGAAGTTTTTCATATTGATGCAAACAGACCATAAAATTATGATACAATTATTGTTTATATTGAAAATATAAGATTTACACATCTATTTACAATAAAAATTAAAAAATATATATTTTGTTTTTAAAATAAACATGTTTCAATTTTTTGAAATTTGATTTTAAAAGAGTTTTATGAATAACAAGAATTTTCAAATTTTATGTTATTTTTTAAAATTTTATTATTTAGATATTGTAAATTCCTTTTTCTCACATATATTGAAATGATATTATAGCTTATATTTTGTGAGTCTTTTTAGTTTAGATTATAATTTACATAAAAGATATAGATTTATAGTAGTTGCCAATGAGAATTAGAAATCTATTAAATTTAAATTTTGATATATAAAACAAGAAAAATAGGAATTTGGTGGAATCAAACTTCTAATTTCCATGAAAATAAGAAATAATTTTAAGTGATTATTCTATTAAAAAAGTGTATATTTTTTAATATATTAAAAATTAAAAATTCTATTATATTTAATATAATTTTATAAAAAAACAATTCTTCAAGTTTAAATGTCAATTTTTTAAATTCAATCTGTTTTTAATTTTATTAAGTTATTAAATTTTTATTAAAAATATTTTATCAAAATATTGACATAAAATCTTATTTTTTATTTTATTAAAATTATAACAATAAACTTTAAAGTGAATAATTATTTTAAAATATTTATATGTGATTTTAATTCTTTTATGAATATTATACTATAATCTAATCTATAATTTTAAAAGATATAGACTCATTATTAACATGGGAAAATAAAGTGAAATTGTAAGATAGAAGTATTGTTATAGTATATATCTATACATTTTTAAATATCTTATTTGGATTATAAAAGGATCTTATGATATCTATCTTATATACTTAGACATGGAAGTTTCTTTTAATTCCTATTTTAGTTAATATTTTAGTTATTTTTTTATTAAAATTATCTATAAATTAGAATAAGTAATTAGAAGTGTTATTGATTGGTCAAAAAATATAAACATTAAGATTGTTACTTGAAAAGTAATTTGTATTTTTTATTTAATTTAAGTATAATGTTTAATTGTATTTTATAGATATTAAAAAGTAAATATTTGGGAAACATTTTTGAAATTCAAGTATGACATGGTTTTCACACTTCAAATAAAAAAATCTCATGAGCATACAATTTATTATATTATATGAGAATATGTTGTTGTAGTAAGCAGTATTGTATTTTTTTGTGTGATCATTGCTATGAGACTATTGGTAATAAACTCAAGCACTTTGAAAATGTTGATTCATCTCATATAATTTTCTCTTTAATATTGGTGGTGTGCCATAGAAAAATGGCTCATGTACATTTTCATGGTCTTTTAGGCCTTTCCTCTCGATACTTGGTCTATTTTTCTTTGATTTAATATTGTAATGTGATTTGAACATTCACATTAGGTCCTTAAGATTCAAGTTGTGATGTCTTGTGAAGGTGTTGTGAAGTGTTGTAAAATATTTCTACACTTTTCTAGACCCTATTCATTACAATTCACCTAAAAATCACCTTTTTATTCATCATCAAGTCCTATTTTGAAGTGTTGTTAAATCTTGTAACAAGATTTCACGCTTTTCTAGGCTCAATTTCACTATTTACACCTTTCTTATGATTTATTTGACCCCTTTATGCACTCATAAGGCTTAATTAAGTGTGTTTTTGAATGTCAACCCGACACCCACTTTCAATTCCAAGGTAGGACACATTCACCATGGGTGGTGAATGAGTCCCTCTTGGCTCAAAATTCAAAATATTTCAAATTTTCTTTTGGGTTTTAATTCAATATTACCTTATGTCGGCCTGTGATGAGGTATGATCAGGTTACTAAGGCACAAGTGTGTATAAATAAGTTTTTTTCTCCTCATTTTACATTGCCCAATCATCAAGTTCACTTGCATTCATCAATCATCCATTCAAAGCACTTTGCATCATCTAATCAAGCATCAATCAAGTATCAAAAGTAACTATTAATATATCTTCATATTTTCTTCAACAAGGGTCTGGTAAGTGGACAACATTTGTATGTTATTTGTTTATCATTCTCTTCATATTCCATTTATTTATTTTATTAAGGGTTTGATTACCAAAGTGGGATTTGACCAAGGAAAATCCCTATACCCTAACCCTTAACCATTTTCCCCCTTTTGCATGTATGTTTGCAGACTTGTGTATGCAGATTTGTCAAGCGTTTAGGTGTTGAAAGGTGCAAAAGATGTCAACAATGTGTTTCAAGTCAACTACTTCCTATTTCAAGTTTGGAGACAACCTATAGTTCTTTTTTTGTAGATTTGACTTCGTTAACCCGACAAGCAGACATTCCCAGATATGGTGCTACAAAATTGGTCCCTAATTTCATAGAATTTTGGGAGAGGACTGATTCGCCATCAATGGTGAATGAGTCCCACCTTAAGGTTGGAAAGTCAAATTTTGTCAGATTCTAGATCCTGACACTCAGAAACCTGTTCTTAGAAGTTTTCATTAGAAGTAGGATTGATTCGCCATTAGTGGTGAATCAGTCCCACTGGTGATTTTTAGTGATCTCTGTCAGCATTCAGGACACTCTAGATTCTTCATTTTCTGTCTAGGTGCACTCTAATTTAGCCTTCTTTTCTATTTTGCATTTGTTCATATTTAGTTCATGCTTGCATATCACATTGTGTTTTCAAACATTGCATATAACTTAGATTTTGCACTCATAATAAGTCAATTATATTTCATAGTTGCATTTAGATAATCTCATTTAGCTTTAATTACATCATACATTTCCTAATTTGAGTGAACCACCTAGATTTTGCTTGGGGTTTATCTCTCTCATTTTAGGTGAAACATCCTAAGAGTGAAAGAGTAGCCTATAAATTCCATACCCAAAAATATACGATTCATTTTAGTGAGCCCGTATATTGAACATTATATCATTCTAATTTGCATCCTAGGGTTTCTTAAAATTGCATTAGTGAAAGACTCATTTAGATTTCATTTTTGCATATCATATCATTCCAAAACTAAAAATCTGCATTTACATTGTCAGATTGCATCAAAACAACATTGAAATCACTTTTAACTTTCTGAAAAACACAAAAAAATACCATACTTGGACTCATTCACCAGCCTAGGTGAATCAGTCTACCTGCACATTTCATTCTTCATTTTTAGGCATTTTTTTGGGTAATTACTGCATTTATATTCTATGTTGTTATTTTTCTATTTTGAGTTTGCATAATTTCTATTATTTGCATTTTTCACTCCTAGATTATATTGCATTTGCATTCACCCCATCTTTTGTGGTACTTTTATGAGTGTTTGGTGCCCCATTGATAATACTTTAGTGAGATGAAGTTCTAGACTCGTGGCTTCCCACGATAACACTTTCATTGTGGACCTTGGGATCTCAAGAGCTCCTACTCCTAGTATGTACAATAGTGCATTAGGCATGCATACTCCCACTACTATTCCTTCACATTTCCATCCAATGAATGTTGACACACAAAACAATTCCATTTCGCAAGAAAAAGTCATTAGTATTCATGAATATTTTGCACATTTCCACCACTGCCATACCTGCCATAGAAAACCTTCATCATTTTATTGAAAGTGATGATGGTTTACAAGTTATAAAATGAATAGTTGAGATATACAATAAACATGTTCCTTCTACTTCCCAGTCAGCTAACATTTTTGCAAGGCAAGGAGGACCTCACAATCCTCCTCCTTCAACCATAGCATCCATACCAACTTATACCACTCCTCAAGTTACAACAACTATGCAATATGTTATTCATGTGACCCCTTCTTTCACTATTCCAACTAGCATTCCTAGTTCTTTTGTGGCATCAAATATTCCTTCTTCCACTTTCACCCCTCTTATTGTCCCTTTCAATTCCCCTAGCATTACATAAACTCCATCACCATTCCCCCTTCCACCTCATACCACTTACACCAATCCTATCATTACACAACTCCTTAACACCATTTCATCCACACAACAAAAAATCTTCACTATTAGCCAAAGTCAAAATGCTCCACCCACATATCATGTCTGTAGTAGTCCATTATCCTTAGAGATCTTACACACACATATGCCACAAGGAATTGAAATGCCTAGGTTTGAGAAATACAGAGGTAAAGGAGACCCTACTAATCATGTCTATGCGTATACAATCTTGTGCAGTGATTTTGTCCTTGATGATAAGTTATTAGCCAAAAATTTTCCTAGGACCTTAAAAGACACTACATTAGAGTGGTTTTCAAACCTCCCTAATCATTCCATTTGATCCTTTAATGAACTTGTGGATGCTTTCATAAGTTATTTCCAAGTCCATATGACTCCTCAAAAGACAATGGATGATTTAATGTAGTGTAAACAAAATGCCGATGAAAAAGTCACTGACTTTATTTCACGTTACCAGTCCCTGTATGCTTAGATTGATGTCAAGGTTCATGATTCACATCTGCAAAATATGTTTATTGAAAACTTGCACACCCACCTTTAGGATAAGCTAACTATGATGAAATTTCCTTCGTTCATGAATTTATGCATGACCCTTTGTGATTATCACAACTCAGTTTCTAGTCATGATTCAAAGTCCACTTCTAATTGAGTTGAGAAATATGAGAAGAACAACCAAAATAATGCACAAACCTTTAGAAAACCAAACAAAGGCTTTTTATAGTTCAATCCACCTTCTCCACAACCAACCCAACTTGTTCCAAGTCAAGTGGCAGTTGTTAAAGTAGCGGTGCTCTTTACCTATGGGGACCCGAAGAGAGAATTTACTCCCTTACTCGATGCTCTCCATAACACAATGAACCAATTACTCCAACAACAAATGATCACTTTTCCTTCTGTTAAACCATTTGATACCACCAAGCCTTTACCACCCACCTTTAAACCAAATACTTATTGTCATTTTCATCACCAAAATGGCCATGACACCAAACAATGTAAGCATCTAAAACACTTAGTTCAAGACCTCATTGATTTGGGTCATTTGTCCATTGTAGGTGTTAATGATCAAGGCAATAAGTTTGTTGCATCCCCTAACCAGAATTTGCAAATATTTACCAACCCCATGCCTAAACACAATGTTTCATTTGTGAAGGCTAGTGAACCTTCAAACCCTCAAGTCATGAACATTGATACAAATAATGAACAACCTAATATAACTCCAAATGTTACCCAAGTTAAACCTATGGATGAACTTGTGGGTACGATAGACATTATCCATCATAAAGGCCTAACCACCAAATCTCTTGATATCACTTTTTCTTATAATGATATGCTTAAAAAGCTTCCTGATGGTCCTCTTTGTATAGCCAGATGCATCTATGCTAAGCCCACCAATGGGATATTAATAGATCCCGCTTGTGGTGAGAATGTGATCACAGAAGAATTTTTAGTATTACCTGAGCTATATCAAGCTGATTATAATAAGCCAACTGCATGGATTAAAACACATACTGGTTTTGCGTGCCCTATGATCGGATCGATCATACTCCCATTACAAGTGGGACCTAAAACTTTGGATGTAACATTTTCTATCATTCCACAATCAGATCAATTTCATCTATGGTTAGGCCATTCTTGGCTTCACTCAATGAAAGCAGTTCCCTCAGTTGTTCACAAATGTTTGAAGTTTCCACATGGCAATGAAATATTTACCATACACCATGGTGGTTATCATCCATTATCTTCTAAAGGTAATTTTTCCTTAGAATAATTTTGGCTTGAACCTATGGAGCCCATCACCCATCATAAGGATTTCTTCTTCATAGCCTATCAAAAGTTGAAAGCCAAACACATAGCCAAATTATCTCTTCATAACCAGTCTTTGTCCACTTCTGCTTCTCTTATCCTAGATGAGACCATGCTTCAGCCTGAGTCTGAAACTGAACAAACAACACCACCCCCTGAACATTCAACTATAAACACTTCCCCTTCCTCATTTAAATGACTAAGAGAAAATGGAACAAATTCCATCATGCCTCCTCGCATTAAACAAGTGTATAAAGCCAAAGAGAAAGTGATTTACTCGTCTTATTCGACTCCTTTCATTCTTCCCCCTCATGAAGAAAAGGAACCTACAATGGATCAACCCACTCTTACCCCTCAACAACTTCAAAATAAAATAAAACAAAATCGTGGTGCTAGGGAGCGTAGGTGTTGTCATCGTCTCCTTGCTCGTCAATCTTGAATGGAAGAAAACAAAGAAAACCAACCTTCACCTTTGAAAAAGAAATAGATGATCACCTTCTTCCTCCTGACCTGCCACAAGATAATATAGTCCATCCCTCACAACCAAATGAACTGATCCAATAGCCACAACTTTTGATACATCCTTCCTTGGCAATAACCCTTCATCCTCCTATTGTAATCAACCTTGATGATAATGATGACGAGGAAATCACAAAAATAGATGAAGAAGTGCATAATGATCTAAACTCTTTATTTTCATCTACCATCAGATTACATGATAAAACTTCTATACCAAGTGAAGAACTTGGTACATCCCCTAGTTTAGCACTTGCAATTCTTCCTTTGGACAATCAACTTCCCTTGCAATACATCAAACATGATTGGGAGGTAGATGACTTGTTAGATGGTTGACTTGCATTTTCCTCTCTAGCCTCTTGCATTCTTCTTTTATTTTCTCTTTCTTTTGTAATTCTGCATGTGTATTGTGTTCCCCCGTAATGCGTGTTTAATGTTTTCTTTTTTCTTTGTGCACTTCCTCTATTTGTACCTCTATTCTTCTATATGTCGTGCATTTCCCTTTCACTTTTGTTTTTTGTTTTCCTTTTGGGGATGATGCAAAGCATTGAAACCACAATGTCTCTTCCACGTTGACCCAAAAGGTCCTTTTCCTTTTCTTTTTTTTCTTTTGTTAAATTGTTTTTTCCTTTTGGGGATGATGCAAAGCATAGAGATGCCCTATTTCTCTTCCATGTTGACCCAAAATGTCCTTTTCCTTTTCTTTTTTTTCTTTCATTTTGTGTTTTCCTTTTGGGGGTGACGCAAAGCATAAATATGCCCTATGTCTCTTCCATGTTGACCTAAAAGGTCCTTCTTCCTTTTTGTTTTGTGTTCTCCTTTTGGGGGTGATGCAAGGAATTGAGACCAAAATGTTTCTCTCATGTTGACCCAAAATAATTTCCTTTTCTTTGGCCTTTTCATTTTCTTTTCACTTGTGTTCTCCTTTTGGGGATGACGCAAGGCATTGAGACTGAAATGTCTCTCTCATGTTGACCCAAAACCTTTTCCTTTTCTTTGGCATGTTCATTTTGTTTTCACTTGTGTTTTTCTTTTGGGGACAATGTAATGCATTGAGACCATAATGTCTCTCCCATGTTGACCCAAAATAGACTTTATTTTTCATTTATTTTCATTCTCTTTGTGTCATTCTTCTAGTTCTATGTGCTTTGGGGAATGATGATAGTTCTGTGCTCTTTCATTAACACATTGTAGCAAAGAACATGTTGACCCCAAATTAATAGATCCCTTATGTGTTTGGTGTGATCCTTTCTAGGGGGAAACTCCCTTTTTTTTGTTTTCTTTTTTGTTTACATGACGTAGCCATCCTTGGAAACATATGACTTGGCATAGGGGATTTTCAAGTTGGCTCTCATGTCTTGTTTTTCTTTTGCTACTTTAAAGTAATTGCTCATAGATGGTGTGTAGAAATTCCTTTAAAGTGGGGGGCATACATTGACATTAATTTCATTTGCATTCTTAGTTTCTTAGTGCAGCCTTGTCACTTCATATGATGTGTTTGTCACTATGTGGATGACATTGGGTGTGGTGTCCTTCATAAGTTTGATCTCTCTTAGTATATTACTTTCCTCTTAGTGGTTCGATGCGACACATTGCATCCTCTAAGTTTTGAATCTTTTATTCTTTGATTGGTCCTCTCTTGGAGACATTAGACACAATGTTCCCTAAGTGATAGACATTGTATGAACTTAACAAGGCTCCTTCAAACATCTTTTACATTTTACCTTTTACATTTTTGCATTTTTGCATCTTTGCCACCTTGTATAACAGAACTTGCATGTTTGTGGTACCATCCTCTTTGTTCATGAGTTCTAAGAATAAAAATCTTTGCTTGTCTCATGAAGCACAAACCATCATTTTCCCTTGTGGCACCTTGTTAAAGTTATCAAGAGGTATAAATTTGATATTGTTGAGTGGGAAGCCCATTCAACAACACGACTTTCCCCATAGCCACCTATGTGTTTGTGAGTGTATGCCAACTAGCGTATGTAATTCACCTTTTGGGTTTTCTCACCCGGTGGACCACCATGAGTTATGTCACCCCTGAGTGAGTATGTATTCTCTTTTTCTCACAAATATCCTAGATCTAATCCACAACTAGTTGGACAGACAATCGAAGCTCAATCCAATTCTTCTCTTTCTTCTCACATGTGTGTTCCTTTGTTCTTATGTTTAGCTTGCCATGAGATCTTCATCCTGGGGGATTGATCATCCCTGTTGATCGTTGTCATTCCATCTTGCTAGAATAAGTGTATTAGGACCCCCTTTTCAATATGCATGGCTACTTTAGTGTGAGTTTGAAGCAAGTTAACCCTCTCACTAAAGTGGGGGCTTAATGTGCTGTAGAAAAATGGCCCCTGGAAATTTTCATGGTCTTTTAGTCCTTTCCTCTCAATACTTGGTCTATTTTGCTTTGATTTAATGTTGTAATGTGATTTGAATATTCACATTAGGTCCTTAAGATTCAAATTGTGACATCTTGTGAAAGCCTTGTGAAGTGTTGTAAAACATTTCTACACTTTTCTAGACTCTATTCATTACAAGTCACCTAAAAATAATCTTTGTATTTATCATCAAGTCCTGTTTTGAAGTCTTGTAAAGTCTTGTAACAAGATTTCACACTTTTCTAGGCTCAATTTCAATATTTACACCTTTCTTATGCTTTATTTGACCCCTTTATGCACTCATAAGGCTTAATTAAGTGTGTTTTTGAATGTAACCTCAACAAACAACATTAAATGCAAGATAATTTATCACACCCACTTTCAAGTCCAAGGTGGGACCCATTTTCCATGGGTGGCGAATGAGTCCCTCTTGGATCAAAATTTAGAATATTTCAAATTTTCTTTCGGGTTTTTATTCAATTTTTTTTACCTTATGTCAGCCTATGATGAGATATCATCGGGTTACTAAGGCACAAGTGTGTATAAATAAGTATTATTCTCCTTATTTTACATCCCCCAATCACCAAGTTCGCTTACATTCATCAATCATCCATTCAAAGCACTTTGCATCATCTAATCAAGCATCAATCAAGTATCAAGAGCAACCATTGACATATCTTCAAATTTTCTTCAACAAGGATCCAGTAAGTGGATAACATTTGCATGCTCTTTTTTTATCATTCTCTTCATATTCCATTTCATTATTTCATTAAGGGTTTGATTAACAAAGTGGGATTTGACCAAGGAAAATCCCTATACCCTAACCCTTAACCGTTTTTCCCCTTTTGCATGCATGTTTGTAGACTTTTGTATGCAAATTTTTCAAGTGTTTTGGTGTTGAAAGGTGAACAGGAGGTCAAAAAGTGTTTCAAGTCAACTACTTCCTATTTGAAGCTTGGAGACAACCTACAATCTATTTTCTGTAGATTTGACTTCATCCACCCGACAAGTAGACATTCCCAGATCTGGTGCTACAAAATTGGTCCCTAATTTCACAAAATTTTGGGAGAGGACTGATTCACCATTAGTGATGAATGAGTCCCACCTTAAGGCTGTAAAGTCAAATTTTGTTAGATTCTGGATCTCAACACTCAAAAACCTATTCTCTGAAGTTTTCATCAAAAGCAGGACTAATTCGCCATCAATGTCGAATGAGTCCCACTTGTGATTTTCAGTGATCTCTGTCAACATTCAGGACACTCCAAATTCTTCATTTTCTACCCATGTGCACTATGATTTAACCTTATTTTTGGTTTTGGATTTTTTCATATTTAGTTCATGCTTGCATATCACATTGTGTTTTCAAACATTGCATGTAACTTAGATTTTGCATTCATAATCAGTCAATTACATTTCATAGTTGTATTTAGATTATCTCATTTAGCCTTAATTACATCAGACATTTCCTAATTTGAATGAACCACCTAGATTTCGTGTGGAGTTTATCTCTCTCCTTTTAGGTGAAATGTATCCTAGGAGTGCAAGAGTAGCCTATAAATCCCATACCCAAAAATGTACGGTTCAGGTGGATATTGATATCTCCAAGGATCATTTGATGATAATTGTTCTATAGTAGAGGATAAGGCTTGGGTCCATCTTGATTATAAAGATGTTCATTTCCAATGTTGTGAGTTATTATGATAATAGTCACTTTGATTTGAGTTATGTTTGTTCTAGAGACAAGGTTACTTATGTGGCTTCTTTGTGGTAGGATTCTATTCCACACCATCTAACCATTGATGGTCCTCTTCTGTATGATGTATAATTTTTCCTTTTCTTCAGTGTTTCTTTCAAGCTTTATGAATATGTTCCTCTAGAGTCATTGTTGGATTATTTAGATGTTATGAAAATAATTTTAACTCTCTTGTGCACACCCTTAGTACACATACATAGGTATATTCTAACTTACCATCATTCAATGCAAAATTTGTTATTATTTATGATTTCACCCTCTCCACATGTATCATTCCTCTCTGTCTCACATAGAGACTCTTATTGAGAATATGGTTACATTGTCTTCTCCTTTAGTCTAATGCCTTATGGATTAGATTGATAATGTTTCATGTGTAGTTATTGAAAAAAGGAGGAAAGGTCCTTAAACAAATGTTTCAAACACTAAAAAAATGCTTCCTTGACATCAAGTGAGGGGATGAAATGAATTTAGATCTTTTGAGGAATATCTAATATTATTTTGTGGACTCTTGAGGAGGTTTTTTTATGGATTCATTTAAGTATTCTTGCTACTTAATCCTTGTAGTTCTCACTTGGAGATTTTATTGTTGTTGATGTATTACAATATTTGTGTTCCCTATTCTTTGTTGCACTCCATGATGTTGATAGGGCATCAATGACTTGAATATGGGCATGGAAACCATTGTATCAATTTTTTTCACAACCCCTTTCCTTTAGAAATCATAACTTTATAATTCATATTCAAAATATATTTATATATAATTAATTTAAAGAAATAATGATAATAGATTTCTTTTTAAAATTTTAAATATATAAATAAGTAAATTACTATTATATATTCCTATAGAAAATATAATTAAATGAGAGATCTCAATTTGGAACTATTTTATTTAATTAAATTTATTTTATTTTTACTTAAGAATTATTTTATATACAACATACATGACACACAAATTTTATTGTCTCTAGATTATTTACATTAAGTAAAAAATAATTATACATTTAAAAAATAATTTATTTGCATTGACTTTTTATATTAAATACATTTTCAATTTTTATTAATATTTCATATTTTTCATTAAATTTAAATTTTTATAAAATAAATATTATAAAATGCATTAATTTATCTTAATGTTTATTAATAGTTTTTAGAGAAATAACTCCTAATAAATTTTAATTATTAAATAGTAGATTAATTTTTAAAAGAATATATTTATTCCCTTTCTATATTTTTTTGTTAATAATTTAATTTTCAAATAATAAATATTGTTTATACATCTAATTTCAAAAGTTTATTTTTGTTTCAATTATAATTAATAAAATTATTTTTTAATTTTAAATTGACAAAATCAAAATATTGAGCCTCTACAAAGTTTCCATGATTAAATTTAGGAGCTACAAAGTGGAATTTTGGGTGCCAAATATGATGGTGATCATGGTCATATCAAGGGAAGGATCTTGACATTTTAAGAGGCTATAGGAAAGATCACTACAATTGTTAATGGGTTAATGAATATGGTTATCTTTGACACGATATCTGGAAAAACTAAGATGAGGAAAACTAAGAAGAAGAAAGGAAAATACGAGGGGATGTTCTTCAGACTACTACCAATGCAAACAATATGGAGGATAAATACTACCATGAAGCACTTGACAAGCTGGAGGCTAATTGTGACCTTATTTGTACTCCCAAAGTTTAGTGGTCATCTATTGTGGCTTTACATCCTCTACCGTGTTTTTCTTGTGCTAGGTTGTTTCCCTCTATCTTTATGCTCTCTTTGTTTATGCTTGTGTCTCTCTGAGGCTTGTGTTCCTCATTTTTGATGGTTAGTTGGTTGAGGTGTTAAGGCCTCTATTTTGTGGTTTACTATTTTATTGAACTCATGGGTTTAGGGGCCCTTCACTTCCTTTAATATAAAAATAAAATATTATATTAAAAATTTTACTATTAGATTACTAATATTTGTTAAATGCATATTATTTTCTATGCTACTCTCAATTTAATACAAAATAATATTAGATTCTTTATAGATAGTGTTGGTGTGTATGGTGCTTATTTTGAAAATATTATGTTTATTATTAATTATTAATATTTTAATTTGGAAATGGCTATGAAATTCATGTTAAAAGGGAAGATTTTTTGTTAACATGCTCATTTCATTAAAATCCACCACTTGCTACCACTCATCCCTTGACCTTATTTTCGTCACTCCTCTTTATGGTCCACTAAGAGGGGTCAAATCAAGGTCTTTGACCAGGTTTGGAGTATAAAAGAACCCCATACCCATAGGTACTTAATTAATCTTTTAGAGACCCTCAAAAACCCCATAAAAGAAGGCATCCAAAATTTTCCACCTAGGATACCAACTCACATCCTAAGAGTCACATTAAATTAATAAAAATTACGCATTTGCAATTATAATCACAAATTAAATACATCCCAAACACATTCATAATTAGCATCACAAATTAAATGCATCACAAATGAGACTATAGTCCCTCCACATGGACTGTGGTCTTGGTTTCACGGTTTAATCATATAGGGTCCCTGATATATCTCCAATTCTATAGGCCATATAATTACACTTGTGCACTCAATGCCAAATATGAATATGTTTAGAAATCATAATAGCTGAAGCAACATAATTAAACAAAAACATATATGTATATTCATTACTCAATTTTAATAACAAACTATTAACAATATTACCTTTCATCATCCCCCACTTATGGGCTCCTCCAAGTTGATTCAAATGTGAATCCAAGAGTATATGTGAAATGGAATCCTCTATATATGAAGGTTGGGTGAAATTTAATTTTGATGGAGCAGCCCAAGGTAACCCCATCCCAATAGGAGCAGGCTGCATTATAAGGGACCATGAAGGGAACACTGAGGTGAGATTACCAAAGTTCATGGGGAAAGGAACAAAAAACCTAGAATAAATACAAGAATCTTGGATAGTGATTAAGTTTGGAATCTAATTAAACATAAAAAAATTGCATGTCGAGGGGGAATCGATGATCACAATTAACACCATATGTTGTAATTCCACATTAAATTGGAAGCTTGAGAAGATTTTTAAATACCTATTGAAGGACTTAGATTTCTTTTATTAATATAAGGTCACTCATATTTACCATGAAGGGAACAGGGAAGCAAATCAACTATCTAAATCTTCAATAAATTACCCCAGTGAAAATGACATGGCTAGATGATAATTAGTAGTGCTCCACTATGTGAAGGATGCCTCTTGGCCTTAAGGGCCGAGGTACCATTAATTGTGTCACTAGGAAATGACATTAGTTGAGTAAGGTGGTAGTGAAAGGTCTTTATAGTTTGGTTTGTTTCCCTCTTCCTATGAAAATTGCAATGGAAAGAACGATCTATTTGGGTACTAAAGAAAGGAAGATGGCCTTCAGGGGAGTGGAAACAAACTGTAGGTTGAAAAGAGACTTCAATTTTATGGATGTGGACATGCTTGAGGCCATAAAGAGAGTCCTTAGTTTCATATTCCTCCAATCCTCATCTCCATTCTATGTCAACTTTGATCTAGCATCCATGTTTATGGAATGGCTATTGCATGTCCACAAGGAAAAAACAATAGTCTATTGGTTGATGAGGAAGTTGGTGAGGCCGAGTTGGAGACAAGGCATGGAGTATTATATAGAGACGGCAGTGGTTGGTATAGGTTTGAGACCCATGGGTGGGGTGTGGCCTAAGCTCACCCTAAGCTACAATGGCCCTTGGGTCTACTTCCTCATGCAGTGTGTAGGTGGAGACATGGAGATCCACTTGGATGAAGTTAAGAGAAAAATTTATCTACTAAAGGAGCTCTCAAGGCCCTTCGCAGTTGGGACCTAGTGCCCCTACTTGTCCTTGTTGCCAATTCCAATGAAGTGATAGTACCAATGGGGGATGAGGACTTTTAGGTGGCAGTGATAGGTGGTGTTTGGGGTTGTTTTTTTCCAGGTCAATGTCATGTTATGAATGAAATTTTTGGTTCCTTTTTTATTTTTTTCGGCTACTATCAATGTTTAACATTACCTTTAATCAATCTCTCTAGTAGCTAATTTTCAAGATTCATTGTCTCTTTATTAATTAAATCGTATCCCATTTAATTCGTATAAGATGAATGCAACAATATGCTAGAGATTTTTGTTGTCATTGATGTCAATAGGGAGAGTGTTGCACTATGTTGTCATTAGTATTATCATTGATGTCAAACTATATCAACCTCTAGTATGGTGTTGAGAAAGAATGCTAGACAGAGAGATTTTTTGAGTTGTAGATGAGGAGATTGTTGAAATCTCTAGCATGGTTGTGATGAGAAAGTGTTTATGACATTGTTGATGTACTTGGTTCACTTGGTTTCCAAGTGCTTTTAGGAAAATTTGAATAAGAGTTTATAAGGTTATAGAGTCATTTTTTGTGTTGTGCTCCACATTTCTTCATGGTTGAAGATGTGCTTGTGTGGTTTGGATGAGATGATCAGTGGTGTATAGAGGTGTTATATCCAGAGTTTTAGGTTCCACACCATGCGGTAGTGGAAGTAGTGTTTGATAGTGTGTTTGAATGTGAAGAAGGTTGTATGAGAAAAATAAAATTTCTCCATATTTCTCTATGTTGAGGTTTCTTATCTTGTATATTTGGGAATGTTCTAATATTTTCTATATCTACCTTCCCTTGGAGTTTTATGTGTTTAGTTCTTACATAAGGTTGGTTAGTGAGTTGGATGCCTGTGGTAGTGTTGTTGGTTGCACAAGATGATTGTATTCTCAGTTGTAGGTGGTTGTAGTAGTGTTTCTGAATATTCTGATGCTGTTGGAATATTTTGGGATGTGTTATATTGCTTCGTGGTCCATAGGATGTTTCCAAACTTGGTGAAGAGTGAATTAATTGTTTGGTACAGTGTTAATGTAGGTTTGGTTGACTTGACATGTTAGTATTACTTATGGATGTTCTTCATGGTTTGTGGAAGCATGGTGAAGTGTTTCAGTGTGGATTTGTGTCCTAGTTAACCCTTAGTTTCATCCGCTTTCACTTATTTCCACCGCAAAATTGTTTGGTACTAACCTATTTGTTGGATGTGTTTTTGAGGTGCATATGTTTCATTAAGGCCAATCTAAACAAGGATGTTTGAGGTAACGAAGGATAAATAATAAAGTTCAATTGTTTGAGATTTTTTAGATGGTGTAGAGTTTTTGTGGTGGTTCTTCCTATTTGTATGAGGTAGTGAACCTCCTTGTAATATTCTTCTTCTATTCTTTTTTCTTCTGAATAGTGAGTCCTTTGGGTAGTGAGCCCTTGGTAGTGAGCCTTTCTTCTTTTTTGGGTACTGGGCCTTTCTAGGAGCAAGCCTATTGTATTCATTGTTTTTATTCATATATATGTGAGTTAATCCTCACCATGGTTTTTCCTTGATTATATTTTTTCATGTAAATCTAGTGTTTTACTGTGCATGAATATTATTATGTTGATATTTCATATGTTTACTTTCTGTTAATGCTTAATAAGGGTTTGAATATTTTAATGTAAAATTGATTCAACCCCCTCTCAATTGTCCTGTGTGTCTAAAAAAATATTAATTAACTCTACACAAAATTATCTAATTATTTTAGATTATTATTTAATTGTACTTTATCTAACATTGCATTCTCAATTCTACTGTTTTGCATATAAAATTTCTCAAGCATAAAAGGATGAAACATATCTAACTATCATACTATATAATGTAAATTAAAATATAATAATAAGGGATACATATCAACCTTCCCAATTAATCAAGACATCCCAAGATACATTTCCTTTTAAGGATGTATGGCTATTTTTAAATCATAAACTATAAAAGATATTGTGCATCAAAAATATTTTTGTTATAAACAACAAAGATATGTATATATACAGTTTGGATCTTTGTTATTTGTTTGAAAGAGAAATATATTTTAGAATAGAGGAAAACAAAGTATGATGTGGTTGGATTAGTCTTGCTCAGTAACAAAAATTTAAGAGAAGCCCAACTGGTCATGGGGAAACCTCCTGCTGATAAAAAAAAGAAGGTATGTCATGGTTGTAGCTTCCAATCTGCAGAAGAATAGTATATATATATATATATATATACATGAAGAATGGGTGTGGATTTAAATTCAAGAAGAATGAAACTCTAAACTAATTTTATTCTAAAATATAAAAACAATAATCATACCTACAAAAGAAAAAGAAATTGAAGGATGAGGGTTTGAAAAATATTCAAGATATTTTCATGGAGAAAATGGTACAATGGAAATCTACAACAAAACAGGAATTCCTTACAAACAACCAAAGTGACACCTCAATTAAGTTTTAATTAGTTTCCTCTTTCATTCCTCATCTTCTTCAATCCTACAAAAAAATGGAAAGGGTGAAATGAAAGGAGAAAAGCTTTAACAAGCCAACCTTATGGATTAGGGATTTTACTTGTAACCCTAAGATCCAAAGGTGGAGATTTAATCCCATCCAATGGATAAGATTGAATTATCCACTCATTAAATTTTTACTTAAAATTATATTTAACTTAATTTAATTATACTAATGATGGTTAAGTCGATTGTGGGAAATATGAGGTTAGGACACTCATTTATGTTGTAACTTAAAGGATTTATTGGAATTTTATGATTCAACTTTATTTCTTATCTTTATAACTTTCAAGTGGGAAATAAACCTTATCAAACGTGAAAGGATTTAGTTTAAAATTATTTAACAATTTAATGTAATGTGCATATAAAATTTATAATACATGATTTAACATGGGACAAATTATAATTTTTTAAATTCTTGTATAGAGATATTTTAAATGGTTTTGAAAAATAATTTTACCCATTTAAATGTGCTTCCACCTAGACACTAGGGGGTTATCAATTTAAATAAGAGATCTGTGCAATCCCATAATAACGAGTCCAACTATTTGGCCAAGATGGACATACATATCAACATTTTTAACTAGATCTTAACTTTCCAAGACCTATAGCAGCTAAACTATTAAAAATTTGAAGATGATGCAAACTAGTGATTTGTGGTGATTCATGTGTAGATTATAAATATATTTTTTAATTTTTATTTGAAATAAATCATGAATTTTTCAACATCTCCTTTAATAAATATTTTTTATTAGTAAACAATATTTTCAAAAAGTAACGTTTATGACGTCCAACATAACTTTTTTTATAGAAAGGATAAAATTCTAATTTTTAAAATATAGATTCTTAACTTCAATATCTAGTGCATAGATATTTTTTTTTAATTTTTTTTTACATAGTGTTTTTAAATTAATTAATGAAGTCACAATAACTATGATTTGGACATAAGTGTATTCCATCGAGCATAACTTGTTGTGTATTTATCAAAATTCATTTTTCTTTAGTGAAACAAGGACATGACTTTGAGCTAGTGCAAAGGTATTTTTATTTTTATTTAACAATGGTTTACTACTTTTCCACCTCTATAGAATGAAGAAATTGATGTTCGGTGAAAAACCTATGTTTAGTAAAAATTGAAAATTGAATTCATGATAAAATGAAAACATATCAAAACTATACTTGTTGCAAAGCATGTTTCAAGGGATATGATCTTGTAAAATAAAATTTCAAGTTACCTACATTGGAAGGTCCAACCCGAGGTTTGAAACTAGATTTTTTAAGGAAATTTTAAAGAAGAAATGAAAACTATCATCCTAAGCCCCTTCATCCAAAGGTATTTCAATCGAATGTGCCTTCAATCAAAGATTTTTCTGTAAAACACATCTTTTATCTCTATGTAAAAAACATCTTTTATGGAACATATCTTCACTTGAAGGTTGACCTTTTTTTCGAAGGTCTCTACATGCATGCCTTTGAGCAAAGGACCTTCATTTGAGAATATTTCTTTGAAAAAGAGGTGCTCTGTAAAATCATCCCTCTTCCCTTGAAAAAAAATGTTGTCCCAAAAGTGGGACTCAATACTGTGAGATTACCCAAATCGTTATTGCCAATAAAAAATCAAAAGCTTCATTAAAATTATTCATAATAATAAATTTTCATAAGTAATAAATTTATAAATGAAGGTTGAAAATGGGATTTAAACTAAAGGTCAAATTGGAATATTTAATAAACTGACCTTGAAATTTAGAATTAGTTTATGTGAGGTTTAATAGGTTAATTTGATTCCTCGAATGTGCATAAAGCTAAAAGTTTTACTTAAGTACTATAACCTTTCAAAATCAATTGTTCAACTAAATGAAAATGAGTTAAAAATTATCAAATTAATCTATGTTTAAATTAGTCCTATGATATAAAAATAAAAATAAGAAGGTAAAAATTATTACAATTAGTAAGCAAATCAATTTTATAAATGGTGTTAAGAAAGAGGCCTTATTAAGGTGAACTAAATGTAATATCAATATAATTAAGTTTAAATTCTAAATAGTTCAGTAAACATGTAAGTGTGGACTAGCTATATTTTATCAAACATAAATTGTCAAAATGAAACAAGGTCCATTTAAAAACGATGTTGTGAGAAGGAATGTGTTACCTCACCTCAAGATTTGCATCAAACTATATTTTAAATTAATTAATGTAAAATATATCAGTTAAAGGTGAACATAAACTTAAAGGTTTATTCTTTAATGACTCAAATGTGTAATGTGATCCTAGGTTATTATTAATTAAACAAGGGGAATGAAGAATCTTGAAATGAAACATGTAGGGTTTTGTTCCCCTATTATGGGGATTATTAAGTAATGGTAAACCTAATCAAATCTAGGTAATTTTTATGATGTAGCCCTACCCCA
>VDFB02000003.1:595233415-595285953 GCA_007258455.2 Sequoia sempervirens | reverse complement strand
TTCCAAACTAATTTCGACCCAGTTCCTCATTTTCCTCCGCGAACAAAACCCATGTCTTCGATTTTTCAAAATCGATTTTTGATTTTTACCCCGACACTTCCGGAGGCCATAACTTTTGACTCGGGTGTCCGTTTGAGCTGAAATTTGACAGGTAGTTGCGTTATGAGCTAACGAGTGGATTCCCAACAATTTTATAAAAATTGGTTGGACTCCGTTTTGACCCATTTTTGGGGCCTCAAAGTTTCATCTTGACCCCTAAAATCCTAATTTAGTGTTTTTTGAAAATTTATTTTTGCTCATAACTCAATATGCATATCTCGAATCTGAAATTTTTGTTGGCAATTCATCCTATCTCACCAATGGGTATTTTTTGGACTAAATTTGGACTCTCAAACATACGACCATAAGGTTTCCTAAAATGGCAAAATTTGACAATTTTTGCCAATTGCCAAATTTGGAAAAATCTGCTTGTCAACACCTTACGTCCCTTAAAGCCCCGGAACTCAGTGTAGAATTAATTCAATCATATCCTTCAATCATTCTAGTCTTCGATCCAATCCTCATCTGAGCTTTAATCTTATCCCAATCTGAGCTTAGCCAAACCCCTAATCTGGGCTTTCCTCCATCTGCAACAAAGTCTTAAGATCCCTCCCTCCATCTTCTTCAATTTTGTCCCATTCATCCATCTATTCACTCATTCCATGTAACCATTCATCTGCTTCGAACTTTCATCTATTATCTCAACACTTCATCGAACCTCCTATCATCTCAAACATTCATCAAACCTCTTTCTATCATTTCAAACTCTTATTCCATAATCTTGATCAATCATTTACTCATTCTGAGTACTCTTCCACCTGTTCCAAGCATCAGTCATCTATCCATTTGGTCACCTTTTCCTCATCCAAATCCTTATCCCTCTATCCAATTCACCCAAACAATCCTTTTTCCTCCCCCCCATCCTCTCCCCTCATCCCATCGCCTAATCCCTTGTCATTGGTATCTCGCTATAGGCTTTATCCCATGCAATCCAATGTCATCCATCTTATCGTCATCACTTCTACTTTTTTTTGCACATCTTCTATATCTCATCATTCATCATTTCACCATTCATCTATATGGCATGTCATTTGCCCACTTCATCTTTGATGATTTGGCTCACTATCCCATCCCTGAGCTTTCTATAGTCACTATCGTCCAACATCATTTATCTTATCACTTCATCATTCATCTATCTTGTCCCATCGTGTCGGTCCAATCTTTTTATCCCCTTATCTAGGGTCATCTCATCCTCTTTCATCCATCATTTGTTGTCAGACTTTAGTCGAACTACGTGGCCCCTGCGCTTTCACGTAGGCAAGGTCGATCGTTTGATCCGCCCCTGGGATTCCATCATCAGTCTTCAACTCTTGTTCCTATTGTCTGTCCCGTCTTTACCATCCATCAAGGTCTCCATCTTGGTTAGTCGTCCACCTTTCATTGAACTACGCGGGCTCCGCGCTTTCACGTAGGCAAGGCTAATCTTTGATCGGCCCCCGAGCCCCTAAGTCTTTAGGTTTTGTCAGTCCCATGTCTTGTCTTCCTTGTGTCGTGCCATCAAGCTATGCCCTTATCTAGCTGATTCTTAACAAATGAGATCCACTTGTATCATGAAATCCAATCAATTTTTAAACATCCTGCGTCATAACGATCTTTTAGTTTCGTATCCATCATCTTTGGTCTCAACAGGATGTATCCTTCCTAACAGACCTCATCAATCCCATCTATCCCTTTGATCCTATGGCAAAGGACATTGGAAATTGATTGCAATCTTTTGATGCTTTTGGATTTTGTTTATCATTTGAGCTCCCTATCATCACTTGTCAAGACCGCCATAATCCATCATATTATGGTGTGTTTTGATTGGTCAACATAGGGACATATCTTGATCTTTTTATGTCTATTTATGTCTTCTTGGTTGTCCCACATAGTACCCACCAAGATCCCTGAGGTCTTGTGTTATGCTGGGGCATCTTTTTGTGCTTGTGGTTATCTCAATACCTGGCCCGACCAAGGTCTTTCTGACCTTGGGGTGTTGGGATAGCCTTCTTGTCTGTTATGTTTATTTGATGCATTAGACACAATTACGCCTTGGTTCTTCATACCCTGGTGTCTTGTGTTTGATGCTATAGCAAAAACCAGTGCTCCAAAGATGATAAATTGCATTTAGAATTGCATCTCGTTCTCCATTCTATCGTCTTGCATGTATCCCCCCATCCATTCATCATTCATCCTTCATCCTTATCTCTATCCAATCTCCATCCATTCCACTTAGCCTGAATCACCTAATCATATCCTTGGTCTTGTCCCCAGTCTCGTTACTATCCTTGACCCCCCATCATCATCATCACCCATTAGTATCCTTCCCTATCCTTTTGGTGTTGTTTTGGGATGTATCCTTCCCTCATCAACAACACTTTCATCATTATCATCAGGAGGTATTCTTCCCTATCCCTTTGGTGTTGTTTTGGGATGTACCCTTCCCTCATCAACAACACTTTCATCATCATCGGGAGGTATTCATTCCTATCCTTTAGTGGTGTTTTGGGATGTATCATTCCCTCATCAATACTACTCAGTGGGATGTATCCTTCCCTATCCTCGTGTTGTTTCGGGACCCTTCATTCCCTCATTGACAACACTCCATCCATCATCAACCCATTTTGGCTTGTACCTTGACTGGGGCAACATCATCTTTTGTCCTCAAATCCATTTGTGCTTCATCCATCTCCATATCACTTACTCTCTTACCCATCACCTTGCATCATCTTCCTCATCTCCCCTTGCATCACATCATCTATTTCGAGAGCCCACCCGTGTTCTCTTCAACCCGCATGTCCTCTCGAGGGGGCATCCTTCATCCCTAACTCTTCATCTTCACCCCCATCATCTTCCTTCCTAGTCACTTCTTTGAATGACTGGGGCATCTTTCCAATCTAACCATCTTCTTCTAGGTTCTATATTTTAATATTCTTTGAAATGATGTTGCTTAGTAACCACCATCTCAAAGAGGGGCAAAATGTAGACATAGAAATTGGACACTTGAATTTATCAAATTTATCACTTTTCATCTAAACATCCTCTTATCCTAGTTAATTAAATAATATTACTATTATTTAATTAATATCTTTAATTCTGCCAAATCCCTAAGGTATTTAATTAATAATTAAATACTTTACTCTTTTAATCCTTCTTTCATCAAATAAATTAAATAAATATTACATTTATTTAATTCCTCACATGTCATTTTCATCTAATCCTAATCCATTTCTTAATCTTTTCATTAAGGATGTGCACATGCCTAATCCTTGATTAGGATGTGTCACATCCTCCAACTTTTGCAAGTTGGCTTTTAATCCTAATTAGCCCCTAATTATCCTCTAATTATAAATTAATTAAGCCTAATCATTCTCCAAGGAATTTTTAATTCCTTTTTTATTTGTCCTAGATTCCCCTCCTTTATATGTGAATTTTTAATTCACATTCCATCCTCCAAGGCTTCTAGAACCTTGGACTTGTCACAATCACCACATGTGACCAACCTTGGACTTGTCACAATCTTCACATGTGACCAAGTCCCACCTTTTTGGAGCCCACCTTTTACCCTCTAGATTCTTCCAATCATTGTGAATTTAAAATTCACTTTTATTCACCCAAGATTCTTCCCATCTCCCAATGTACTTGCAAGGTACTTGTACTTCCTCCACCTCATGTACCCTCTTAACAACTCATCTCCACCTCATATCCTCTTATCCATTTCACCCTCCACATGTCAAGATGTGAGGGCTTGTGGGTTCTCAACCCACCATAGCCCTTCATCTTGGCCTTGTTGGAGCAATCTTGACCCTTGAATTCTCTAGAGAATTCAAATTCTCTTATAAATACCCCCTCCTCAAGGGCATTTCCACAACACTTCTTCATTTGAGCAACCTCATGCTGCTAAATTTCCTTCTCCACAACACTTCATTTTTGAGCACCCACATGCTGCCCATTTGCCTACACAACACTTTAGATTTGAGCACCCTTATGCTGTTATTTTGCATTCTCAATACTTTTCACTTCCATACCTACATGCTGTCCATTTGAATCCTCAAGCATTTGCAACCAACTAATCATCTTTGCTAGTCATCTTGCATATTGAAGCTTGCACTTTAATCACTCAATCTATCATCTAAGGAGCACACAACCAATCCAAGCAAGGGCCAATCAAAGAAGTTTCAACAACAAGGGAGGTAAAAGCGTTTGTGCTTCATTTTATTTGCATTCCTTTTCGTTGTAACTCTCTTTTGGCTAATCTTGAGGTGTCCTTGGTGTTTTGTCTTTCATGTTTCTTAGTTAGATTCACACATTTAGAGTAGCATAAAATATCAAGGTATACACTTCTATATGTCGTGCATTTCCCTTTCACTTTTGTTTTTGTTTTCCTTTTGGGGATGACGCAAAGCATTGAAACCACAATGTCTCTTCCACGTTGACCCAAAAGGTCCTTTTCCTTTTCTCTTTTTTCTTTTGTTAAATTGTTTTTTCCTTTTGGGGATGATGCAAAGCATAGAGATGCCCTATTTCTCTTCCATGTTGACCCAAAATGTCCTTTTCCTTTTCTTTTTTTTCTTTCATTTTGTGTTTTCCTTTTGGGGGTGACGCAAAGCATAAATATGCCCTATGTCTCTTCCATGTTGACCTAAAAGGTCCTTCTTCCTTTTTGTTTTGTGTTCTCCTTTTGGGGGTGATGCAAGGAATTGAGACCAAAATGTTTCTCTCATGTTGACCCAAAATAATTTCCTTTTCTTTGGCCTTTTCATTTTCTTTTCACTTGTGTTCTCCTTTTGGGGATGACGCAAGGCATTGAGACTGAAATGTCTCTCTCATGTTGACCCAAAACCTTTTCCTTTTCTTTGGCATGTTCATTTTGTTTTCACTTGTGTTTTTCTTTTGGGGACAATGTAATGCATTGAGACCATAATGTCTCTCCCATGTTGACCCAAAATAGACTTTATTTTTCATTTATTTTCATTCTCTTTGTGTCATTCTTCTAGTTCTATGTGCTTTGGGGAATGATGATAGTTCTGTGCTCTTTCATTAACACATTGTAGCAAAGAACATGTTGACCCCAAATTAATAGATCCCTTATGTGTTTGGTGTGATCCTTTCTAGGGGGAAACTCCCTTTTTTTTGTTTTCTTTTTTGTTTACATGACGTAGCCATCCTTGGAAACATATGACTTGGCATAGGGGATTTTCAAGTTGGCTCTCATGTCTTGTTTTTCTTTTGCTACTTTAAAGTAATTGCTCATAGATGGTGTGTAGAAATTCCTTTAAAGTGGGGGGCATACATTGACATTAATTTCATTTGCATTCTTAGTTTCTTAGTGCAGCCTTGTCACTTCATATGATGTGTTTGTCACTATGTGGATGACATTGGGTGTGGTGTCCTTCATAAGTTTGATCTCTCTTAGTATATTACTTTCCTCTTAGTGGTTCGATGCGACACATTGCATCCTCTAAGTTTTGAATCTTTTATTCTTTGATTGGTCCTCTCTTGGAGACATTAGACACAATGTTCCCTAAGTGATAGACATTGTATGAACTTAACAAGGCTCCTTCAAACATCTTTTACATTTTACCTTTTACATTTTTGCATTTTTGCATCTTTGCCACCTTGTATAACAGAACTTGCATGTTTGTGGTACCATCCTCTTTGTTCATGAGTTCTAAGAATAAAAATCTTTGCTTGTCTCATGAAGCACAAACCATCATTTTCCCTTGTGGCACCTTGTTAAAGTTATCAAGAGGTATAAATTTGATATTGTTGAGTGGGAAGCCCATTCAACAACACGACTTTCCCCATAGCCACCTATGTGTTTGTGAGTGTATGCCAACTAGCGTATGTAATTCACCTTTTGGGTTTTCTCACCCGGTGGACCACCATGAGTTATGTCACCCCTGAGTGAGTATGTATTCTCTTTTTCTCACAAATATCCTAGATCTAATCCACAACTAGTTGGACAGACAATCGAAGCTCAATCCAATTCTTCTCTTTCTTCTCACATGTGTGTTCCTTTGTTCTTATGTTTAGCTTGCCATGAGATCTTCATCCTGGGGGATTGATCATCCCTATTGATCATTATCATTCCATCTTGCTAGAATAAGTGTATTAGGACCTCCTTTTCAATATGCATGGCTACTTTAGTGTGAGTTTGAAGCAAGTTAACCCTCTCACTAAAGTGGGGGCTTAATGTGCTCTAGAAAAATGGCCCCTGGAAATTTTCATGGTCTTTTAGTCCTTTCCTCTCAATACTTGGTCTGTTTTGCTTTGATTTAATGTTGTAATGTGATTTAAATATTCACATTAGGTCCTTAAGATTCAAATTGTGACATCTTGTGAAAGCCTTGTGAAGTGTTGTAAAACATTTCTACACTTTTCTAGACTCTATTCATTACAAGTCACCTAAAAATAATCTTTGTATTTATCATCAAGTCTTGTTTTGAAGTCTTGTAAAGTCTTGTAACAAGATTTCACACTTTTCTAGGCTCAATTTCAATATTTACACCTTTCTTATGCTTTATTTGACCCCTTTATACACTCATAAGGCTTAATTAAGTGTGTTTTTGAATGTAACCTCAACAAACAACATTAAATGCAAGATAATTTATCACACCCACTTTCAAGTCCAAGGTGGGACCCATTTTCCATGGGTGGCGAATGAGTCCCTCTTGGCTCAAAATTTAGAATATTTCAAATTTTCTTTCAGGTTTTTATTCAAATTTTTTTACCTTATGTCAGCCTATGATGAGATATCATCGGGTTACTAAGGCACAAGTGTGTATAAATAAGTGTTTTTCTCCTTATTTTACATCCCCCAATCACCAAGTTCGCTTACATTCATCAATCATCCATTCAAAGCACTTTGCATCATCTAATCAAGCATCAATCAAGTATCAAGAGCAACCATTGACATATCTTCAAATTTTCTTCAACAAGGATCCAGTAAGTGGATAACATTTGCATGCTCTTTTTTTATCATTCTCTTCATATTCCATTTCATTATTTCATTAAGGGTTTGATTAACAAAGTGGGATTTGACCAAGGAAAATCCCTATACCCTAACCCTTAACCGTTTTCCCCCTTTTTCATGCATGTTTGTAGACTTTTGTATGCAAAATTTTCAAGTGTTTTGGTGTTGAAAGGTGAATAGGAGGTCAAAAAGTGTTTCAAGTCAACTACTTCCTATTTGAAGCTTGGAGACAACCTACAATCTATTTTCTGTAGATTTGACTTCGTCCACCCGACAAGTAGACATTCCCAGATCTGGTGCTACAAAATTGGTCCCTAATTTCACAAAATTTTGGGAGAGGACTGATTCACCATCAGTGACGAATGAGTCCCACCTTAAGGCTATAAAGTCAAATTTTGTTAGATTCTAGATCTCAACACTCAAAAACCTATTCTCTGAAGTTTTCATCAAAAGCAGGACTAATTCGCCATCAATGTCGAATGAGTCCCACTTGTGATTTTTCAGTGATCTCTGTCAACATTCAGGACACTCCAAATTCTTCATTTTCTACCCATGTGCACTATGATTTAACCTTCTTTTTGGTTTTGCATTTTTTCATATTTAGTTCATGCTTGCATATCACATTGTGTTTTCAAACATTGCATGTAACTTAGATTTTTCATTCATAACCAGTCAATTACATTTCATAGTTGCATTTAGATTATCTCATTTAGCCTTAATTACATCAGACATTTCCTAATTTGAATGAACCACCTAGATTTCGTGTGGAGTTTATCTCTCTCCTTTTAGGTGAAATGTATCCTAGGAGTGCAAGAGTAGCCTATAAATCCCATACCCAAAAATGTTCGGTTCAGGTGGATATTGATATCTCCAAGGATCATTTGATGATAATTGTTCTATAGGTGGAGGATAAGGCTTGGATCCATCTTGATTATAAAGATGTTCATTTCCAATGTTGTGAGTTATTATGATAATAGTCACTTTGATTTGAGTTATGTTTGTTCTAGAGACAAGGTTACTTATGTGGCTTCTTTGTGGTAGGATTCTATTCCACACCATCTAACCATTGATGGTCCTCTTCTGTATGATGTATAATTTTTCCTTTTCTTCAGTGTTTCTTTCAAGCTTTATGAATATGTTCCTCTAGAGTCATTGTTGGATTATTTAGATGTTATGAAAATAATTTTAACTCTCTTGTGCACACCCTTAGTACACATACATAGGTATATTCTAACTTACCATCATTCAATGCAAAATTTGTTATTATTTATGATTTCACCCTCTCCACATGTATCATTCCTCTCTGTCTCACATGGAGACTCTTATTGAGAATATGGTTACATTGTCTTCTCCTTTAGTCTAATGCCTTATGGATTAGATTGATAATGTTTCATGTGTAGTTATTGAAAAAAGGAGGAAAGGTCCTTAAACAAATGTGTCAAACACTAAAAAAATGCTTCCTTGACATCAAGTGAAGGGATGAAATGAATTTAGATCTTTTGAGGAATATCTAATATTGTTTTGTGGACTCTTGAGGAGGTTTTTTTATGGATTCATTTAAGTATTCTTGCTACTTAATCCTTGTAGTTCTCACTTGGAGATTTTATTGTTGTTGATGTATTACAATATTTGTGTTCCCTATTCTTTGTTGCACTCCATGATGTTGATAGGGCATCAATGACTTGAATATGGGCATGGAAACCATTGTATCAATTTTTTTCACAACCCCTTTCCTTTAGAAATCATAACTTTATAATTCATATTCAAAATATATTTATATATAATTAATTTAAAGAAATAATGATAATAGATTTCTTTTTAAAATTTTAAATATATAAATAAGTAAATTACTATTATATATTCCTATAGAAAATATAATTAAATGAGAGATCTCAATTTGGAACTATTTTATTTAATTAAATTTATTTTATTTTTACTTAAGAATTATTTTATATACAACATACATGACACACAAATTTTATTGTCTCTAGATTATTTACATTAAGTAAAAAATAATTATACATTTAAAAAATAATTTATTTGCATTGACTTTTTATATTAAATACATTTTCAATTTTTATTAATATTTCATATTTTTCATTAAATTTAAATTTTTGTAAAATAAATATTATAAAATGCATTAATTTATCTTAATGTTTATTAATAGTTTTTAGAGAAATAACTCCTAATAAATTTTAATTATTAAATAGTAGATTAATTTTTAAAATAATATATTTATTCCCTTTCTATATTTTTTTGTTAATAATTTACTTTTCAAATAATAAATATTGTTTATACATCTAATTTCAAAAGTTTATTTTTGTTTCAATTATAATTAGTAAATTTATTTTTTAATTTTAAATTGACAAAATCAAAATATTGAGCCTCTACAAAGTTTCCATGATTAAATTTAGGAGCTACAAAGTGGAATTTTGGGTGCCAAATATGATGGTGATCATGGTCATATCAAGGGAAGGATCTTGACATTTTAAGAGGCTATAGGAAAGATCACTACAATTGTTAATGGGTTAATGAATATGGCTATCTTTGACACGATATCTGGAAAAACTAAGATGAGGAAAACTAAGAAGAAGAAAGGAAAATACGAGGGGATGTTCTTCAGACTACTACCAATGCAAACAATATGGAGGATAAATACTACCATGAAGCACTTGACAAGCTGGAGGCTAATTGTGACCTTATTTGTACTCCCAAAGTTTAGTGGTCATCTGTTGTGGCTTTACATCCTCTACCGTGTTTTTCTTGTGCTAGGTTGTTTCCCTCTATCTTTATGCTCTCTTTGTTTATGCTTGTGTCTCTCTGAGGCTTGTGTTCCTCATTTTTGATGGTTAGTTGGTTGAGGTGTTAAGGCCTCTATTTTGTGGTTTGCTATTTTATTGAACTCATGGGTTTAGGGGCCCTTCACTTCCTTTAATATAAAAATAAAATATTATATTAAAATTTTTACTATTAGATTACTAATATTTGTTAAATGCATATTATTTTCTACGCTACTCTCAATTTAATACAAAATAATATTAGATTCTTTATAGATAGTGTTGGTGTGTATGGTGCTTATTTTGAAAATATTATGTTTATTATTAAATATTAATATTTTAATTTGGAAATGGCTATGAAATTCATGTTAAAAGGGAAGATTTTTTGTTAACATGCTCATTTCATTAAAATCCACCACTTGCTACCACTCATCCCTTGACCTTATTTTCGTCACTCCTCTTTATGGTCCACTAAGAGGGGTCAAATCAAGGTCTTTGACCAGGTTTGGAGTATAAAAGAGCCCCATACCCATAGGTACTTACCCTAGGGTACCAAAAACTAAGAAAATAATTAAAATTAATCTTTTAGCGACCCTCAAAAACCCCATAAAAGAAGGCATCCAAAATTTTCCACCTAGGATACCAACTCACATCCTAAGAGTCACATTAAATTAATAAAAATTACGCATTTGTAATTATAATCACAAATTAAATACATCCCAAACACATTCATAATTAGCATCACAAATTAAATGCATCACAAATGAGACTATAGTCCCTCCACATGGACTGTGGTCTTGGTTTCACGGTTTAATCATATAGGGTCCCTGATATATCTCCAATTCTATAGGCCATATAATTACACTTGTGAACTCAATGCCAAATATAAATATGTTTAGAAATCATAATAGCTGAAGAAACATAATTAAACAAAAACATATATGTATATTCATTACTCAATTTTAATAACAAACTATTAACAATATTACCTTTCATCATCCCCCACTTATGGGCTCCTCCAACTTGATTCAAATGTGAATCCAAGAGTATATGTGAAATGGAATCCTCTATATATGAAGGTTGGGTGAAATTTAATTTTGATGGAGCAGCCCAAGGTAACCCCATCCCAATAGGAGCAGGCTGCATTATAAGGGACCATGAAGGGAACACTGAGGTGAGATTACCAAAGTTCATGGGGAAAGGAACAAACAACCTAGAAGAAATACAAGAATCTTGGATAGTGATTAAGTTTGAAATCTAATTAAACATAAAAAAAATTGCATATCGAGGGGGAATCGATGATCACAATTAACACCATATGTTGTAATTCCACATTAAATTGGAAGCTTGAGAAGATTTTTAAATACCTATTGAAGGACTTAGATTTCTTTTATTAATATAAGGTCACTCATATTTACCATGAAGGGAACAGGGAAGCAAATCAACTATCTAAATCTTCAATAAATTACCCCAGTGAAAATGACATGGCTAGATGATAATTAGTAGTGCTCCACTATGTGAAGGATGCCTCTTGGCCTTAAGGGCCGAGGTACCATTAATTGTGTCACTAGGAAATGACATTAGTTGAGTAAGGTGGTAGTGAAAGGTCTTTATAGTTTGGTTTGTTTCCCTCTTCCTATGAAAATTGCAATGGAAAGAACGATCTATTTGGGTACTAAAGAAAGGAAGATGGCCTTCAGGGGAGTGGAAACAAACTGTAGGTTGAAAAGAGACTTCAATTTTATGGATGTGGACATGCTTGAGGCCATAAAGAGAGTCCTTAGTTTCATATTCCTCCAATCCTCATCTCCATTCTATGTCAACTTTGATCTAGCATCCATGTTTATGGAATGGCTATTGCATGTCCACAAGGAAAAAACAATAGTCTATTGGTTGATGAGGAAGTTGGTGAGGCCGAGTTGGAGACAAGGCATGGAGTATTATATAGAGACGGCAGTGGTTGGTATAGGTTTGAGACCCATGGGTGGGGTGTGGCCTAAGCTCACCCTAAGCTACAATGGCCCTTGGGTCTACTTCCTCATGCAGTGTGTAGGTGGAGACATGGAGATCCACTTGGATGAAGTTAAGAGAAAAATTTATCTACTAAAGGAGCTCTCAAGGCCCTTCGCAGTTGGGACCTAGTGCCCCTACTTGTCCTTGTTGCCAATTCCAATGAAGTGATAGTACCAATGGGGGATGAGGACTTTTAGGTGGCAGTGATAGGTGGTGTTTGGGGTTGTTTTTTTCCAGGTCAATGTCATGTTATGAATGAAATTTTTGGTTCCTTTTTTATTTTTTTCGGCTACTATCAATGTTTAACATTACCTTTAATCAATCTCTCTAGTAGCTAATTTTCAAGATTCATTGTCTCTTTATTAATTAAATCGTATCCCATTTAATTCGTATAAGATGAATGCAACAATATGCTAGAGATTTTTGTTGTCATTGATGTCAATAGGGAGAGTGTTGCACTATGTTGTCATTAGTATTATCATTGATGTCAAACTATATCAACCTCTAGTATGGTGTTGAGAAAGAATGCTAGACAGAGAGATTTTTTGAGTTGTAGATGAGGAGATTGTTGAAATCTCTAGCATGGTTGTGATGAGAAAGTGTTTATGACATTGTTGATGTACCTGGTTCACTTGGTTTCCAAGTGCTTTTAGGAAAATTTGAATAAGAGTTTATAAGGTTATAGAGTCATTTTTTGTGTTGTGCTCCACATTTCTTCATGGTTGAAGATGTGCTTGTGTGGTTTGGATGAGATGATCAGTGGTGTATAGAGGTGTTATATCCAGAGTTTTAGGTTCCACACCATGCGGTAGTGGAAGTAGTGTTTGATAGTGTGTTTGAATGTGAAGAAGGTTGTATGAGAAAAATAAAATTTCTCCATATTTCTCTATGTTGAGGTTTCTTATCTTGTATATTTGGGAATGTTCTAATATTTTCTATATCTACCTTCCCTTGGAGTTTTATGTGTTTAGTTCTTACATAAGGTTGGTTAGTGAGTTGGATGCCTGTGGTAGTGTTGTTGGTTGCACAAGATGATTGTATTCTCAGTTGTAGGTGGTTGTAGTAGTGTTTCTGAATATTCTGATGCTGTTGGAATATTTTGGGATGTGTTATATTGCTTCGTGGTCCATAGGATGTTTCCAAACTTGGTGAAGAGTGAATTAATTGTTTGGTACAGTGTTAATGTAGGTTTGGTTGACTTGACATGTTAGTATTACTTATGGATGTTCTTCATGGTTTGTGGAAGCATGGTGAAGTGTTTCAGTGTGGATTTGTGTCCTAGTTAACCCTTAGTTTCATCCGCTTTCACTTATTTCCACCGCAAAATTGTTTGGTACTAACCTATTTGTTGGATGTGTTTTTGAGGTGCATATGTTTCATTAAGGCCAATCTAAACAAGGATGTTTGAGGTAACGAAGGATAAATAATAAAGTTCAATTGTTTGAGATTTTTTAGATGGTGTAGAGTTTTTGTGGTGGTTCTTCCTATTTGTATGAGGTAGTGAACCTCCTTGTAATATTCTTCTTCTATTCTTTTTTCTTCTGAATAGTGAGTCCTTTGGGTAGTGAGCCCTTGGTAGTGAGCCTTTCTTCTTTTTTGGGTACTGGGCCTTTCTAGGAGCAAGCCTATTGTATTCATTGTTTTTATTCATATATATGTGAGTTAATCCTCACCATGGTTTTTCCTTGATTATATTTTTTCATGTAAATCTAGTGTTTTACTGTGCATGAATATTATTATGTTGATATTTCATATGTTTACTTTCTGTTAATGCTTAATAAGGGTTTGAATATTTTAATGTAAAATTGATTCAACCCCCTCTCAATTGTCCTGTGTGTCTAAAAAAATATTAATTAACTCTACACAAAATTATCTAATTATTTTAGATTATTATTTAATTGTACTTTATCTAACATTGCATTCTCAATTCTACTGTTTTGCATATAAAATTTCTCAAGCATAAAAGGATGAAACATATCTAACTATCATACTATATAATGTAAATTAAAATATAATAATAAGGGATACATATCAACCTTCCCAATTAATCAAGACATCCCAAGATACATTTCCTTTTAAGGATGTATGGCTATTTTTAAATCATAAACTATAAAAGATATTGTGCATCAAAAATATTTTTGTTATAAACAACAAAGATATGTATATATACAGTTTGGATCTTTGTTATTTGTTTGAAAGAGAAATATATTTTAGAATAGAGGAAAACAAAGTATGATGTGGTTGGATTAGTCTTGCTCAGTAACAAAAATTTAAGAGAAGCCCAACTGGTCATGGGGAAACCTCCTGCTGATAAAAAAAAGAAGGTATGTCATGGTTGTAGCTTCCAATCTGCAGAAGAATAGTATATATATATATATATATATACATGAAGAATGGGTGTGGATTTAAATTCAAGAAGAATGAAACTCTAAACTAATTTTATTCTAAAATATAAAAACAATAATCATACCTACAAAAGAAAAAGAAATTGAAGGATGAGGGTTTGAAAAATATTCAAGATATTTTCATGGAGAAAATGGTACAATGGAAATCTACAACAAAACAGGAATTCCTTACAAACAACCAAAGTGACACCTCAATTAAGTTTTAATTAGTTTCCTCTTTCATTCCTCATCTTCTTCAATCCTACAAAAAAATGGAAAGGGTGAAATGAAAGGAGAAAAGCTTTAACAAGCCAACCTTATGGATTAGGGATTTTACTTGTAACCCTAAGATCCAAAGGTGGAGATTTAATCCCATCCAATGGATAAGATTGAATTATCCACTCATTAAATTTTTACTTAAAATTATATTTAACTTAATTTAATTATACTAATGATGGTTAAGTCGATTGTGGGAAATATGAGGTTAGGACACTCATTTATGTTGTAACTTAAAGGATTTATTGGAATTTTATGATTCAACTTTATTTCTTATCTTTATAACTTTCAAGTGGGAAATAAACCTTATCAAACGTGAAAGGATTTAGTTTAAAATTATTTAACAATTTAATGTAATGTGCATATAAAATTTATAATACATGATTTAACATGGGACAAATTATAATTTTTTAAATTCTTGTATAGAGATATTTTAAATGGTTTTGAAAAATAATTTTACCCATTTAAATGTGCTTCCACCTAGACACTAGGGGGTTATCAATTTAAATAAGAGATCTGTGCAATCCCATAATAACGAGTCCAACTATTTGGCCAAGATGGACATACATATCAACATTTTTAACTAGATCTTAACTTTCCAAGACCTATAGCAGCTAAACTATTAAAAATTTGAAGATGATGCAAACTAGTGATTTGTGGTGATTCATGTGTAGATTATAAATATATTTTTTAATTTTTATTTGAAATAAATCATGAATTTTTCAACATCTCCTTTAATAAATATTTTTTATTAGTAAACAATATTTTCAAAAAGTAACGTTTATGACGTCCAACATAACTTTTTTTATAGAAAGGATAAAATTCTAATTTTTAAAATATAGATTCTTAACTTCAATATCTAGTGCATAGATATTTTTTTTTAATTTTTTTTTACATAGTGTTTTTAAATTAATTAATGAAGTCACAATAACTATGATTTGGACATAAGTGTATTCCATCGAGCATAACTTGTTGTGTATTTATCAAAATTCATTTTTCTTTAGTGAAACAAGGACATGACTTTGAGCTAGTGCAAAGGTATTTTTATTTTTATTTAACAATGGTTTACTACTTTTCCACCTCTATAGAATGAAGAAATTGATGTTCGGTGAAAAACCTATGTTTAGTAAAAATTGAAAATTGAATTCATGATAAAATGAAAACATATCAAAACTATACTTGTTGCAAAGCATGTTTCAAGGGATATGATCTTGTAAAATAAAATTTCAAGTTACCTACATTGGAAGGTCCAACCCGAGGTTTGAAACTAGATTTTTTAAGGAAATTTTAAAGAAGAAATGAAAACTATCATCCTAAGCCCCTTCATCCAAAGGTATTTCAATCGAATGTGCCTTCAATCAAAGATTTTTCTGTAAAACACATCTTTTATCTCTATGTAAAAAACATCTTTTATGGAACATATCTTCACTTGAAGGTTGACCTTTTTTTCGAAGGTCTCTACATGCATGCCTTTGAGCAAAGGACCTTCATTTGAGAATATTTCTTTGAAAAAGAGGTGCTCTGTAAAATCATCCCTCTTCCCTTGAAAAAAAATGTTGTCCCAAAAGTGGGACTCAATACTGTGAGATTACCCAAATCGTTATTGCCAATAAAAAATCAAAAGCTTCATTAAAATTATTCATAATAATAAATTTTCATAAGTAATAAATTTATAAATGAAGGTTGAAAATGGGATTTAAACTAAAGGTCAAATTGGAATATTTAATAAACTGACCTTGAAATTTAGAATTAGTTTATGTGAGGTTTAATAGGTTAATTTGATTCCTCGAATGTGCATAAAGCTAAAAGTTTTACTTAAGTACTATAACCTTTCAAAATCAATTGTTCAACTAAATGAAAATGAGTTAAAAATTATCAAATTAATCTATGTTTAAATTAGTCCTATGATATAAAAATAAAAATAAGAAGGTAAAAATTATTACAATTAGTAAGCAAATCAATTTTATAAATGGTGTTAAGAAAGAGGCCTTATTAAGGTGAACTAAATGTAATATCAATATAATTAAGTTTAAATTCTAAATAGTTCAGTAAACATGTAAGTGTGGACTAGCTATATTTTATCAAACATAAATTGTCAAAATGAAACAAGGTCCATTTAAAAACGATGTTGTGAGAAGGAATGTGTTACCTCACCTCAAGATTTGCATCAAACTATATTTTAAATTAATTAATGTAAAATATATCAGTTAAAGGTGAACATAAACTTAAAGGTTTATTCTTTAATGACTCAAATGTGTAATGTGATCCTAGGTTATTATTAATTAAACAAGGGGAATGAAGAATCTTGAAATGAAACATGTAGGGTTTTGTTCCCCTATTATGGGGATTATTAAGTAATGGTAAACCTAATCAAATCTAGGTAATTTTTATGATGTAGCCCTACCCCAAGAAATGGGATGAGGATGTATCTAAATATTTAATGTTAGAAATCAATACTCCTTGAGTAATGGAACTATTGAAATCAATCTCTTTGAGACATTTGTAAGAAATTAATGTTGCATGTCTAATAAAAACTTGATTATAGGATTCAAACCTCAAGAAGTTATAAATAATTAAATTAATAGGTGTTCCTCATCCATTATAACATTATTAAGCATTGCAGAATAGCCAAACATAATTCATTAATCATCAAAGCCAAACTTGATCAGAATTGCAGAATAGCCAAACATAATTCATTAATCATCAAAGCCTTTACCGAAAGAATGGAGAAAACCCAGAATAGAGCGCTGATTGTTGACTTAGATAAGGAGAAAGACCAGGATGAGGACGTGAGGGTTTCTTGGCGCACTAGATCAAGTATGAAAAGAAAAGCCCCATCTACCCCAAATATGGCTCAGATTTTCATGGAGGGGGTCCAGGAAATGGTGGACCTGGAAGAGGTTGCTGATGAGCTTCTGAAGACTATGGATTAGCTATGGCTGGGCCCTGTTTTGTCTGCCTGCTGGCTTTCTGATGGCTTTTTTGTGACTTTTTGTGGCTGTCTGTTTTAGCTGGTTTTTTTATCTCTCTGGTAGCCTTTTTGTCTTTCAGACCTTTTTTTTGGTCTTTGTTTGTAATGTTACTTTGTGGTTTTGGGTCCCTATAAAACCCATTTATCCCTTTTATCAAAAACATTATTAAGAAATTTTACACTTTATAAGTTGACTTGTGAAAAATGGAATGTTGCATATGATGTTGGGATGTGAGCTTATTTTGTTTTCAAAAAAATGTAGTGGTTTTGCTAGACCTGGATAAAAACATGGGCATGACATATATTAAGTGTATTTAAAATTTTTCTATCCAATCAAGTCGTTTACCTTATCAAATGTTTGGTTTTCTTTCATAGAGGTCCACCTTCTACTCAATTTTTAAAAATTGTCACCACACAAAAACATACTAGTGCGTCTTTTAAAGAGGTCCTCTTTCACTTAAGCTTCATAATTTTGCACCACATTGAAAATTACTTGCACTCTTATAATGTGTTGGTTGCGAGTTGTCAAGATTCACCATCAATAATAATCTTCAAATTTGTACAAACCCTTGATTGGACTCTCGCTTTTATGCATGAACACTTGTTGGTTTAATTCACAATTGGTAAAGTTTTGCAACTCCTACTAAGAATGGTGGCTTAAACCCAAACTGTAAAGCATTGTGGGGACACATGGTGTCCCTGGGTGTTTGGTACTGATTTAATATCCCAATTGCCCAATCCTATGCCAATGCCATGTGTCATGCTAGTGAAACTTGGTGAGGGTCACAAGTATAAAAAAAAAAAAGCATTTGCATAACTGGTTGGTTTTGTTAAATCACACAACACCCACCCAGGAAGACTTATTGCATAGTTGGTTGTGTTTTAGTTCCACTTGTTGCATTTGCACAAGCTGATAATTTTGCTTCATTCTCTCAAGAATTTCCACAACGCAATTGGCTAGGTGTTTTGGTGGGTACACCATGTTTGAAGGTCAATGACCCATCTGATCCATGCTTAGATACTTGTAAGCATCAAAGCTTTATTAAATCTGGTACTAAACCTAACCTAGTTAATGCCCTCACTACCTTGGGTCATAAACACTATAGTGTAGTAAAATGCATACCCTTGGATTTTCACACTTGTTTGGGCCTACCTTGCTTTATTTATGCTTCTTTATGGCTTAATTGGTCCTATTTTGTGTCCACAAGCCCTACAAATTACATATTTTTTTGGTTAATCCTGACATTCTCCAATGTATAAATGTTAATTTAATGACTCCATTGGCATGTCCCTGATTTTAGGGTTGGGACTAAAATGCCACCTAGGGCGTCTTAGTCCCCCAAGGCTTTTGGGATGCTGATTTTTGCACCCCTAGATTGGGCCCCTTTTTGGTGTATGTGCCTCAATTTTTTAGGGCTTGGGACTAAGATGGCACCTAGGGAATCTTAGTCCTCCTTGAGTCATTTTTGAGGTTTAATTTCAAAATTTGGCAGGATTTAGCCTCCTTTATTCAATAAATTCATATGTCGGCTTGGTGTGATATGATTTCGAGATGTTAAGCAGAGATAAGTTTAAATACAAGGTTCCTTGATTCATTTCAACCCAAGTCTTTTCTAAGATCTTTTATCATAGCATATTTTAGTTCACAAGAGCATTCAAGAGAAGATTCATCAAGCATTTGAAGCCATTCTCAGATTCAAGCATCATATCAAAGTGTTTTCTTGCATCATGTGTGTTGTTGTGCTAACATTTGTGATGTAGGGTTTTGATTCAAGAAAGCAATTCAAGTTCAAACTATCAAGCATTCAACATCCATATACATTGTAGCCATTACACATAAGTTTGTAGACTTCATAAAGGGTTTGGTGAGTTGTAGCATTGCATGTTGTTCATTCACTATTTCCTTCATTATTTCTATTTCATTTCAAGGTTTAATTACCAACAAGGGGTTTGACAAAGGAAAACCCCCATTCACTAACAAACAACAATTTTTTCCCATCTTGCACATTTGTGATTGTAGATCTAGGCTATTGACTTGAAGATCACTTGGAGTGCAAAGTTTCAAAAGTTACAAAGTTGCATCACAAAGTTGTCATCTTCACGAAAACTCACTTATAGGCCTTATTCAGAAGTTCCAAAACTTGAGACCAAGAGGGAAGCTTGTGATGACCTAGGAGCTTAGGATCTCATTAAGAGTTTGCAAAAGTTTAGAATGGGACTAATATGCCATCTTGGGCACCTTAGTCCTCCAAGGCTCAATTTTTAGAGATTTTCAGAGATCTACTTCCAAGATCCGAAGACTCCGTATTTTCCCCGAAAAACAATAGTGGGAATAATACGCCATCTTGGGAATCTTAGTCCTCCACAACATATTTTGGTAGCCTATTTACATTTCTAGAATCCTCATGACATCTATAGATTTATCGGGTGCATACATACCATCTCCCTATTGCATAATTTCATCATTTTCATCTTTCATTTTGCATATCACAATGTTTTTTCAAACATTTTCTTTTGTAAGAATTTGCTTGGTGGTGAACCCATTAGAGCTTAAGAAACCCTTCCTAGGACAATCCTAATTGTGAATTGGCTCACCCAGAGAGGTTGTTAGTAAATCCAATTAGGAATCTTAGGAAATTAATGAATGGTTGAATGAGAAAAGTGTGATATCCCAAAAAGGTATCCATTTTTCCCATTCATCAAACATGTGATAGTATTGCACTCTCTCGAGTGCCTTTTCAAACCACTAGTTGCTTCAAACTGCACAAACAAGACATATGGCAACAATGAAATTGACTTTTTTGGTTTGCAACTTATAAGTAAAACCTATCTTTTTATAAGATGATTGATGGAACTTCCATTTAATAATGTTGATCAATTTGATGTCGGAAAATATTTGACAATTTCCATCACAGTTGTTCACTTGGTTGCATTTTAGCTCAAATCCTTTTTGATTTCCAACTGCTTAAGGGAATTTTTGTTTTTACTAAGTGTCTAAGTAGTACTTTATTGGGAACTTGTCTAGTAATAAATGGGAATAAAGTACTTTGTAGTCATTTTAATATCTTTGCTAATGAGAAGAAAATTTATATAGAAATAATTTTTACCAAGTGGTTGCATTGTACTCCCACGACAAGTTGGCATGCATCAAATGGTAATAAAGTGATTTGAAGTTGCATCAGTATCTCTTCTCATGGGAAATAAATGTGGAAATAAATAATCCCCACCTGAAGCATGGGATAATCTAATAGCTTTCTCTATTTAAAGAGGGAGGGTGATACCCTCACTATTCTTCTCTCCTCACAAGTTGGTTGGTAGCATGTTGAGAATGGAAACCCCAATATTTCTCACATGTTCATGGCACTAGATAGCTTTCATTGGTGCTACCATAGACTGCAAGAGGTCAACCTGCAATCACTAACAGTAAATAAAATTTTCTAAATTAGCCATTGTTAGAACTCAAATAAACCATTCCCTATAAAATTCATTTGAACACAAGAATAATTGAAACAAAGCAAAAAACAAGCAAAACATAATGAAACATTATTCTATGATCAAACCAACATCTTATAGGGGAATTAGTGATTCTTTGATGTGGAAAGAAGACCTTTCCAAATCCTTTGATAAGCTCTTGATGATGGAAATATGTGATTCTTGAATATAATAAAATTGCTATGAATTGTGGATGCAAATCCCTAAAAATTTTGTGTCCCCAAAATGAGAAGAAAAGCCTCTTATTTATATATGAGATTGAGAGAAGAAGAGGAAAAATGGAGGAATGTGGGGCTAATCTTCAACCAATGGCCAAATGCCACTTATCAAGATGTGAGAGGAGGAAGCTTGAGGACATTTTGGTCATTATGCATGATAAATGCTATTAGGTGGATTTGAAATTTGAAAGTTGCCTTGTTGGAGGGAGAAAAAAGAGTCTTAAATGCCAAGTTGGAGACATGTAAGAGAGGAGTTAAATGCTTTGTTGGAAGGAAAAATCCCATTTGGAGGGATTTTTAAATTTGGAAGAATATTCTCCTTTTATGCCATGTTGAGAGAAAATAGGGATTTAATAAATCAATTAAATGCATTTTCATCTGCAAGTGGTAAAAGCTAGAGGATTAGATTAGCCTTAATCATGATTTGATTAAGTTTAATGGAGGTTAGTTGCTTGTGATATTCAACTTAAATATTTGGATTTATTTAAATTAAATGAGAAGATAAAGAACATTAGAGATTTAATTAAATATTTGGATTTATTCAATTAAATTAAGGAACTTTAGGAGAATAATTAAATAAAATTAATTTATTTAATTAAAGAGATAACTTTAGGAGATTAATTAAATGAACTTGATTTAAAGAGACAAATATGATGATAAAGATTTGTTTATTTAATTAAAAGAGGAATTTAATCAAATAAGGATTATTTAATTAAATACTTAGCAAAGAGGATGATTAAAGAAGAATTGGTGTTAGTAAGTCGGAATCAAGCATGCATTATTAATCAGGATAATTTACATGTCTACATTTTTCCCCTCTTTGAAGCAATGTACCTACTACGTTGGTTCAAATAATAAACTTTCTGAGATCATTATTGAAAAATTTTATGATTTTTTCGAATGCCTCAGCGAAAAGAAGTATACTAGTACATTGCCCCCTCGAGAGATCGAGCGAAAAATTTTATTTGAAGGTTGATCTCGTGACAAAGAAGTTCAAGATGGATATATGGATGGTTATGATAATGATGCAAATGAGATGGTTTCAAGATGCTTAGAATAACCAATCTATATTATTCTAAACAATTTAAAATGATGATGTATTATATTTGAGATAGATGATGTGATGATGGCTATATGATTATGCAATGGATGTTTTATGTAAATGTATGATTTATGAGATGCTTAGACTAATAGATCTATATTATGCGATGTTGAAAATGCAATGCATGTTCAATGATATGCAGCATGTTGATGGTTTGCAGATGCAGGATGGATGCATTGGTGATGATGATTAACTACTCCTAGCATGATGTTAGCATGGAAGAAAGAAGAAATAAGTTGAAGACAAGAGGATCCAACAAGTCCATGATCTACAAGACTTTATTAGAGATGATTATGAGAGATGGATGATTTTCTTATCAGGAATTGGGACTTTTAAAGGGCTACTTACCTTATGTTTGATAATACACATAGGTACGATGCATCAAGGTATAAAGAACTAGGATGGCATTGTATCTAGTGAGATGGACTTTGAATTGACAAGAAAATAGGAGTAATCCTATTCACACTTGGCATACAAAACCTTATTTAAAATGTAGTTCAGATATTCCAAACATCTCTAACCAAAACATAGAAAGGCAAGCCTTCTTATGAGGTCAACAAGACACCTAGAACATCCTCGCTACATCCAAACAAAGAACGCGTGACCAAGTTATATTACAAGAATATCCAACAAGCACAACATATAAAAGATAATGATCATTGCCCCATTCCTTTCTCTCCAAATCTTTCATTTAGACATCATTGAAAGATCCTTGGAATGAGCGCAATAAGATAAATCCAACAAGATAAAATCAAGTAAACAAACAAGCTAATGTTCTTCATACTGCTAGCCAAGACTAAACTACGGTGATGCCTGATGTTGATGTCCATTGTAGGAAGGATGCATCCTAGAACATGATGTTATCAGATGATGATTTGGGACTGATTGGATGATAGGCTATTGACACAAAGAGTTGACCAACTTGTTTACGTACTGACCTAGACTTGAGACCTTGACGTTTGAGTTTTCACTTTTAAACTGCTAGACTTGATTCTGACTATTTCACCAAAGGTTGAGGATGACAATTGTTTTATTATGAGTGGATATTTATTGCGGGTGAAAGCAAGATGAGACGGGTTGATTTTTTGGGTTTTTGAATGTTTTTGATGTTTTTGAGATGTTTTGAGGTTCTTTTTGGGTTTTATGAGATTTTATGAATGTTTTTGGATTTTGTGTTTTTTTGAATGTTTTTGTATTTTGTGTCATGGGGGATGATGAAAGATTATCCTTTCCTATGTTTAGGCTTAGAGATGACCTACTTTGGATTCCATGTTTTTGATGTTTTTTTTGACTTTTTGACCTATTTTTGGATTTTTGCATGATTTTGACGATTTAGATATGGATGTGTGTGATGATATTAGTGCCCTGTTTTGGGATTTTGTTGTAAGCCAAGCTAGGGTTGATTGATCAAGTTGATGGATTGATGATGATAACATTCTTGAGGATACACAACAATGCAAGGATAGTATTAAGCAACAGAAGGATTAGGATGGATATCCTGAGATGATGAAAGATTGATTGGATTTGATTGATGAGGATTGTGAAGTTCGATTTGGAACAAAATATGTTTTGAATGATTTGATACGACATTGAAGTACAAATTAGATGCAACTAATATTGATTGTTTGGTTGATGTTCGATGAAAGATAAATCTTGATAAGGAACATCTTCTTGTCAAAATGTGTCGTGGGCTAGTGATTTGGATTCTTGCTCACAAGTGCTTTGACCAATTTTATTTTATGTTTTTTAATGTTCAGATCACCACATAAGTTGGAAGATATAGATCAAGATTTATTGTCGAAGTATGATGTAAATATCTACCCCCAATTTCTAGCAATGTGTGGAATGCCATGGATGGATACCTTGATAGGTGTGTGGATGGATGGATATGGTAAGCATGCAAAGGATGCCAAAGATTATCTTGCAATAAGATAAGGTGTTTGAATAAATAATTCTCATTGGATAATGCTTCATGGCTCAGATAATTTTGGGTAGGATAGGATCAATGAAAATGACCCATTTCAAGATGTTTACCATTAGCAAGTGTAAAGTGTGCACCAAAATTTGTCAAGACCAAGATAATGTAGATAGATGGCAATGGGTTGGATAAATGGTTCATGGATGAATGGATTTATTATGGATAAGATGGATGGAATGCTAGATTTATTATGGATGGCATGAGATGCTTTCACCTGTACTAGCACATGCAGGTGCTCGGTTCTACACATGACACCTATTTTCCAGGTTTTCATCATGATACTTGTCCAAAGCGCTACCGATACCCTGCCTGAAGAATTTTTTTTTCTAAGATACGTGCACTTGAATGTAACTTTTCAGATTCCTAATCTACTTTATTGATACTAGAGTTAACTTTGTCTTTTTGTGTGCATTGCGATAGAATGCCTTATGAATCCTTATGACAAAGGGTTTGCATGAATACATGGTCAATATGAGAATCAGATATTATGCATGAGGGAGTGGATATTGGAGTGTGATTAGGGATAGGAGATGGATTGGTTGATAGTTTGGAATCTTTGACTCTCCAAACTTGGGAAGATGAGCAATGATGAATGGATACAGAAGTGTGTGTGGAATTAGGACCAACTGCTTGATATAATTTTTATGTTGCTTGAGAAGCCTACTTTTTCCTTTGTGGACATCTTTGATGGATACTTTTCCCTTTTTTATTTTTCCCCATAGTTTCTTTGACTGATGGAGTTTGATAGGGATAATCTTTCTTTGTATTTTTTAGTATCCATGTGTATTTGATTTGTCCACTTTGCTTCTTTGCTTCTTTTGATTTGATAATGTTCTTCTTTCTTTGATTCACATCCTTCTTTCGATGTTGGTCCCAATTCGTGGATAGAGTGATGGGTGAATGAAGATTCATGGTGTGGATGGTTGTAGTATTGGCATCAATTTCATCATAAGGATTCTTCATGCTCCCTATGTTAATGTTTTCTTGAGACATAGTTGCCCCCAGTATGGTGGTAGTAACACTTTTTTTTTGATTTTTCTTGTTTTGAGATGTCTTGTTCAATAATCATTCTCTGATAAATGACCACTGTAGATGGAATTATTTCAATTTGATACCTTGACTCCAGAATATCTTGTTCTATCTGACCTGTTTCCTTGAGTGGATAATGTTGGATATCTTCATACATGATGTCCTCAGTCTGAATTTGGGATATATCTAATCCTAATGTTGACAACTCAGTTTGATTGTAGGAATCAATAACCTACTTTTTTTGTGTAATAATGTTAGGAGTAAAGGAATCCTATTCTGAATGAAGATCATCTATGTGTCCATCCAAAGAAATCATCTCATGGGTAGATGGAGGGGTATGTGCTATGTGGATATTATCATCTTGTATAGATAGGAGAGTGTCCATTAGATCATTGTAGTAGCTTGGAGATACAAGTTCTTGAGCTTGAATGATTTGGGAATTGCTTTTGACATGCTTTGGATCAAGTTCCTGATATGTGTCAATTTTGAAGGATGGATTGCTTATAAAGGGTTCTTGGATATCTTCATTAGGCATGGGAAGTGGTTCAATGTCCTCTTGATCTTTGAGTGGACTTGGATCAAATGTTGAGTTGAGGATTCCTTCAGTATCTATAACCATGAGGTCAAAGGATGTCAATATGTCTTGGGAAGGACCATTGCTAGACTTTGGTGAAAGATGTTGATCATGCTTTGGAATAAATCCTTGAGATATGTCCTCTAACTCATTAGATAATGAAGATAAATTTTCAACATTATCATTGGTCGATGGATCATGGATTATGTCAATAGGATCAAATAACTCTAACACTCCTTGAAATAGATCACTAAAAATTGTCTCTTTATGTATGGTGAGTTGGTCATCGGATGAGTTGGAAACATCTTCAATGTGCTCATTGATGGATAGGTCTTGATCATTGTTTTCAATAATTGTGGTGGAGAGATTGTCAATGCTATCATTTTCCCCAATAGTGATTATGTTTTGATTAATAAGGTCTTGGATGATGTTTTTTAGTTGAATACAATCTGATGTTGTCTGTCCCTTTATTTTGTGAAAATCACAAAGGTGATTTTCATTGTACCATGGTGGTTTCACTAAGGGCTCTTGATAGTTTTCATAGGTGGGAATTGTGATGAGTTTTTCCTACACCAATTGTTGCATGATCAATTCGATTGGTTTCCCAAGTGGTGTGTATTTTTCGTTTGTTACCTTGTGAGACTTGTACTTTAAATTGACCTTGTGGTGATTGATTTTGGAGTTGTGGTGATTGATATTTGAGATGTGGTGATTGATCTTCAAGATTTGGGGGTTGGGTTTTCTGTTGAGGTTGTTGATCTTGATATCCAACCTCTTGATATTGGAGATGTTGTTCTTGATGTGGTTGTGGAGACAACTCAATGCTTTGATAACATGGTTTAACCAATGGAAGAGTGTATTGATTTTGGGGTGGAGATGTCTCTTGGCACAATGACTCAATTATTTTGGCAAGTGAAACAATTTAATCTCACAAAATTTGATCTTGATTTTGATCTTGGCACCCTTGATATAGTTGATTTTGTATTTGTTCAAGCAGATTTGGAATGCATACTTGTGGTGTTTGCATGGGATCATGGACGAATTGTTTTTGGACAATGTTATGATTTGGGATGATGTTTAGATTTGGCATTATAGGTTGAAATTGAACATTGTTGTGGTTGGGAATCACATTGCCTTGATTTAGGTAACTTTGATTTTGCATGGTGTTCCTTGACTTGGATTAGTGTATGGAGTCATTAACATATTGTTTGGACTTTGAATTTTTTTTTTTATGATTTGCAAACATATCTATGACAAATTTTACCAAGGGTCAATTTGAAATGTTCATTTTTGGTAAACTTGTACTTGGTATATTCACTTTCGACATGTATGGATTTGGTGGGATAATTTTTTTTTTGTTGAAGACTCATGCATTGATTGTTTGGTTGATAGATTTTTAGGTTTGGAATTTGATTTAAATCTACCATAGGGAAAGGTTTTCCAAAATTTAGATTGGGAATACTCACATTTTTTGTACCATTGAGGTTTGTAGGAGATAATGGTCCCATGTATGGATTGTATAAATGTGAGTTTTGATAATCCATTGGTTTTGTATGGATTTGAAAGTTTGGTTGATTTGGATTAAGTTCATGATGTATGGAGCAAGTTTATATTCCATGTTCCTCTTGTGTTTTGACCTTGTTGCAAAAGTGAACCTCTAAGGATTTTAGGACCAATGATGAGATGAAGAATGAAAGGGGTGAATGATATGGGTGTCAATCTTTTTAGGAACTTTGGATGAATGCTAGACTTTAGGATGTGTGATTGGATAATGAGCTTGTAAACTCTAAGATGTTAGATGTGATCTTAGGATGAACTTTTTCAAAAGGGTGATAATTTAACTAAGTGTGTGAGGAAGGATTCATCAACATATACCTAATTAAATAGATGATTTTGATTAGGTTTAGGGATGTACCCAAGTCTAAACAATGATGTTTCCAAAGCTCTTAAAGTTGCTTGGTGGGATGAATTTTGATAGATGTTTGGGATGCATGAAGTGTTTGATTTGATCCTATATAAACCTAAGAAGAACATTGTTTACAAGACCAAGATAGTGAAGAACATGCTTTATCCTATGAGTAATTCAAACTAAAAGACAAATGTTTGCATGGAAAACCATATGACCAAAAGAGACCAAGCACATGTGTGGGGTTGAATTTGAGTTAGTATTGATTAATGACTTGATTTTACCACAAACACTTTCTTGATTAGGTTTTCAAACTAAATTTCTAATGTCCCAATTTTCTTATCATCCCACAGTTTATTACGTGGAAATCAAGGAAATTTTTTCCTATTGTTGAATTTAGTAAGAAAATTGAGATATAAATTCAAATTCTTAGAAACCTCTAAGGATAGAATCCCTAGGGTAAGTAATAACACTTGAATTTTTTCAATGGTATTTGCTCCCTAAAGGGTTTGAAATTCGATGATGATGTTGAATGTTTGTTTTCCAATGTTTATGATCAAACAAATTGTTTCGATTCTAGGAACATGCACAACCCTATGGATATGAAAGATAGTATTTGTTGAGTTCCCACTTGGATAAATCTATCTATGCCTACTCTTAGCGGATGATTAGATGGTTGACCACATAGGCTGCCCCTTATAGTGCACTCACTTCTTAGGTTATCCAAGCATCGGTACCCATGAAACTCCCATGGCATACTTCTCATCTCTACTAAGAGCAGTAAAAATGTGGGATGGCTTCAGAACGCTCATTCTTGCACCAACAAATAGATCACAGATTTTGGCCTTTCTAAACATAGGTTCTAGTAGGAGCATTTTATTCATGGGGAATCATCCATGTGGTGAGAGACCATTGCTTCCCTTCTCATCGGAACAATCCTTGTGATACTTTCCTTTCCTCAAGTACCCACACTTATATACCTGTTGGAAGTCGCTTGGATTTAGCGTGTTCTCGGTTGGGTCGTTCCCTTGGGTTATTACATTTTCGCTCAAGGAAGGCCCTCTAAGATAACAAAAAAGTGTGCAAACACATCCGTAGTTCAATTGATCTTTGTTGAGAAACAAAGAGAGAACACACACGATATGTTCCACTCACACTCACAAGATTTGTCAATTTTAAACTCAAACCGAAATGTGGAGGAAATCTTTTTGACAACTTAATATCAAAAAAATAATTTTGATTCTAAAGATCACCGTAAGGCATGAGAGAAGCGCATATGTCTTTTAGATGATATTACTTTGTGAAAAAGATTACAAAACACCAAATGCACATGTTCATTTTAATTTCCAAAGGAAAAATTGAGTTCTTTTTAAAGCACCAACACGAAGTGTGAATTTTTTTGTTCAATTTTAACCCAAAATAAAAGTCTAATGAGTTTATAAGGTTCAATTTTAGCCCAAATTTGAAAAAACAATGATCTAGTTGGGCTAAAACAGAAAAAAAAAGAAAAAAAAAACGGGAAATGGACGCTCTAAACCATTACAATAAGCATTCAAAAATGTTGTTTTCCAAGTTAAATGCCCACTTTTCGATTCAAATCTTGCTATTTGATTCTCACATGAGAGAGAGCACCAATGTTTCTTGATGCAAACCCCCTCCTGTCCTGCAAAGTTTTTGTAAAAAAAAAAACAATGTTTAGAAGCATGAAAAAACTAATTACTAGACAACTCTTATAAGTAGCTATTTGATTAAATGACAACTTAATAAAGTCTTTGAAATAAAAATTTCAACCAAATTAACAGGATCTTTGCACCCTCTCGGATCCTCTCAATGCTGTGTACAAATATTATAACAATTCAAGTTATTCAATGCAAAATCTGAGAGGATGGTGTTGATATCCATGGCAAGTGAGGGTGTAATAAATGAATGTCACCTCTGCCCCTTTGTGAAGCTATCGATCCTTGTGCCAATGTAGAAGCTAGAGTGGAAAGTGATGATGGGACACATTTCTATTTCTCTATTGCACATAAATCTGTCACTGGACTAGAAAGATCTCTATCCTATCTCACAAATAGATAGATTAATAGTAAAAAATTGGAAACCAAGGCACTATATAGACAATTTATCATAGGGTTGATAGAGGCTCATAATGGCAACAAAAGTGATAGCTCATGGTGGGCTAGGAAATACGAAACAATTACTTTTGTGGTTAATTTTCTCCCAACAACTATGAGTTCCTCGTGGTAGATATGAAGAAAAACCTATAGAAGATTGATTCTTCCCATTGACCTACCATCAAAATTTAATGGTGCTCAGAACACTATATGAAGATAATGATGCAAAAAAAAATGGCGTTATTTAATGACAAAGCTTAAGAGCATTAGCGTAGTAGACTCTCAGGAAAAGTGATGGCTCCTTCCTATCACAATAGTGGTTGATGGATGTTTCCTTGGTCTCTCCCTATCTATCACCAAGTACCTGTGCATTGTTTGGTCAACATCGAATATCCTAAAGATAAAACTACTCCTTATAATGTGAATAAATTACAATGTGGATATCATAAAGAAAGAAAATCCTTCACATATTATGCACATCACAATGCTCTGTAGATTGTTCACAAACACTAAGTAGTAATAAACAATGATAAACAGTGATTCTTCTACATACCATGACCTCATAATTACAAGCATTCACTTCAGAGAAAGAAAAGAAGCCAGATAAATTAAAAAAAAGGCCTAGAATGAGTGAAAGGCATGGCAAAGAAGGATATATTTAGGAGTGATAAGAGATTGTCAAAAGTAATTTGAATAGAAGATTCAGCGTGAGATCTTTTTGCTGCCTATATGCTAATGACCTTTCACTTCTTCAACTTAGTGAGCAGCAACTTTAGATTAAAGATTCGATGAGGGTTTTTTTGAAAATTACGACCAAGATCCTAATATGCACACAACCTATAAATAATTAGTGTTTAAAAAATTTCAAATGTGGAGAACTAAACAAACAAAAAAAGAGAAATATTTCAAAGGATTGGGTTATCATGTATAGGCTACAGCCAAAGATCACTAGCATTTCGAATCAAGTATCAACTGCAAAATAGATAATCCTATCAAATTATTGTTCAATAATGAGTGCTATCAACGTTTGCAAAGAGAATCACTGATTTTTGGGTATGTTGATTCTCTAATGAGTATTTGCATTGTTTCATAATGAAAAAAATTGACTATGACTATGCACTTCACAAGCTATTTAATGTGCTTCCAAAAAAATTTATGTTTGTGCAACTTAGAGTAGTTGTGTCATATCTGTAACGAAGCATGGGAGAGCTCGATTTTAGAGAAAACAATTAAAAGCACTATGTGAATCCCTGTTGGCAAAAAAATACATAACTTATTTTTTTCAATATTGATTGAAAATCAGAGATGATTCAGAAAGTAATATTGAAAGATAATCAACTTCAACAAATTGCATCAAAGATTGAATTCAAAAGAAAAGGTATGCTGCAAATGAGCTATAGAGAACTAAACAAAAAAAAATGAGAACTCCCCTTGCCTAGAGAAAACGTCAATCCAAGACACAAAAGAAAAGGAATCAAATAAAACACTAGAGAATTTGCTTTGCCATAAAGAAAATAAAACAAATAACAGTTAGATGATTCTTTGCCATTTCGATGGATAATTAGAGAATATGCAAACTCTGAAAGATGCAACATACAAGCTCCATAAAATTTTTTGGACAAAGCTCCATCAAAGCATTACCCCACGGTGGGCGCCAAAAATGTGAGAGGTCAACCTGCAATCACTAGCAATAAATATTTTTTTCTAAATTAGCCATTGTCAAAACTCAAATAAACCACTTTGTATAAAATTCATTTGAACACAAGAATAATGGAAACAAAGCAAAAAGAAAACAAAACACAATGAAACATTATTCTAATGATCAAACCAACATCTAATAGGGGGATTGGTGCTTCTTTGATGTAGAAAGAAGCCCTTTCCCAATCCCTTGATAAACTCTTGATGATGGAGATGTGTGATTCTTGACTATAATGAAATTGCTATGGATTGTGGATGCAAATGCCTAAAATTTTTGTGTCCCCAAAATGAGAAGAATAACCTCTTATTTATAGATGAGATTGAGAGAAGAAGAGGCAAAATGGAGGAATGTGGGACTAATCTTCAACCAATGGCCAAATGCCACTTGTCAAGATGTGAGAGGAGGAAGCTTGAGCACATTTTGGTCATTGTGCATGATAAATGCTATTAGGTGGATTTGAAATTTGAAAGTTGCCTTGTTGGAGGGAGAAAAAAGAGTCTTAAATGCCAAGTTGGAGACATGTAAGAGAGGAGTTAAATGCTTTGTTGGAAGGAAAAATCCCATTTGGAGGGTTTTTCAAATTTGGAAAAATATTCTCCTTTTATGCCATGTTGAGAGAAAATAGGGATTTAATAAATCAATTAAATGTATTTTCATGTGCAAGTGGTAAAAGCTAGAGGATTGGAGGATTAAATTAGCATTAATTATGATTTGATTAATTTTAATGGAGGCTAGTTGATTGTGACATTCAACTTAAATATTTGGATTTATTTAAATTAAATGAGAAGATAAAGAACATTAGAGATTTAATTAAATATTTGGATTTATTCAATTAAATAAAGACACTTTAGGAGAATAATTAAATAAAATTGATTTATTTAATTAAAGAGATAACTTTAGGAGATTAATTAAATGAACTTGATTTAAATAGATGAATATGATGATAAAGATTAGTTTATTCAATTAAAAGAGGGATTTGATGAATTTAATGAAATAAGAATTATTTAATTAAATACTTAGCAAAGAGGATGATTAAAGAAGAACTGGTGTTAGTAAGTCAGAATCGAGCATGCATTATTAATCAGGATAATTTACGTGTCTACACAAACTAAAGTTTGAAGGTGATCATGAAACACCCCATAGGAAGGGATTTAAAAGCGGTAAAAATGATAATTGATGATTTTTTAAGGGAAGTAGAGTGCTATAGGGTAAACATGGATATCATATCATGGTTTGTGGCTTCCCTCCTGAACTTAAGAGAACAAAAGGAGGTGGTGGGAGTTCTAATGGAAAAATTATTCAAAAAACACAATCTAGGTGGGCTCAAGGCTGCTTTAGAAATAGAAAGCTTTGTTTTGGCATTCCAATGTCGCTCGACATCCAACACTTGCATGAGGAGGGTGTTGTAGTGGAATGGTTTCCCTTCCTTAGAAACTTCTTCATGGTGTCAATAAATCAACATCAAGCTCTAACACATATGGAAAATTGCTTCCTAAAAAAGGTAAAAAATTTTGAGCCGATGTCAGATCTCTAATGTATTGTGGATTTTGACACCACCTCTCTAGTTGTATGAGAAATTCATCCTACCCCTACATAAAAAATGTCCTCTCTCTAGCTTTCTCACACTTTTTGATTGATACAGGAGCATCCAGTGGTGTAAGGGCAATCCTGCATCACCCAAAAATATCTTTACTTTATTTTAGCTTTTTGTAGATGTTTTTGCATTTCTAGATACCCTTTTCATCGAATAAGAATTCCCAACTTTTAGAACTGCTATTTTTAGCAGGTGTGAATTTGAAGGAATGAGGAGGAAAAAATTTAAGGGAAGCTTCAGGATAGAAAAATAAACACTTTGGTGAAAGAATCAGGTCAAGATCATTTCCAGTTTGAAAGTTATTCAAGTTTCAGTTTCCGCTTTTTGCCTTGAAATTTTTTTCGAGTCTAGTTTGAGGCACTAAACGGTCCTGTACGGGCCCAAAAATCGTTAGAACTAGCATAGAAGGTTCTTAATAGATTTACGCCAGGAATCTCCCAGCGATTCAGCGGTTTGTCAAATGGAGTCCGGATCAAAGTTATGCCTCGAAGTTGGTGCATTTTTCAAAATGTGCTACTTTTTAATGTGGATTTTAAAATTTGAATTTCAAATTGTAATTTTCGATGCCAAACCGCTAAAACTCATAATTCGAATGTTGTTTTTGGCTCCAAACCGAAAAGGAGTTATTTATAGGCTAGTTTCTAATTTTTGTGTAGCTTTTTGGAGGAAAGAGTGCATACTGAGAAAAGGGAACTTCTGTAATTTTTTATAGGGGTATGCATTGTAAAACTCGAGGATATGGGATCCTCTGCATGTAAGCATTTCATTATTCTGAATACAATAATATTCTCTGGTTTTTGTGTGTGATATTCTATGTCTCAGGTTAGCACCCTCATCATTGATTCAAGGATTCCATTCTTTTTTGGCCTCCTCTTGTCAAGCAACTGGTAATTGGAGCATTGGGTTATGTTTTGGCCCCTCATTCGTATATATATTTTGTAAAATTTTTGTAAAGAATTTATGCTCTATATATGTAATTTTGAACTTTTATAATATTAATAATATTCAGGGTTTTGCCTTTATCAAAAAAAGACTTTTGCATCAACTTTTTAAATTTCCTTACCTCCAATAGTCTCAACTAGGATATAAAGGCTGATTGAGATTCAATTAAATAAAATATTACATAAAATATGACAACAAAAATAGATGAGAATTTCTAATAGTGAAGATACATTAAAATCATTCTTGAAGTGATTTATTTATTTATTTATACTAACCACAAGATTTATTTCTTGCCATTAAAAAATCATATACAAAATTGTAACCTTCTTCTATGATTGGTTTGTATAAACCCTTTAAATTACTAAAATGAATCCAATAAAGTATAGAATTATATAGTTTGTCAAATTCAGAAAATGACCTTATCAATATGAACCTTTTAAAATACTTTATTGAAAAATAAAATTTCAACTAATTGGATGAATTAAATAAAAGAAAAACCTACAGTTTTTATAAATACAAAAAAATTACAAATATTAAAAATGTAGAACTACACTTAAAAATAGTAATAAGTAATTAAATATAACCAAGAACCACTAAGTATATAAACATTAAAAGATAACAGTTTCCACTGACAATTTGCTTAAGAGAAAGGGTAGCTTAAAAATATATCAACCTACTCTAGCTAGATTATGCGCACCATGTGCATGTGTCAATCAAGATAGTCTCTATTATTGCATAAAAGATTATGCACCACTACTTTTGCTGACAAGTGCATCCCTTCAATTGCAATTGGGAGCAACGAGTTGACTCCACAACAAGATAGCTTTTTCTACAGTAGAAAATTTAGTTGCTTTTAAGATGCCTCCTTTCTTCTTCCTCAACATTCATTTCTGTGTCCAAGTTTCTCTTTGCTCTGCATGTGCTGTGCAGGCATTTTCACTGCCTTATTAGTTTGAGTTTCTCTACATGTGAATAGCAATAGAAACAAAGTAAACAAAATGGTGAGGGGTAAGATTGAAATGAAGACTATTGAGAACCATATCAGCAGGCAGGTAACCTTCTCCAAGAGGAGAAAAGGACTCTTCAAGAAAGCAAATGAGCTTTCTGTTTTATGCGATGCACAAGTTGCTGTCATAGTTTTTTCCAGCACTGGGAAACTTTTTGAGAATACAAGCTCCAGGTTAGTTGGGTTTAGTTTTCTTAATTTAATTTATTTCATCATATTGATCTGTCTTCTGTCATTTAGATGATCTATTTTATTTGTGTGCATATTGTTATCTAACTAATTGATTGAGTTTTACAATGGTATTTTCTATCTCATTCTCATATATAATATTTTATCAGAACACAATATTTTGCTACCATGGTTAGGTGATAGGTTATATTTAAGGATCTATTTTACACATCTTAACTAATGTTTAATCAATTTCCACCTTGTGTAGTGGCTTGGCTTGGAAAATAGGATATAGTTAAACAATCTATTAAGATATAGCTATGATCTGTAACTAATTTTTATTATAATCCATGAATCAGGTCAGCAGATCTATTTCCCTTTCTGGATCTGTCTTACCGCTTAATCTGTATCTGTTAGTAAGATCATTCTAGCATAAATCAGGCCAATTGACTTTATTTCCCTGTTTGCCTGTCGATCTACTTATTGTGTATCCGCTAGTAAGATCATTCTAATATAAATAAGGCCAATGTATTTTATTTTCTCTTCTGACTTTCTGTCGGCTTATTGTGAATCTGCTAATATGATCTTTCTAGTACAAGTATTCAGACAAGAGGACGACTATATTAATTAAAAAATCTAGATTTTTTATATATCATTTTTAACCAGGACAAAATTAACATACATACATAGATCAAGGCCTAGACATTTTCATAATAAAATGTATGCAAAATTTTATAAGGATTATCAAATAAAAGAGGATATTTTAGATAGATTGTCAGAATTCATATAAAAAGATTATTATACATATAATTTTACATATACTAAGAATGTCTTAATATTTTAAGAACATTTTTGAAAAATTAATTGTCATAAAAAAATTTAAATAATAAGTTCTTTAAAACATTATTATAAAAATTATGATTTATTGTTTACAACATTTTGATGGGGGCTCACATAAGATGAAATAGATACCAAAATATTCTTGCACAGTTTTATCCAAGAGTTTTACCCAACTTATTAGAATAGACTGTGAAAACCTAATGCTTCTAGACCTAACACAAAACCCACCTTATAAGAATAGAATATGAAAACCTAATGCTTCTAAACCTAACCCATTTTGTCCACAAGTTTAGATTTAAATCTCTTTTCAAATTGAAACAGAACAGATTGTATTTCCTTGTTCTTAGGTTTTATAGTTTGCACTGTAATACATTATCAAATGAGAAGTGACTAATTAATCTTGTGATGGAACCTGCTAAAAGCATGAAAAGCATTTTAGAGAGTTACTCTAGAGTTTCAGGGCTTCAACTCTTCCAAAATGAAAATGAGGTAAGAAATTAATGAAAGAAAAAATAATTCTACAAACTTTGTCAGAAGTATCAATTTTATCTTGATACTACAATGCATTTTTATGATGCATTTTATGTCTGTGTGCATTTTCTTTGATAAAAGCAGCATATGCTATGTCAATTTGCAACATACAAAAGGGAAAATGAGAAGCTTCATGCAAAACTAAGGTAATATTTATCAAGTTCAAATATTAGGGTTTTCTTATTTATGATGCATTTAAATGTAATAGTAGTTCTTACTAGATCCTCTCTTGTGCAGGCATCTGCAAGGTGAGGATTTGGAGTTAGTGCCACTAAACGAACTGGATCACCTCCAACAAACCCTTGAACTTGCAAAAAAGAAAGTTAGAGACAGAAAGGTAAGTTTAGAAGAGAAATTACTTCCCTCGCCATATCTCTTCATCTTAGTAAATGATGGGTTTCCACTGAAAAATTATAATTTATTAATTTTTTATTTTTTTAAAATTATAATATGTAAAATAATTAACATATACAATAGTATTAAATTCTCAGAACGGATATGATTATTTATTTGTTATGAATTAGTTATCTGAAATTTCAACAAAATATTAGTATTTTACAATTTTAGAATATTGAAGTTATATATATTGTATTTCTAAAGTTTACTAAAAATTTAAGATTTTAAATTTAACTGTGTAAGATTCATTTTCATATCAATATTTTAATACCATTTCCTAATTCATCATTGAAATGAGAGACAGATTTAATAAAATAAAAATCTGTAAAAAATTGAATTTGTTTAAATTTTTGATAATTTCAAGAGTGTGATATTTTGAAGATATACAAAACAGGTTGATCAATTGGAGTACCAATGTAACCACACAAAAAAGAAGGTAGGCATAATATTTTTATCCTGCAATACCTTAATCTATTTATTTTTTCACTTTATTTAATTTTCAATATATGTAAGTAATAAATTATGATTCATGTTCTATGTTTAGGTTGTTGGATTGGAACAACAATTTACTTTTCTCAATCAAAAGGTGAGTATTAAATCAATTTAATAAAGGTTGGAATGTTAAGGTTTACACAATAAAATCACTTTGGTGACTTGTAGTTTACTTTTATTATTATTTAATAATTGATTACATTTTCTTTAATTGATAGTTTAAAAAATTATATTTGAAATGCTCTATAAAAGCAATATTATAACACATTTATTATTATCATTTTACATTTTATACTTCTTTAATGTGAATGTTCTTAATTTTTTCAATAATAATGTTATTTAAAAATACCCAATAATTATTTTAATGTACAGTAACAAGATACTAAATGAAACACAAAACATGTTTTCCAATTCTTCTTCCATATTGTACATGTTATATATTTAATTGAATGTTAATCTTTAATTACCCAGAGATTTATTATCAATTACATAAGGGGTGAACTGCTCAGTCAATTGTTGTCTATTTCATGTATTTATGTAAGTTGTTGTTTTGTAATAATGAAACACAAGGTAGAATTTCTAATCAACTCATAAAAATTGTGACCCAACAACTGCTTTTCTTGATTTGTGAAGGTTGTTGAAAACCAATATGGCTATGGCCAGGTATTCTGTGGAGCAGAAGATGTGAATCCTGTTGACAATGCCCTTTATCTACCGGAAATTCGTGTGCAGCCAATCCAGCCCAATTTGCAGCAGTGAATATTAAATAAAAACAAATGGTTGATTTCTGGGTAACATCCAGGCCAGAATACAGCTTTGAATAGATAGGATGAATTGTTTTGAGTGCTAGAAATAGTATATTATATATTTGACTTTGTGGTTATGTATTAATGTTTTATTAATATTGATGAATAATATAATTAATGTGTATGGTATATTTTTGTTTATTTATTTTATTTAGCATTTTATTATTGTACAATGTATATTTATATTTCTGTCATACTAAGATATATTTATATTAGATTTATATTTTTGTCATACTAAGATATATTTATATTAGAATTATTTGTATAAAATTGTTGTATTATCAGTTTGTATTCAATATTCATAGTTTCGTCTATGAATGCTTTTGTGCATGCAATATATTTATTGATGGTCTTCAGTTTAGCAAGATGGTGTATTGTTGGAGAAGTCCTAAATCTTCAAATTATTCTCTTGTTGAATTAGGTGTCAGTTATGTGTAAAATTGTCATTCAATGTTTTGGTAAGCAAGATAATGAGAAGTTTTTGTAATCAGGATAATTTGTAATCCAAATTTTTGATAACTATGACACTACAAAGATTTGATAGAGGTGATTTGGTTTAAAGGACAATAAGAATTATTAGCAGTCAAGACAATGAAGGTGATTTGGTAAGAAGTTTTTGTAGCTAAGATAGTGAAGATGATTTGATAACTAGAACAATTATGTTTTGGTAGTCACAATAAGTGAAGAAAGAACAATTTTAATAACCAAGAAATTGAAGTTTCAATAGCCATAATAAGTGAAGGAGAATTTTTTTTGATAAACAAGACAATGAAGGTTTGGTAGCCATAGTAGGTGAAAGAATAACATTTTTGGTGAATTATTAAGAGTACCATAATTCAACATGTGGTTGTTTGGACAACTGTGTTTGTCTGGACTGGTGTCTTTGTCTTATTCTAACTTTTGGTATCCCAACCTCAATAAAAAATCTGATGTAATTAAGAAAGAAAATATAATTAATTTATAATTATATATTAATATTTATTAATAATATATTAGATAAATAATAATTAAATTTCATTAAAAAAGTAGTAAAAATAAAATAAAATCCTTTTATAAAATTTTACATAATACAATCAATTAATCTCCAATAATTATTTTTATATCTATTTTATATTATTTATACAAATAATTTTTAATTATTACTTCTGCACATTTAATCTTAATCCTACATTTTATTAGTACCATAATTCTTTCCTGTGTAATAAAGAAGTCATCTTTTTAATAATGCTTGTTGCCTACCATCATTAAATAGCACATTACTATGAATAATTTTAAATATAAACTCAAGGAGGGATTAAAAGCAGTGAGAAGCACAGATTTCATTGCAGGCATTTAGCATTTACAGAAAACAGGTGAGGAGGGGGTGTTCTAGTTTTCCAGTGTGGTGGAGCCCAACAGACAATCATTCAGTACCCACATCATGTTAAATCATTCTTCCACACCTGCTCCTTTGTTAGATACCTTTACCATTAGTGACGTGGCCATATATCCTTCCAACTCCAAAGTGCAGTAGATATAGGTTGTATGTCTTGTGGATTCTGCAACAGCCTATGTGGACAAATAATACTGGGTCATGATCCTTCAAATGCTATATATACCCCATAGCTATAACAGCTACCATTTTTATGGGTGAGGAGGAGGACAGTAGACAAAATAAAGTAATTTATAAAACTATTCAAATACCTTTCTTTCTTAAAAAGTTGGTAGTATTGATATAATTAGGTATATATATGGAATATAAATTATAAATGAATAAGTTTACATATCTAAATACATTTATTCAACTTAAATTTAATATAAATATTAATATCTTTTTTAGATTGGTGTGTATAAGATATTTATACTAGTTTATATATAATTGTAATGATGAGATATTTAATTTTGTGTTTATTTAATTTTTTTTATATAATTTTATTTTAATAAATAATATAATTATTTGTAAAGTAGAACTCATTTTTTAAAACTTTGCTTATTATTATTTATGGATATTCTAATGTATTATATCTTGTTTCATTTATGTTCTCACTCATCACATATATCATTTCCCTTATGCTTCAATATAAGTTACCAACCTAAATCTCCTTGCTCCATCATCTTTGTGCATTCCTATGGGTGTAGGATTAATATGTAATGTATCATGTTTTTTTTTTTTTTGTATGCCTATCATTGATCTTTGATTTTTTTCCATTACTTTTATAATTGATAATATTTTTATTAATGTTTTGTATTGGCATCTATATTTATAACCATATATTTTGGGATGCATATGCTATATCTTTATATATTTGAATTAATATAGTGTTTCAACTTCAATAATTTAACTATATATATCATAGGATAACTATTATATTTAGCTTAACATTACGGACTATTATATATTTTTACATCTTAATGTCTAGGTCATGCTATTTGTAGATGATATCTAGGTAATGTAATGATTTATTATTATTTCATTTGGATATTGTTCTATTTTGGGTGTTTTGTGTGCTCCTTAATCTATTCCTATATGCTGTAGGTATGCCAAATGTTTCGCCTAAGTGTCCAAGCACATATTTTTTTCCAACAATGGCAAAATAAAAAAAGGTGGAAATAAATAAAATGTGCTTTTTTAACCTCAATCTTAGTCAATTCAAGTGTGATATGAGTCATGTGAAATCTATAAAATGAATGCATCATTTGCATGTGCATTTATTTATTTTTCAAATTGTGTATTTGTCATGTTTGAGGAATATTTAGTATGATTTGAATTAAAAAGTTAATATTTGTTCCTTCATGGAAAGAGGTCTATTATATTATTTAATTTATTTTGAAAGAAAAATAAAGAATACTCAATTTGTAGTGCCTACCCATTTTGCAACCTTGAGATGTTCGATCTCCACATCATTTTTGAATATGTTTCAAGGTATGCATTAGTTGTCTTTGTGCTTTTGCTTCTTGTTATGAATTTTTATTGGTGGTTTAACTTCACCATTTGCATTATGGATTATTTTCTTGCTCCAATTGGTGTTATTGGACTACTCACATGTTCAACATGTGGTTCCTCGATATGTCAATTGTTGGCGTTTGATGCAAGAGCATCTAGGTGGATTGGCGATCAACATCAACCAAAAATATAGTTGGTTTGTTTATTTCAATTTTGATTTGTTTCAGTCATGTTTGACATATCTCAACATAAGGAACTTAGTTGTGTAGTCAAATTGTGAATTTGAAGTTCTCACCAAAATATCGTTTTAGGGCTCCACAGGCAATTTTTAAATTGTTTTTCTATAAAATCCATAAGGAATCAAGTAAAATAATTTTGTAAGGGAATTCTTGTAGGTACTACATGGAATGTGAAAAAATAATCAAAGTCATATATTTCCTAGTTTGCGATATTTTAAAGTTGGGAGCCTATTAAAAAATATCGCCAATTTACAAAATGTTTAGAAATAAAGAGATTTTGGTAGGCTGGAGCAAAATAATTTTGTAGGGAACCTAGGGACATCATTCCAATCCTACTCACCAAATTTCACATGACTCAGAAAACTTTGAATTTTTTGCCTACAACATTCGATTACATCAAATTGGCATGATTATTGCATCGGTACAGTCTATTTATTCACTAATTTCCCAATGTGATTACATGACTCTTTGATTTCTATAGAACCATCAGATATGGCAATTTTAAACTTTGAGGCCAAGAAAATGAAGGGGCATCATGGAGGTCATTAGATTATGAGGATAGCTAAATAAAAAATAATAATAAAATTGGAAGGTGGGGAGTCTAGAAGATGAAGTTTCAAAATAGAGAGAGATACAACATAGCTATATAGGGAGATAGAGGGTGGAACATACAACAAAGAGAGTAACAATAAAGTCAAAAAATTACAGCCACTTAGCCATAAGGAAGGGCAAAGAGGAGTCTACCATTTTAGTGTGACATCTTAAATTTAAAATACAAATAAAAATACATATAATAGAGGAAAAATCTAAATATAATAGGTAGGGGTTGCATAGAGGGAATAGAAGTGAAGAGGAGGAATGTGAAAACCACACATAGAGGGAAAATGAGAAGGTATACACAAGAGGAGTATGTACAAAAAGGTGCTACATAGTTAATAAATATTGTAGATTTTAAGAGAGAAGGTGTTTTAATAAAGAATTCAAATACCATTGTTTGCACACTAAAAGAGGCTTTGAACTTGAGGGTAATAGAGTAGGATTAAATTATAAACATGAACACCACAATGAGAGGGAAAAATGGGTTGTGGATATGTAGATTGAATTTTGTGCAGATGAGAAGGGGAAATGACATATGAAATTAGTGTCAAGTAATGCAAACATAGTAGGCTATGATTGTAGACAAGAAGATTAAAATAACATTGAATGAGAAAAGAGAAAATTGTATGAAATGCTAGAGAAGAGATTATAAATGTTTTGATTCTTGGAATGTAAATTTGAAACAAATAAGTTTTAATCGCCTTCAATCTTTCCTTGTGTGAAAATTTGGATGTGAGTATAAATAGCTTTCTACTGAATGGTTATCGATTTATAGTGCATTGTTAAATGAATTTATGTGAAAAGCTAGTTTGGATAGAGATAGGATTTATTTAAATTTGTTTTCATCAAATGATATCAAAGATAGAGGTTTTGAGTGCATAGGCAGGACACTTAACATGAGGTAGCCTTTGCGAAGAATGGTGAATGGAGTAAAGGATAGAAGGTGATAGAGGATAGCTTGTGAGGATTGTTGTAGGTAGAGAAGCCTTGAGCAATTGAGAGATGGAAGATGTGAAGTAATTTGTTTCTATAGATTTTATAGTGTGTGATGTGAGTTGTGGGAGATTATAGTAGATGAAGATGGGATTGGTCATGAGGACACCTATGAGAATTCTATTTTGGATGCGATACTAGGAAGAAGTGGAAAATCTAAATTTTGAAAAGATGGGAAAGATAGTCCAAAAAGAAGTGGGGAAGACCTAGGCTAGGATAGAGGTAATGGAGAATTATATTGGAAAATACGAGAGGACATTGGTAAAGAGAAGCGAGTGGAAGAACAAGAAAAACAAAAATAAAAGTAGAATAAATGAGTGTTGTAGCCTAAGGTTGATGAAGGAAGATACGAGAGAATACCCTATAGAGGTACACAAAGAAGAATAAAAGATGAAGGAAAATGAAGAAGTGAGTAGCAAAGAAAAGATAGCAGAAGAGTAAGAAAAGATAGCAGAAGAGTATGGAGATGTAGCATGTGGTCACAATGAAGGGTGAAGAAAAAAAAGTTGCAATAGATGATGATGAGGTAGAAGTTGCAACAACAGAGAAAGATTATAATGAGGACATGCTGGTCGACATGAAGCATCAATTTTTTGAAAGAGGAAAAAACTGGTTTTACAGGGACCTGAAACCACAAAGTTTACAAAATAAAGAGAAAGTCAATAAATATAGCATAGAAAAAAAGGCTATTAAAAACAACAATAAAGACCACAACCATCAAAAAGGCTAGCAAAGGCCACAAAGCCAAAAACTAACCTAAAAGCCAGCAACAGCTAAATTTGTATCTTTAAACGATCAACAGTCTCAGCTTCTAGCGCATTCATATCCTGAACCCCCCTCTTAAGGATCTGAACCATCTATGTGGGAGGTTCTTACCTTTTGAGGTTGGTCCGGGTCCTTTTAGAAATACCTTGATCCTCAAACTTGCTTTCCTTTTTCGCTTCCAAGTCAACAACCAGCGAACCCTATTGCATTTTTTCTAGTTTTTCGGACATAGCATTGATAATAATGGACAATGGGGGAGAATTTGATTAAGGGGAAGCATAGTGGAGGACTAGTAGGACATTTTGGGATGGATAAGATAGTAGCTTTGGTGAGTGAGCACTATTTTTGGCCACAAATATATAAGGATATCAGGAAGTATGTTCAAAATTGTAAAATTTGTCATTTATCAAAAGGGAGTAGTTAGAATACTGAATTGTGTAGACACCCAAAATTTTCCATGTCATAACATTACCTAGTCGATACATGACCTTGTAAGACATCTTGTAATATTTTACCCTAGGTCATTACATTATCCCACTTATCCCATTTATTCCACTTAATCACCTTTCCAATTAATTAAATAAATCTCATTTATTTAATTAATTCCTCTTCACATGTCTCAAAATAATTCAAATTATTAAATATTTGAATTAAATCCCTCATCCCTCACTTTTACCACATCACAACATGTGTCACTTGACTACAACTCCTCACATGCACACATAATTTAAATAATTTTATTATTTAAATTACGAGATTCCCACTCACATCCTATTTTTAGCCCCATTCATTGTGTGTCATAGGTCCATCTTTTCCTTCAAAATAAAAAAAAAATCCCACTTATTCCCTCACATCCTAATTTTGACCTCATGTCATAACCCACTTAATGTGTGTCATAGGCACTAAAATCAACTTTTAATCCTAACCATACATATCACACAATTGAATTTTAATCTTTTCCATCAAATCATATCAACTCTTGCCTATAAATCTAGCCCTTCATAGGCCATTTGAGATCAATCTTCTTCTAGTATCCACACTTTGCCAAAATTTCCTCCAATCTTCTCAACTATCTATTTTTCCTCTATCATCTCCATCTTATCGTTATGCTGCAAAAATGAGCAATCAACATCAACATATCAAATCATTCAATCCTTCGAATTCTTGCATTCTCATGTGAGGTTGAGAAGAGCAATGGAGATAAATCAAATCTAGCTTGGAGATTGGTTTGCTTCACTATCTTGTTTTCATTTCATGCTAGTTTGTGCTCTATTGTGCTTGTTAGGGTTTCATTATAATTTGTTTATGCATTTGCCCTAAGATAATTTTCCCTAACTACATTGGTGAACTTGACGTGAATCCTTTGATCTAGCTTGCGTTTTTGCAGGTTTCATTAGCCTTTTGTTGCAGATCTGCCATTTTTTGGACAAAACCTTGGGTTTTACAAATTTCTTCATATCATCTAAACGGCTGTGATTTTTTCTACAATATTTTCACAAAAGCTTGTGCATCATCTCAAGAGGCTACAATAAAAAAATTGAGGTTTTATCGCCGTTTTTGTAGGAGTTATCGTGATTTTATGTTTTTTCATAAAATTGATTTTTTGGACTCACATCAGCGAATTTTTCAAAAAAAATTACATTTATGGAAATATCTTGAAATTATAATGGGGGTCTATTTTTTATAGATTTTATTTGGAAGTCAAATACAATGTGAAAAATTCCAATCTTAGTTTTTTGTAGGGTTTTCATAAATCCGCATTTCTAGGTGCAAAACAGGGAATTTTCTGACTTCTTTACATTTCTGGAAAGATTTCAAAAAATTAGTAGGGGTCTCTTCTTTGATTTTTTATTTTTCAGATCAATAATGTCTTCAAATAATTGAATCTAATTCGGCTATGTTAAAAACATATATTTGAAATTGCAATTTTTTTATGAGCTTATTTTTTTATGGTTGCGTTATAATGCCATTTTTTGATTTCTTGGGTGATCATAAGGAGCTATAGTAGCAGCAATATCAGTCATACACAAAAGATTGGAAAGCGAAAACTTCTGGGTGCACTCATTCTATTTTCTATATCTCTCATTTGATCAATCAATCTTGTTTGTAAAACACTTGACTTTGGGGCTTTAAAATGCACATCTTGTTTGCAATCACACTTTGAAATTGGGCTTAAAAGGAACCATTTCTTCCTACACATTTGGCTTTGGGATCTAAAAAGAACAAGTGCTTGAACTATTTTACACGCATTTTGATTTTCTAAAGGGAAATTAACAAATATGAGTGTGAATCAAGTGCATGTGTGATCAAAAACACCTCACTTGGTTCGCTTTTTTGATACCCTTCTTAGGAGGCCTGCTTGGAGAACACACCACTCCAAGGGACGACCTCAATCAAGTGGTGAATCAAAAGACACCCTCCTTTGGGATTTGAAATCTTGTCACTCTTAGCTAAGCCCCAAAGAACTTTATACCTTTGGGAAGTGAAGGTGAAGGGTGGGTTACCCCTTTCTCCTGGCTATGTGGTAGGATTTTGCTTTCAAATCATCCTTAGTCAACCTCGTGCATCCTAGCTTAAGACCTAATTGGCCATACCAACTTGACTAACATTAGGCTTATTTTGTGTACTCAAGTGTTTGCTTAATCATAACATTTAATCTTGAAAGACAAATTTCATTGTGTTTGGTGTGTGTGTTCATGCATTTACATGTGAGATCTTGTGTTTGATATTACCCAAGTCAAACTTCCAATAAACACTTGCCACATCATCCAAATCATCCAATCTTGTCATTCCACATCATATCCTAATCATCATCATCTCTTTAATCTAATCAACATCATTTTATACCATGCCAACATTAGAAGACCTATTACCCCAATTCCAAGACCTCCTCCAATCACTTTATCAAGCGCCACAACCCTTAGACCAAAAAATTATACACGGACTCCAAGGCCTCATCCAACAATTTCAACTTCAAACAAACCAATCACCTCAAATGCAACAACTCATAGCACAAGCCCAATACCTCATGGCCACTTATCAAATACAACAAGCGCAACATCAAATCGAATCACCACATCAACAAATTTCACATCAATCCTATGTTTCACCTATATCATCATATCAACGTCATCCATGCACATATCATGTTACCCCATCATCAACCTATCACACCTCTTCCAATGTCAACCCTTATCCATATCAATCCACCTCTCAACAACCATTATCCTATGAAACCCCTCCATCATTCCACAACAAGTCCAAACACCATTCCAACCTCAACACATTCAACAACAATCCTATGTGTCACCTTCATCATCATGCCAACCTAACCCATCTATCTATCATGTCAATGCCACATCAACATATCCACCCATATCACAACAAGAACATAGGAACCCAAGTCCACCTTGGCAACAAAATCAAGAGTCTTTCAATTCTCATGCTCCATTTGACAAGGGGAACACCAATCTTGTTCATGCACCCTATAAGTTTATCATACCACCATCCAATCAAATGCCTATCCCTAAGCCACCATGTCTTAGTCCTAATCCATTGGCCTCTCCACCTTCTAACCCATCAAACTCTTCATTACCCCCATCATCATCATCTAATCTTCCATCAAATCCATGCCCTAAATTCAAATATTTCAAAAGTAAACCTATGGCATTACCCAAATCCACACATCCACCTAAAGGATGTGATCCAATGGCTATTAGCAAGGAATAAAACATCTCCATGTCATCAAAGTACTATCCTTGAGAGTATCCAAGATCCCTCCATTAACATGCCTATCCCTTCAAGCCCATCATGTGACCCACAAGCTATCAAGCCTATTCAAGAGCCTCCTATCATAAGCCCAAGTCAAAGTCCATGATACTCTCTTATTGATGAATATCAAGGACCTATTAAACTTATCCAAGAACCTCACACTTTCACTTCCATGAAACCACAAGAGTTATATCAAGAGTCTACTCCCAAGCATGTGGAAACATCAAGCCCTAGTCCTAATCAAGATCAAATCACTTTCATCCAACCTATCCATAATCTATATCTTTTCTATGATCAAGATGATATCCATAATTATGAAGAGCCTATCCATGAGCAACTTGATCCTATACCTATCCATGAGAAATATATCCCAAATACACCTCCACCTAGTCCTATCCATGATCCACAAACATTCACTTGTCATGATGAGACACATGCCTCCCAAGCCAAAATAGAAGATCAAAAAAATATCTTGGATCTTAGTGAATGCAATGTTAATCAAAATCCCAATGACCCTTCCACATCCACCATCAACTCCATTTCAAATCCATCATATCCACTTGGTATTTCCACCCTCATTCATGAATGTTCCTCCTTGGAACCACAACCACCATTATCCACTTCACCTTCTCCATCCAATAATGAACTCATGTCTAGTGTTCCACCTACACCTAGTCCCATTGTCCGTCACATACTCCAAAACATTAACTACAAAGGTAAAGGCTTAGGCCTTCATGAAAAAGGTATTTTGGAGCCAATCCATGTCAAAGTCCCCCCACACTCATATGGCCTTGGATATACACCCCAAGGACACCAATCTCAAGATGTTGGTTCTTCCTCCATGCATCCTAAGTCCACCTCCTTCCATCATAAGCCCTATCATACACCCAAAACATATGTTGCCATTTCACCTCCATCATCTTATAAATGTCAAAAGCATGTGACTGTACATCTTCCACCATCCACTTTTCCACCATTTCTTCCAACTCCTAATATCCCTCCATATAATCTACCTCTATTACTCTCAACATCTAATATCTCCATTATACAATCCCCTTATCCATCCATCCATAAATCCTCTAAACATCCTAATCATGACCAATCAATGCACAAATTGTCTAAACATAAAGCTTCCACTCATTCCACCAAACCCATGGGATTCAAAAGAAAAAATTTCAATTCCTCTACCTACGAAGTAAAAAATCCCAAGGGTCCTCATGCCTTAAGGCACAAAAGCAAAGAATCAAATAAAAATCCATCTAAAAAGCTATATAAGTCCATACCTTCAAAAGAAAAGTCTAAAAAAAAAATGGTTTGGGTACCTAAGCAAAAAGAAAGCATGTCAAACGAGGCATCTACATCTCAAAAATCCCAACCATCCACTTCCACCTCACATTCCCACTCTATTCAAGAATCTCATATTCCATCCCACAAGCAAAATAAAAGTCATAAACATACTAAGTCTATGTGGGTACCTAAAGCACTTCATCACCCATCTCCTAAGCAAACATCTCCATTGCTTCCTACGCCACCTCCACATCAAAAGCTTCAACGTTTATCACAGCGTGTGCAACCATTGGTCATGGTTCCCTTCCATTTCACAACAATTCTGCACACCTCTCTCCTCATCCTTCACTCATTATCCTGCATATCTCCCCCATCACCTTCCTATGGTCCATGCTTTTGGCTAAGCATCCCATTCATCTTCCCTACATAATCCACTATTTCCCTCCATAATCCACATCACAATCCATCATCTACCTACTCCATCTCCCTTTCATGTCATCCCTTACCAACATCTATGAGCATAATGAAATTTGGCATGGTCCATGCGACGACATCCATCTAGTGGGACTATCTCCTTTTATGGAACTAAACTCTTCAGTCCCTCCTATCCATATTCCCCTTCTCCTATTCAAAAAATTCAAAAAAATAATTAAAAAAAAGAAGTCAAAAGAAATCTCTTTGTCCAACGGTGAAAACCTGGTAAACAGATGCCTTGGATAAGTACCATGATGAAAACTTGGAAAACATGTGTCATGTGTAGGTTGATCTTCTATTTCACTTACACTTGGGGGCACTTTGTCTCATATGCACTATCTATCCTATCATGTCACTTCTTATCATATAATTTCCATCCTACCTACCATCTTTAGAGATCATACATACCTATTATATTGGGTCCACTTATCTACCCTTATCCTTTTGATCTTGATGAAGACATAGGGGAAAAATGTTGAAACATGTTTTTGGGTATCTCTTGACATACCTCATCTTTTCCAATGCAATCTTATAACCATCCTATTGTCATAAGCTTTGTCATGAAAAATCCTAAGTATTGTTCCTAGAACAGGGCATGTTACTCCTATGCGACATAGTATTTGGAGATCACATCCTTGCTCTCCTATTATGTATACATCCATTCCATTCACTATGACCTATCCTTTTTATCCATCCATCTATCATGAGCCTTTTATCCCTTATCCTATCACCCACCCCTTTCATCCAATCGCCTCTATCTTCTTGCACCTAGACTTGGTTTTCCCTTGTCATTGGTATCTAGTACAAAGGCTACCAAAATTTTCATCCATTGACATCTCAAAACATTTCAAAAAAGGTCTTGAAAAAAATCCAAAAAAATCAAAACATTTCAAAAATACAAACAAAAGGAAAAAAGTCCTAAAAAAAACAAGACAAAAAAATCAAATAGCCAACAAAAATCCAAGCAATAAAATTAAACCAAATCACTTCTTCTAATCACATTCCTCAAGTCAATTCAACTCCTTCAAATCAATCTTCAAATTATCAATCAATCAATCCTCTAATCAAATCGCTCCAACTTAAATCATTCCAAGCAAATCAATTCATCAATTCAATTCATTAATCATCATCCAAATCTTCAAATCAATCATCTTCAATCATTCCAAACAATAATCTAAATGCAATTCAATCCTTAATCCATACCAACCAAGCTAATCAATCTTGTCAAATTATCCAATTGCATTAATGGTCTTGACCCTAGCCTTTTTGTAAACCCAATCAATTAATCAATCAATCAATCATCCTTGTGTTGATCTAGGGATATATCATTCCCTACAATAAAAACACTATCATCATCAACCAATTAATCAATCAATTATTCATTGGTTTACAACTTGACAAGGGCAATACCTTGCTTGTTTTTGTATCATTTGTGCATGCTTACTTGCTTTCTGGTGTGTGCTATCATTTTTATCTTAAATTTGTATCAAATCCGAATCACTCCCATCTAATATTCATATCTTGTATCTAGATAGGGTTGTATTACGCTAGGGCACGAGACACATCGTCACCTTGGTCCTTGTACCTTGGTGCATAATGTCTAGTGCTATATCAAACATATGATTGCTCACTTTATTGCAGCATAGCATTTCATTCTTCTTTTTCATCTACTTTTTATCTTGTATCATTCATCTTATCCCTCCTTTATCATTTCATTCATTCATTTTGAGAGCATACCCGTGTTTTTCCAACCTGCCTATCCTCTCAAGGGGGCATCATCATCATTATCATATCCTACATCATCATCCCATTTCTTCATATCAATTACATCATCATGTTCTTCTATCATCCCTTCCCTTCATTCATCTTACTCCTCACTTCCTCAAGTGGCTGGGGCATCATCTTTTTTTCCTCTATTCATCACTTAGCTTCTTTGAAATGATGTTAGTCGACATAAATCTCATCATCTCAAACATCATCTCAAAGAGGGGAAAAATGTAGACACCCAAAATTGTCCATGTCATAACATTACCTAGTTGATTCATGACCTTGTAAGACATCTTGTAATATTTTACTCTAGGTCATTACATTATCCCACTTATCCCATTTATTCCACTTAACCACCTTTCCAATTATTTAAATAAATCTCATTTATTTAATTAATTCCTCTTCATATGTCTCAAAATAATTCAAATTAAATATTTGAATTAAATCCCTCATCCCTCACTTTTACCACATCGCAACATGTGTCACTTGACTACAACTCTTCACATGCACACATAATTTAAATAATTTTATTATTTAAATTATGAGATTCCCACTCACATCCTATTTTTAGCCTCATTCATTGTGCATCATAGGCTCATCTTTTCCTTCAAAATAAATAAAAGAATCCCACTTATTCCCTCACATCCTAATTTTAACCTCATGTCATAACCCACTTAATGTGCGTCATAGGCACTAAAATCAACTTTTAATCCTAGCCATACACATCACACAATTGATTTTTAATCTTGTCCATCGAATCATATCAGCTCTTGCCTATAAATCTTGCCCTTCACGGGCCATTTGAGATCAATCTTCTTCTAGTATCCACACTCTGCCAAAATTTCCTCCAATCTTCTCATCTATCTATTTTTCCTCTATCATCTCCATCTTATCGTTATGTTGCAAAAATGAGCAATCAACATCAACATATAAAATCATTCAATCCTTCAAAGTCTTGCATTCTCATGTGAGGTTGAGAAGAGCAATGGAGATAAATCAAATCTAGCTTGGAGATTGGTTTTCTTTGTTTTCTTGTTTTCATTTCATGCTAGTTTGTGCTCTATTGCGCTTGTTAGGGTTTCATTATAATTTGTTTATGCATTTTCCCTAAGATAATTTTCCCTAACTACAAATTGTATAAACCTTTGACAATACTGGAGAGACCTTGGGAAGATATAAGCATGGATTTCATATTGGGATACCAAGATCACATAGAGGATATAATTCTATAATGGTAGTAGTGGACAAGTTTTCTAAGATGACACATTTCATTCCTTACAAGAAGACTAATGGTGTTGTGCATGTTGCTGACTTATTTTTCAAGGAGATTGTGATATTGCATGGATTACCAAAAAGTATA
>VDFB02000003.1:595185082-595233315 GCA_007258455.2 Sequoia sempervirens | reverse complement strand
GATTTTTAAATACCTATTGAAGGACTTAGATTTCTTTTATTAATATAAGGTCACTCATATTTACCATGAAGGGAACAGGGAAGCAAATCAACTATCTAAATCTTCAATAAATTACCCCAGTGAAAATGACATGGCTAGATGATAATTAGTAGTGCTCCACTATGTGAAGGATGCCTCTTGGCCTTAAGGGCCGAGGTACCATTAATTGTGTCACTAGGAAATGACATTAGTTGAGTAAGGTGGTAGTGAAAGGTCTTTATAGTTTGGTTTGTTTCCCTCTTCCTATGAAAATTGCAATGGAAAGAATGATCTATTTGGGTACTAAAGAAAGGAAGATGGCCTTCAGGGGAGTGGAAACAGACTGTAGGTTGAAAAGAGACTTCAATTTTATGGATGTGGACATGCTTGAGGCCATAAAGAGAGTCCTTAGTTTCATATTCCTCCAATCCTCATCTCCATTCTATGTCAACTTTGATCTAGCATCCATGTTTATGGAATGGCTATTGCATGTCCACAAGGAAAAAGCAATAGTCTATTGGTTGATGAGGAAGTTGGTGAAGCTGAGTTGGAGACAAGGCATGGAGTATTATATAGAGACGGCGGTGGTTGGTATAGGTTTGAGACCCATGGGTGGGGTGTGGCCTAAGCTCACCCTAAGCTACAATGGCCCTTGGGTCTACTTCCTCATGCAGTGTGTAGGTGGAGACATGGAGATCCACTTGGATGAAGTTAAGAGAAAAATTTATCTACTAAAGGAGCTCTCAAGGCCCTTCACAGTTGGGACCTAGTGCCCCTGCTTGTCCTTGTTGCCAATTCCAATGAAGCGATAGTACCAATGGGGGATGAGGACTTTTAGGTGGTAGTGATAGGTGGTGTTTGGGGTTGTTTTTTTCCAAGTCAATGTCATGTTATGAATGAAATTTTTGGTTCCTTTTTTATTTTTTTCGGCTACTATCAATGTTTAACATTACCTTTCATCAATCTCTCTAGTAGCTAATTTTCAAGATTCATTGTCTCTTTATTAATTAAATCGTATCCCATTTAATTCGTATAAGATGAATGCAACAATATGCTAGAGATTTTTGTTGTCATTGATGTCAATAGGGAGAGTGTTGCACTATGTTGTCATTAGTATTATCATTGATGTCAAACTATATCAACCTCTAGTATGGTGTTGAGAAAGAATGCTAGACAGAGAGATTTTTTGAGTTGTAGATGAGGAGATTGTTGAAATCTCTAGCATGGTTGTGATGAGAAAGTGTTTATGACATTGTTGATGTACCTGGTTCACTTGGTTTCCAAGTGCTTTTAGGAAAATTTGAATAAGAGTTTATAAGGTTATAGAGTCATTTTTTGTGTTGTGCTCCACATTTCTTCATGGTTGAAGATGTGCTTGTGTGGTTTGGATGAGATGATCAGTGGTGTATAGAGGTGTTATATCCAGAGTTTTAGGTTCCACACCATGCGGTAGTGGAAGTAGTGTTTGATAGTGTGTTTGAATGTGAAGAAGGTTGTATGAGAAAAATAAAATTTCTCCATATTTCTCTGTGTTGAGGTTTCTTATCTTGTATATTTGGGAATGTTCTAATATTTTCTATATCTACCTTCCCTTGGAGTTTTATGTGTTTAGTTCTTACATAAGGTTGGTTAGTGAGTTGGATGCCTGTGGTAGTGTTGTTGGTTGCACAAGATGATTGTATTCTCAGTTGTAGGTGGTTGTAGTAGTGTTTTTGAATATTCTGATGGTGTTGGAATATTTTGGGATGTGTTATATTGCTTCGTGGTCCATAGGATGTTTCCAGACTTGGTGAAGAGTGAATTAATTGTTTGGTACAGTGTTAATGTAGGTTTGGCTGACTTGACATGTTAGTATTACTTATGGATGTTCTTCATGGTTTGTGGAAGCATGGTGAAGTGTTTTAGTGTGGATTTGGGTCCTAGTTAACCCTTAGTGTGGTCCGCTTTCACTTATTTCCACCGCAAATTTTTTTGGTACTAACCTATTCGTTGGATGTGTATTTGAGGTGCATATGTTTCATTAAGGCCAATCTAAACAAGGATGTTTGAGGTAACGAAGGATAAATAATAAAGTTCAATTGTTTGATATTTTTTAGATGGTGTAGAGTTTTTGTGGTGGTTCTTCCTATTTGTATGAGGTAGTGAACCTCCTTGTAATATTCTTCTTCTATTCTTTTTTCTTCTGAATAGTGATTCCTTTGGGTAGTGAGCCCTTGGTAGTGAGCCTTTCTTCTTTTTTGGGTACTGGGCCTTTCTAGGAGCAAGCCTATTGTATTCAGTGTTTTTATTCATATATATGTGAGTTAATCCTCACCATGGTTTTTCCTTGATTATATTTTTTCATGTACATCTAGTGTTTTATTGTGCATGAATATTATTATGTTGATATTTCATATGTTTACTTTTTGTTAATGCTTAATAAGGGTTTGAATATTTTAATGTAAAATTGATTCAACCCCCTCTCAATTGTCCCATGTGTCTAAAAAAATATTAATTAACTCTACACAAAATTATCTAATTATTTTAGATTATTATTTCATTGTACTTTATCTAACATTGCATTCTCAATTCTACTGTTTTGCATATAAAATTTCTCAAGCATAAAAGGATGAAACATATCTAACTATCATACTATATAATGTAAATTAAAATATAATAATAAGGGATATATATCAACCTTCCCAATTAATCAAGACATCCCAAGATACATTTCCTTTTAAGGATGTATGGCTATTTTTAAATCATAAACTAAAAAAGATATTGTGCATCAAAAATATTTTTGTTATAAACAACAAAGATATGTATATATACAGTTTGGATCTTTGTTATTCGTTTGGAAGAGAAATATATTTTAGAATAGAGGAAAACAAAGTATGATGTGGTTGGATTAGTCTTGCTCAGTAACAAAAACTTAAGAGAAGCCCAACTGGTCATGGGGAAACCTCCTGCTGATAAAAAAAAGAAGGTATGTCATGGTTGTAGCTTCCAATCTGCAGAAGAATAGTATATATATATACATGAAGAATGGGTGTGGATTTAAATTCAAGAAGAATGAAACTCTAAACTAATTTTATTCTAAAATATAAAAACAATAATCATACCTACAAAAGAAAAAGAAATTGAAGGATGAGGGTTTGAAAAATATTCAAGATATTTTCATGGAGCAAATGGTACAATGGAAATCTACAACAAAACATGAATTCCTTACAAACAACCAAAGTGACACCTCAATTAAGTTTTAATTAGTTTCCTCTTTCATTCCTCATCTTCTTCAATCCTAATGAAAGGAGAAAAGCTTTAACAAGCCAACCTTATGGATTAGGGATTTTACTTGTAACCCTAAGATCCAAAGGTGGAGATTTAATCCCATCCAATGGATAAGATTGAATTATCCACTCATTAAATTTTTACTTAAAATTATATTTAACTTAATTTAATTATACTAATGATGGTTAAGTCCATGGTGGGAAATATGAGGTTAGGACACTCATTTATGTTGTAACTTAAAGGATTTATTGGAATTTTATGATTCAACTTTATTTCTTATCTTTATAACTTTCAAGTGGGAAATAAACCTTATCAAACATGAAAGGATTTAGTTTAAAATTATTTAACAATTTAATGTAATGTGCATATAAAATTTATAATACATGATTTAACATGGGATAAATTATAATTTTTTTAATTCTTGTATAGGGATATTTTAAATGGTTTTGAAAAATAATTTTACCCGTTTAAATGTGCTTCCACCTAGACACTAGGGGGTTATCAATTTAAATAAGAGATCTGTGCAATCCCATAATAACGAGTCCAACTATTTGGCAAAGATGGACATACATATCAACATTTTTAACTAGATCTTCACTTTCCAAGACCTATAGCAGCTAAACTATTAAAAATTTGAAGATGATGCAAACTAGTGATTTGTGGTGATTCATGTGTAGATTATAAATATATTTTTTAATTTTTATTTGAAATAAATCATGAATTTTTCAACATCTCCTTTAATAAATACTTTTTATTAGTAAACAATATTTTCAAAAAGTAACGTTTATGTCGTCTAACATAACTTTTTTTATAGAAAGGATAAAATTCTAATTTTTAAAATATAGATTCTTAACTTCAATATCTAGTGCATAGATATTTTTTTTAATTTTTTTTTACATAGTGTTTTTAAATTAATTAATGAACTCACAATAACTATGATTTGGACATAAGTGTATTCCATCGAGCATAACTTGTTGTGTATTTATCAAAATTCATTTTTCTTTAGTGAAACAAGGACATGACTTTGAGCTAGTGCAAAGGTATTTTTAATTTTTTTTAACAATGGTTTACTACTTTTCCACCTCTATAGAATGAAGAAATTGATGTTCGGTGAAAAACCTATGTTTAGTAAAAATTGAAAATTGAATTCATGATAAAATGAAAACATATCAAAACTATACTTGTTGCAAAGCATGTTTCAAGGGATATGATCTTGTAAAATAAAATTTCAAGTTAACTACATTGGAAGGTCCAACCTGAGGTTTGAAACTAGATTTTTTGAGGAAATTTTAAAGAAGAAACGAAAAACTGTCATCCTAAGCCCCTTCATCCGAAGGTATTTCAATCGAATGTGCCTTCAATCAAAGGTTTTTCTGTAAAACACATCTTTTATCTCTATGTAAAAAACATCTTTTATGGAACATATCTTCACTTGAAGGTTGACCTTTTTTTTGAAGGTCTCTACATGCATGCCTTTGAGCGAAGGACCTTCATTTGAGAATATTTCTTTGAAAAAGAGGTGCTCTGTAAAATCATCCCTCTTCCCTTGAAAAAAAATGTTGTCCCAAAAGTGGGACTCAATACTGTGAGATTACCCAAATCGTTATTGCCAATTAAAAATCAAAAGCTTCATTAAAATTATTCATAATAATAAATTTATAAATGAAGGTTGAAAATGGGATTTAAACTGAAGGTCAAATTGGAATATTTAATAAACTGACCTTGAAATTTAGAATTAGTTTATGTGAGGTTTAATAGGTTAATTTGATTCCTCGAATGTGCATAAAGCTAAAATTTTTACTTAAGTACTATAACCTTTCAAAATCAATTGTTCAACTAAATGAAAATGAGTTAAAAATTATCAAATTAATCTATGTTTAAATTAGTCCTATGATATAAAAATAAAAATAAGAAGGTAAAAATTATTACAATTAGTAAGCAAATCAATTTTATAAATGGTGTTAAGAAAGAGGCCTTATTAAGGTGAACTAAATGTAATATCAATATAATTAAGTTTAAATTCTAAATAGTTCAGTAAACATGTAAGTGTGGACTACCTATATTTTATCAAACATAAATTGTCAAAATGAAACAAGGTCCATTTAAAAACGAAGTTGTGAGAAGGAATGTGTTACCTCACCTCAAGATTTGCATCAAACTATATTTTAAATTAATTAATGTAAAATATATCAGTTAAAGGTGAACGTAAACTTAAAGGTTTATTCTTTAATGACTCAAATGTGTAATGTGATCCTAGGTTATTATTAATTAAACAAGGGGAATGAAGAATCTTGAAATGAAACATGTAGGGTTTTGTTCCCCTATTATGGGGATTATTAAGTAATGGTAAACCTAATCAAATCTAGGTAATTTTTATGATGTAGCCCTACCCCAAGAAATGGGATGAGGATGTATCTAAATATTTAATGTTAGAAATCAATACTCCTTGAGTAATGGAACTATTGAAATCAATCTCTTTGAGACATTTGTAAGAAATTAATGTTGCATGTCTAATAAAAACTTGATTATAGGATTCGAACCTCAAGAAGTTATAAATAATTAAATTAATAGGTGTTCCTCATCCATTATAACATTATTAAGCATTGCAGAATAGCCAAACATAATTCATTAATCATCAAAGCCAAACTTGATCAGAATTGTAGAATAGCCAAACATAATTCATTAATCATCAAATCCTTTACCAAAAGAATGGAGAAAACCCAGAACAGAGCGTTGATTGTTGACTTAGATAAGGAGAAAGACCAGGATGAGGACGTGGGGGTTTCTTGGTGCACTAGATCAAGTATGAAAAGAAAAGCCCCATCTACCCCAAATACGGCTCAGATTTTCATGGAGGAGGTCCAGGAAATGGTGGACCTGGAAGAGGTTGCTGATGAGCTTTTGAAGACTATGGATTAGCTGTGGCTGGGCCCTGTTTTGTCTGCCTGCTGGCTTTCTGATGGCTTTTTTGTGACTTTTTGTGGCTGTCTATTTTAGTTGGTTTTTTTATCTCTCTGGTAGCCTTTTTCTCTTTCAGACCTTTGTTTTGGTCTTTGTTTGTAATGTTACTTTGTGGTTTCGGGTCCCTGTAAAACCCGTTTATCCCTTTTATCAAAAACATTATTAAGAAATTTTACACTTTATAAGTTGACTTGTGAAAAATGGAATGTTGCATATGATGTTGGGATGTGAGCTTATTTTGTTTTCAAAAAAATGTAGTGGTTTTGCTAGACCCGGATAAAAACATGGGCATGACATATATTAAGTGTATTTAAAATTTTTCTATCCAATCAAGTTGTTTACCTTATCAAATGTTTGGTTTTCTTTCATAGAGGTCCACCTTCTACTCAATTTTTAAAAATTGTCACCACACAAAAACATACTAGTGCGTCTTTTAAAGAGGTCCTCTTTCACTTAAGCTTCATAATTTTGCACCACATTGAAAATTACTTGCACTCTTATAATGTGTTGGTTGCGAGTTGTCAAGATTCACCATCAATAATAAACTTCAAATTTGTACAAACCCTTGATTGGACTCTCGCTTTTATGCATGAACACTTGTTGGTTTAATTCACAATTGGTAAAGTTTTGCAACTCCTACTAAGAATGGTGGCTTAAACCCAAACTGTAAAGCATTGTGGGGACACATGGTGTCCCTGGGTGTTTGGTACTGATTTAATATCCCAATTGCCCAATCCTATGCCAATGCCATGTGTCATGCTAGTGAAACTTGGTGAGGGTCACAAGTATAAAAAAAAAGAACATTTGCATAACTGGTTGGTTTTGTTAAATCACACAACACCCACCCAGGAAGACTTATTGCATAGCTGGTTGTGTTTTAGTTCCACTTGTTGCATTTGCACAAGCTGATAATTTTGCTTCATTCTATCAAGAATTTCCACAACGCAATTGGCTAGGTGTTTTGGTGGGTACACCATGTTTGAAGGTCAATGACCCATTTGATCCATGCTTAGATACTTGTAAGCATCAAAGCTTTATTAAATCTGGTACTAAACCTAACCTAGTTAATGCCCTCACTACCTTGGGTCATAAACAGTATAGTGTAGTAAAATGCATACCCTTGGATTTTCACACTTGTTTGGGCCTACCTTGCTTTATTTATGCTTCTTTATGGCTTAATTGGTCCTATTTTGTGTCCACAAGCCCTACGAATTACATATTTTTTTGGTTAATCCTGACATTCTCCAATGTATAAATGTTAATTTAATGACTCCATTGGCATGTCCCTGATTTTTGGGTTGGGACTAAAACGCCACCTAGGGCATCTTAGTCCCCCAAGGCTTTTGGGATGCTGATTTTTGCACCCCTAGATTGGGCCCCTTTTTGGTGTATGTGCCTCAATTTTTTAGGACTTGGGACTAAGATGGCACCTAGGGAATCTTAGTCCTCCTTGAGTCATTTTTGAGGTTTAATTTCAAAATTTGGCAGGATTTAGCCTCCTTTATTCAATAAATTCATGTCGGCTTGGTGTGATATGATTTCGAGATGTTAAGCATAGATAAGTTTAAATACAAGGTTCCTTGATTCATTTCAACCCAAGTCTTTTCTAAGATCTTTTATCATAGCATATTTTAGTTCACAAGAGCATTCAAGAGAAGATTCATCAAGCATTTGAAGCCATTCTCAGATTCAAGCATCATATCAAAGTGTTTTCTTGCATCATGTGTGTTGTTGTGCTAACATTTGTGATGTAGGGTTTTGATTCAAGAAAGCAATTCAAGTTCAAACTATCAAGAATTCAACATCCATATACATTGTAGCCATTACACATAAGTTTGTAGACTTCATAAAGGGTTTGGTGAGTTGTAGCATTGGATGTTGTTCATTCACTATTTCCTTCATTATTTTTATTTCATTTCAAGGTTTAATTACCAACAAGGGGTTTGACAAAGGAAAACCCCCATTCACTAACAAACAACAATTTTTTCCCATCTTGCACATTTGTGATTGTAGATCTAGGCTATGGACTTGAAGATCACTTGGAGTGCAAAGTTTCAAAAGTTACAAAGTTGCATCACAAAGTTGTCATCTTCACGAAAACTCACTTATAGGCCTTATTCAGAAGTTCCAAAACTTGAGACCGAGAGGGAAGCTTGTGCTGACCTAGGAGCTTAGGATCTCGTTAAGAGTTTGCAAAAGTTTAGAATGGGACTAATATGCCATCTTGGGCACCTTAGTCCTCCAAGGCTCAATTTTTAGAGATTTTCAGAGATCTACTTCCAAGATCTGAAGACTCCGTATTTTCCCCGAAAAACAACAGTGGGAATAATACTCCATCTTAGGAATCTTAGTCCTCCACAACATATTTTGGTAGCCTGTTTACATTTCGAGAATCCTCATGACATCTATAGATTTCTCGGGTGCATACATACCATCTCCCTGTTGCATAATTTCATCATTTTCATCTTTCATTTTGCATATCACAATGTTTTTTCAAACATTTTATTTTGTAAGAATTTGCTTGGTGGTGAACCCATTAGAGCTTAAGAAACCCTTCCTAGGACAATCCTAATTGTGAATTGGCTCACCCAGAGAGGTTGTTAGTAAATCCAATTAGGAATCTTAGGACATTAATGAATGGTTGAATGAGAAAAGTGTGATATCCCAAAAAGGTATCCATTTTTTCCATTCATCAAACATGTGATAGTATTGCACTCTCTCGAGTGCCTTTTCAAACCACTAGTTGCTTCAAACTGCACAAACAAGACATATGGCAACAATGAAATTGACTTTTTTGGTTTGCAACTTATAAGTAAAACCTATCTTTTTATAAGATGATTGATGGAACTTTCATTTAATAATGTTGATCAATTTGATGTCAGAAAATATTTGACAATTTCCATCACAGTTGTTCACTTGGTTGCATTTTAGCTCAAATCCTTTTTGATTTCCAACTGCTTAAGGGAATTTTTGTTTTTACTAAGTGTCTAAGTAGTACTTTATTGGCAACCTGTCTAGTAATAAATGGGAATAAAGTACTTTGTAGTCATTTTAATATCTTTGCTAATGAGAAGAAAATTTATATAGAAATAATTTTTACCAAGTGGTTGCATTGTACTCCCACGACAAGTTGGCATGCATCAAATGGTAATAAAGTGATTTGAAGTTGCATCAGTATCTCTTCTCATGGGAAATAAATGTGGAAATAAATAATCCCCACCTGAAGCATGGGAAAATCTAATAGCTTTCTCTATTTAAAGAGGGAGGGTGATACCCTCACTATTCTTCTCTCCTCACAAGTTGGTTGGTATCATGTTGAGAATGGAAACCCCAATATTTCTCACATGTTCATGGCACTAGATAGCTTTCATTGGTGCTACCATAGACTGCGAGAGGTCAACCTGCAATCACTAACAGTAAATAAAATTTTCTAAATTAGCCATTGTTAGAACTCAAATAAACCATTCCCTATAAAATTCATTTGAACACAAGAATAATTGAAACAAAGCAATAAACAAGCAAAACATAATGAAACATTATTCTAATGATCAAACCAACATCTTATAGGGGAATTAGTGAATCTTTGATGTGGAAAGAAGCCCTTTCCCAATCCCTTGATAAGCTCTTGATGATGGAGATATGTGATTCTTGAATATAATAAAATTGCTATGAATTGTGGGTGCAAATCGCTAAAAATTTTGTGTCCCCAAAATGAGAAGAAAAGCCTCTTATTTATATATGAGATTGAGAGAAGAAGAGGAAAAATGGAGGAATGTGGGGCTAATCTTCAACCAATGGCCAAATGCCACTTATCAAGATGTGAGAGGAGGAAGCTTGAGGACATTTTGGTCATTATGCATGATAAATGCTATTAGGTGGATTTGAAATTTGAAAGTTGGCTTGTTGGAGGGAGAAAAAAGAGTCTTAAATGCCAAGTTGGAGACATGTAAGAGAGGAGTTAAATGCTTTGTTGGAAGGAAAAATCCCATTTGGAGGGATTTTTAAATTTGGAAGAATATTCTCCTTTTATGCCATGTTGAGAGAAAATAGGGATTTAATAAATCAATTAAATGTATTTTCATCTGCAAGTGGTAAAAGCTAGAGGATTAGATTAGCATTAATCATGATTTGATTAATTTTAATGGAGGTTAGTTGCTTGTGATATTCAACTTAAATATTTGGATTTATTTAAATTAAATGAGAAGATAAAGAACATTAGAGATTTAATAAAATATTTGGATTTATTCAATTAAATTAAGGAACTTTAGGAGAATAATTAAATAAAATTGATTTATTTAGATAAAGAGATAACTTTAGGAGATTAATTAAATGAACTTGATTTAAAGAGACAAATATGATGATAAAGATTCGTTTATTTAATTAAAAGAGGGATTTGATGAATTTAATCAAATAAGGATTATTTAATTAAATACTTAGCAAAGAGGATGATTAAAGAAGAATTGGTGTTAGTAAGTCAGAATCAAGCATGCATTATTAATCAGGATAATTTACATGTCTACATTTTCCCCCTCTTTGAAGCAATGTACCTACTACGTTGGTTCAAATAATAAAATTTCTGAGATCATTATTGAAAAATTTTATGATTTTTTCGAATGCCTCAACGAAAAGAAGTATACTAGTACATTGCCCCCTCGAGAGATCGAGCGAAAATTTTTATTTGAAGGTTGATCTCGTGACAAAGAGGTTCAAGATGGATATATGGATGGTTATGATAATGATGCAAATGAGATGGTTTCAAGATGCTTAGAATAACCAATCTATATTATTCTAAACAATTTAAAATGATGATGTACTATATTTGAGATAGATGATGTGATGATGGCTATATGATTATGCAATGGATGTTTTATGTAAATGTATGATTTATGAGATGCTTAGACTAATAGATCTATATTATGCGATGTTGAAAATGCAATGCATGTTCAATGATATGCAGCATGTTGATGGTTTGCAGATGCAGGATGGATGCATTGGTGATGATGATTAACTGCTCCTAGCATGATGTTAGCATGGAAGAAAGAAGAAATAAGTTGAAGACAAGAGGATCCAACAAGTCCATGATCTACAAGACTTTATTAGAGATGATTATGAGAGATGGATGATTTGCTTATCAGGAATTGGGAATTTTAAAGGGCTACTTACCTTATGTTTGATAATACACATAGGTACGATGCATCAAGGTATAAAGAACTAGGATGGCATTGTATCTAGTGAGATGGACTTTGAATTGACAAGAAAATAGGAGTAATCCTATTCACACTTGGCATACAAAACCTTATTTAAAATGTAGTTCAGATATTCCAAACATCTCGAACCAAAACATAGAAAGGCAAGCCTTCTTATGAGGTCAACAAGACACCTAGAACATCCTCCCTACATCCAAACAAAGAACGCATGACCAAGTTATATTACAAGAATATCCAACAAGCACAACATATAAAAGATAATGATCATTGCCCCATTCCTTTCTCTCTAAATCTTTCATTTAGACATCATTGAAAGGTCCTTGGAATGAGCGCAATAAGATAAATCCAACAAGATAAAATCAAGTAAACAAACAAGCTAATGTTCTTCATACTGCTAGCCAAGACTAAACTACGGTGATGCCTGATGTTGATGTCCATTGTAGGAAGGATGCATCCTAGAACATGATGTTATCAGATGATGATTTGGGACTGATTGGATGATAGGCTATTGACACAAAGAGTTGACCAACTTGTTTACGTACTGACCTAGACTTGAGACCTTGACGTTTGAGTTTTCACTTTTAAACTGCTAGACTTGATTCTGACTATTTCACCAAAGGTTGAGGATGACAATTGATTTATTATGAGTGGATGTTTATTGCGGGTGAAAGCAAGATGAGACGGGTTGATTTTTTTGGTTTTTTGAATGTTTTTGATGTTTTTGAGATGTTTTGAGGTTCTTTTTGGGTTTTATGAGATTTTATGAATGTTTTTGGATTTTGTGTTTTTTTGAATGTTTTTGTATTTTGTGTCACAGGGGATGATGAAAGATTATCCTTTCCTATGTTTAGGCTTAGAGATGACCTACTTTGGATTCCATGTTTTTGATGTTTTTTTGACTTTTTGACCTATTTTTGGATTTTTGCATGATTTTGACGATTTAGATATGGATGTGTGTGATGATATTAGTGCCATGTTTTGGGATTTTGTTGTAAACCAAGCTAGGGTTGATTGATCAAATTGATGGATTGATGATGATAACATTCTTGAGGATACACAATAATGCAAGGATAGTATTAAGCAACAGAAGGATTAGGATGGATATCCTGAGATGATGAAAGATTGATTGGATTTGATTGATGAGGATTGTGAAGTTCGATTTGGAACAAAATATGTTTTGAATGATTTGATACGACATTGAAGTACAAATTAGATGCAACTGATATTGATTGTTTGGTTGATGTTCGATGAAAGATAAATCTTGATAAGGAACATCTTCTTGTCAAAATGTGTCGTGGGCTAGTGATTTGGATTCTTGCTCACAAGTGCTTTGACCAATTTTATTTTACGTTTTTTAATGTTCGGATCACCACATAAGTTGGAAGATATAGATCAAGATTTATTCTCGAAGTATGATGTAAATATCTACCCCCAGTTTCTAGCAATGTGTGGAATGCCATGGATGGATACCTTGATAGGTGTGTGGATGGATGGATATGGTAAGCATGCAAAGGATGCCAAAGATTATCTTGCAATAAGATAAGGTGTTTGAATAAAGAATTCTCATTGGATAATGCTTCATGGCTCAGATAATTTTGGGTAGGATAGGATCAATGAAAATGACCCATTTCAAGATGTTTACCATTAGCAAGTGTAAAGTGTGCACCAAAATTTGTCAAGACCAAGATAATGTAGATAGATGGCAATGGGTTGGATAAATGGTTCATGGATGAATGGATTTATTATGGATAAGATGGATGGAATGCTAGATTTATTATGGATGGCATGAGATGCTTTCACCTGTACTAGCACATGCAGGTGCTCGGTTCTACACATGACACCTATTTTCCAGGTTTTCATCATGATACTTGTCCAAAGCGCTACCGATACCCTGCCTGAAGAATTTTTTTTTCTAAGATACGTGCACTTGAATGTAACTTTTCAGATTCCTAATCTACTTTATTGATACTAGAGTTAACTTTGTCTTTTTGTGTGCATTGCGATAGAATGCCTTATGAATCCTTATGACAAAGGGTTTGCATGAATACATGGTCAATATGAGAATCAGATATTATGCATGAGGGAGTGGATATTGGAGTGTGATTAGGGATAGGAGATGGATTGGTTGATAGTTTGGAATCTTTGACTCTCCAAACTTGGGAAGATGAGCAATGATGAATGGATATGGAAGTGTGTGTGGAATTAGGACCAACTGCTTGATATAATTTCTATGTTGCTTGAGAAGCCTACTTTTTCCTTTGTGGACATCTTTGATGGATACTTTTCCCTTTTTTATTTTTCCCCATAGTTTCTTTGACTGATGGAGTTTGATAGGGATAATCTTTCTTTGTATTTTTTAGTATCCATGTGTATTTGATTTGTCAACTTTGCTTCTTTGCTTCTTTTGATTTCATAATGTTCTTCTTTCTTTGATTCACATCCTTCTTTTGATGTTGGTCCCAATTCGTGGATAGAGTGATGGGTGAATGAAGATTCATGGTGTGGATGGTTGTAGTATTGGCATCAGTTTCATCATAAGGATTCTTCGTGCTCCCTATGTTAACATTTTCTTGAGACATAGTTGCCCCCAGTATGGTGGTAGTAACACTTTTTTTCTTTGATTTTTCTTGTTTTGAGATGTCTTGTTCAATAAGCATTCTCTGATAAATGACCACTGTAGATGACATTATTTCAATTTGCTACCCTACTGACTCCAAAATATCTTGTTCTATCTGACCTGTTTCCTTGAGTGGATAATGCTGGATATCTTCATACATGATGTCCTCAGTCTGAATTTGGGATATATCTAATCCTAATGTTGACAACTCAGTTTGATTGTAGGAATCAATAACCTACTCTTTTTGTGTAATAATGTTAGGAGTAAAGGAATCCTATTCTGAATGAAGATCATCTATGTGTCCATCCAAAGAAATCATCTCATGGGTGGATGGAGGGGTATGTGCTATGTGGATATTATCATCTTGTATAGATAGGAGAGTATCCATTAGATCATTGTAGTAGCTTGGAGATACAAATTCTTGAGCTTGAATGATTTGGGAATTGCTTTTGACATGCTTTGGATCAAGTTCCTGATATGTGTCAATTTTGAAGGATGGATTGCTTATAAAGGGTTCTTGGATATCTTCATTAGGCATGGGAAGTGGTTCAATGTCCTCTTGATCTTTGAGTGGACTTGGATCAAATGTTGAGTTGAGGATTCCTTCAGTATCTATAACCATGAGGTCAAAGGATGTCAATATGTATTGGGAAGGACCATTGCTAGACTTTGGTGAAAGATGTTGATCATGCTTTGGAATAAATCCTTGAGATATGTCCTCTAACTCATTAGATAATGAAGATAAATTTTCAACATTATCATTGGTCGATGGATCATGGATTATGTCAATAGGATCAAATAACTCTAACACTCCTTGAAATAGATCACTAAAAATTGGCTCTTTATGTATGGTGAGTTGGTCATCGGATGAGTTGGAAACATCTTCAATGTGCTCATTGATGGATAGGTCTTGATCATTGTTTTCAACAATTGTGGTGGAGAGATTGTCAATGCTATCATTTTCCCCAATAGTGATTATGTTTTGATTAATAAGGTCTTGGATGATGTTTTTTAGTTGAATACAATTTGATGTTGTGTGTCCCTTTATTTTGTGAAAATCACAAAGGTGATTTTCATTGTACCATGGTGGTTTCACTAAGGGCTCTTGATAGTTTTCATAGGTGGGAATTGTGATGAGTTTTTCCTACACCAATTGTTGCATGATCAATTCGATTGGTTTCCCAAGTGGTGTGTATTTTTCGTTTGTTACCTTGTGAGACTTGTACTTTAAATTGACCTTGTGGTGATTGATTTTGGAGTTGTGGTGATTGATATTTGAGATGTGGTGATTGATCTTCAAGATTTGGGGGTTGGGTTTTCTGTTGAGGTTGTTGATCTTGATATCCAACCTCTTGATATTGGAGATGTTGTTCTTGATGTGGTTGTGGAGACAACTCAATGCTTTGATAACATGGTTTAACCAATGGAAGAGTGTATTGATTTTGGGGTGGAGATGTCTCTTGGCACAATGACTCAATTATTTTGGCAAGTGAAACAATTTAATCTCACAAAATTTGATCTTGATTTTGATCTTGGCACCCTTGATATAGTTGAATTTGTATTTGTTCAAGCAGATTTGGAATGCATACTTGTGGTGTTTGCATGGGATCATGGACGAATTGTTTTTGGAAAATGTTATGATTTGGGATGATGTTTAGATTTGGCATTATAGGTTGAAATTGAACATTGTTGTGGTTGGGAATCACATTGCCTTGATTTAGGTAACTTTGATTTTGCATGGTGTTCCTTGACTTGGATCAGTGTATGGAGTCATTAACATATTGTTTGGACTTTGAATTTTTTTTTTATGATTTGCAAACATATCTATGACAAATTTTACCAAGGGTTAATTTGAAATGTTCATTTTTGGTAAACTTGTACTTGGTATATTCACTTTCGGCATGTATGGATTTGGTGGGATAATTTTTTTTTGTTGAAGACTCATGCATTGATTGTTTGGTTGATAGATTTTTAGGTTTGGAATTTGATTTAAATCTACCATAGGGAAAGGTTTTCCAAAATTTAGATTGGGAATACTCACATTTTTTGTACCATTGAGGTTTGTAGGAGATAATGGTCCCATGTATGGATTGTATAAATGTGAGTTTTGATAATCCATTGGTTTTGTATGGATTTGAAAGTTTGGTTGATTTGGATTACTCATGATGTATGGAGCAAGTTTATATTCCATGTTCCTCTTGTGTTTTGACCTTGTTGCAAAAGTGAACCTCTAAGGATTTTAGGACCAATGATGAGATGAAGGATGAAAGGGGTGAATGATATGGGTGTCAATCTTTTTAGGAACTTTGGATCAATGCTAGACTTTAGGATTTGTGATTGGATAATGAGCTTGTAAACTCTAAGATGTTAGATGTGATCTTAGGATGAACTTTTTCAAAAGGGTGATAATTTAACTAAGTGTGTGAGGAAGGATTCATCAACATATACCTAATTAAATAGATGATTTTGATTAGGTTTAGGGATGTACCCAAGTCTAAACAATGATGTTTCCAAAGCTCTTAAAGTTGTTTGGTGGGATGAATTTTGATAGATGTTTGGGATGCATGAAGTGTTTGATTTGATCCTATATAAACCTAAGAAGAACATTGTTTACAAGACCAAGATAGTGAAGAACATGCTTTATCCTATGAGTAATTCAAACTAAAAGACAAATGTTTGCATGGAAAACCATATGACCAAAAGAGACCAAGCACATGTGTGGGGTTGAATTTGAGTTAGTATTGATTAATGACTTGATTTTACCACAAACACTTTCTTGATTAGGTTTTCAAACTAAATTTCTAATGTCCCAATTTTCTTATCATCCCACAGTTTATTACGTGGAAATCAAGGAAATTTTTTCCTATTGTTGACTTTAGTAAGCAAATTGAGATATAAATTCAAATTCTTAGAAACCTCTAAGGATAGAATCCCTAGGGTAAGCAATAACACTTGAATTTTTTCAATGGTATTTGCTCCCTAAAGGGTTTGAAATTCGATGATGATGTTGAATGTTTGTTTTCCAATGTTTATGATCAAACAAAGTGTTTCGATTCTATGAACATGCACAACCCTATGGATATGAAAGATAGTATTTGTTGAGTTCCCACTTGGATAAATCTAGCTATGCCTACTCTTAGCGGATGATTAGATGCTTGACCACACAGGCTGCCCCTTATAGTGCACTCACTTCTTGGGTTATCCAAGCATCAGTACCCATGAAACTCCCATGGCATACTTCTCATCTCTACTAAGAGCAGTAAAAATGTGGGATGGCTTCAGAACGCTCATTCTTGCACCAACAAATAGATCACAGATTTTGGCCTTTCTAAACATAGGTTCTAGTAGGAGCATTTTGTTCATGGGGAATCATCCATGTGGTGAGAGACCATTGCTTCCCTTCTTATCAGAACAATCCTTGTGATACTTTCCTTTCCTCAAGTACCCACACTTATATACCTGTTGGAAGTCGCTTGGATTTAGCGTGTTCTCGGTTGGGTCATTCCCTTGGGTTATTACATTTTCGCTCAAGGAAGGCCCTCTAAGATAACAAAAAAGTGTGCAAACACATCCGTAGTTTGATTGATCTTTGTTGAGAAACAAAGAGAGAACACACACGATATGTTCCACTCACACTCACAAGATTTGTCAATTTTAAACTCAAACCGAAATGTGGAGGAAATCTTTTTGACAACTTAATATCAAAAAAGGAATTTTGATTCTAAAGATCACCGTAAGGCACGAGAGAAGCGCATATGTCTTTTAGATGATATTACTTTGTGAAAAAGATTACAAAACACCAAATGCACATGTTCATTTTAATTTCCAAAGGAAAAATTGAGTTCTTTTTAAAGCACCAACACGAAGTGTGAATTTTTTTGTTCAATTTTAACCCAAAATCAAAGTCTAATGAGTTTATAAGGTTCAATTTTAGCCCAACTTTGAAAAAACAATGATCTAGTTGGGCTAAAATAGAAAAAAAAAAGAAAAAAAAAGTGGGAAATGGACGCTCTAAACCATTACAATAAGCATTCAAAAATGTTGTTTTCCAAGTTAAATGCCCACTTTTCGATTCAAATCTTGCTATTTGATTCTCACATGAGAGAGAGCACCAATGTTTCTTGATGCAAACCCCCTCCTGTCCTGCAAAGTTTTTGTAAAAAAACAAACAATGCTTAGAAGCATGAAAAAACTAATTACTAGACAACTCTTATAAGTAGCTATTTGATTAAATGACAACTTAATAAAGTCTTTCAAATAAAAATTTCAACCAAATTAACAGGATCTTTGCACCCTCTCGGATCCTCTCAATGCCGTGTACAAAGATTATAACAATTCAAGTTATTCAATGCAAAATCTGAGAGGATGGTGTTGATATCCATGGCAAGTGAGGGTGTAATAAATGAATGTCACCTCTGCCCCTTTGTGAAGCTATTGATCCTTGTGCCAATGTAGAAGCTAGAGTGGAAAGTGATGATGGGACACATTTCTATTTCTCTATTGCACATAAATCTGTCACTGGACTAGAAAGATCTCTATCCTATCTCACAAATAGATAGATTGATAGTAACAAATTGGAAACCAAGGCACTATATAGACAATTTATCATAGGGTTGATAGAGGCTCATAATGGCAACAAAAGTGATAGCTCATGGTGGGCTAGGAAATACGAAACAATTACTTTTGTGGTCAATTTTCTCCCAACAACTATGAGTTCCTCGTGGTAGATATGAAGAAAAACCTATAGAAGATTGATTCTTCCCATTGACCTGCCATCAAAATTTAATGGTGCTCAGAACACTATACGAAGATAATGATGCAAAAAAAATGGCGTTATTTAATGACAAAGCTTAAGATCATTAGCGTAGTAGAGTCTCAGGAAAAGTGATGGCTCCTTCCTGTCACAATAGTGGTCGATGGATGTTTCCTTGGTCTCTCCCTATCTATCACCAAGTACCTGCGCATTGTTTGGTCAACATCGAATATCCTAAAGATAAAACTACTCCTTATAATGTGAATAAATTACAATGTGGATATCATAAAGAAAGAAAATCCTTCACATATTATGCACATCACAATGCTCTGTAGATTGTTCACAAACACTAAGTAGTAATAAACAACGATAAACAGTGATTCTTCTACATACCACGACCTCATAATTACAAGCATTCACTTCAGAGAAAGAAAAGAAGCCAGATAAATTAAAAAAAAGGCCTGGAACGAGTGAAAGGCATGGCAAAAAAGGATATATTTAGGAGTGATAAGAGATTGTCAAAAGTAATTTGAATAGAAGATTCAGCGTGAGATCTTTTTGCTGCCTATATGCTAATGACCTTTCACTTCTCCAACTTAGTGAGCAGCAACTTTAGATTAAAGATTCGATGAGGGTTTTTTTGAAAATTACGACCAAGATCCTAATATGCACACAACCTATAAATAATTAGTCTTTAAAAAATTTCAAATGTGGAGAACTAAACAAACAAAAAAAGAGAAATATTTCAAAGGATTGGGTTATCATGTATAGGCTACAGCCAAAGATCACTAGCATTTCGAATCAAGTATCAACTGCAAAATAGATAATCTTATCAAATTATTGTTCAATAATGAGTGCTATCAACGTTTGCAAAGAGAATCACTGATTTTTGGGTATGTTGATTCTCTAATGAGTATTTGCATTGTTTCATAATGAAAAAAATTGACTATGACTATGCACTTCACAAGCTATTTAATGTGCTTCCAAAAAAATTTATGTTTGTGCAACTTAGAGTAGTTGTGTCATATCTGTAATGAAGCATGGGAGAGCTCGATTTTAGAGAAAACAATTAAAAGCACTATGTGAATCCCTGTTGGCAACAAAATACATAACTTATTTTTTTCAATATTGATTGAAAATCAGTGATGATTCAGAAAGTAATATTGAAAGATAATCAACTTCAACAAATTGCATCAAAGATTGAATTCAAAAGAAAAGGTATGCTGCAAATGAGCTATAGAGAACCAAACAAACAAAAATGAGAACTCCCCTTGCCTAGAGAAAACGTCAATCCAAGACACAAAAGAAAAGGAATCAAATAAAACACTAGAGAATTTGCTTTGCCATAAAGAAAATAAAACAAATAACAGTTCGATGATGCTTTGCCATTTCGATGGATAATTAGAGAATATGCAAACTCTGAAAGATGCAACATACAAGCTCCATAAAATTTTTTGGACAAAGCTCCATCAAAGCATTACCCCATGGTGGGCGCCAAAAATGTGAGAGGTCAACCTGCAATCACTAGCAATAAATAATTTTTTCTAAATTAGCCATTGTCAAAACTCAAATAAACCACTTTGTATAAAATTCATTTGAACACAAGAATAATGGAAACAAAGCAAAAAGAAAACAAAACACAATGAAACATTATTCTAATGATCAAACCAACATCTAATAGGGGGATTGGTGCTTCTTTGATGTAGAAAGAAGCCCTTTCCCAATCCCTTGATAAACTCTTGATGATGGAGATGTGTGATTCTTGACTATAATGAAATTGCTATGGATTGTGGATGCAAATGCCTAAAATTTTTGTGTCCCCAAAATGAGAAGAATAACCTCTTATTTATAGATGAGATTGAGAGAAGAAGAGGCAAAATGGAGGAATGTGGGACTAATCTTCAACCAATGGCCAAATGCCACTTGTCAAGATGTGAGAGGAGGAAGCTTGAGCACATTTTGGTCATTGTGCATGATAAATGCTATTAGGTGGATTTGAAATTTGAAAGTTGCCTTGTTGGAGGGAGAAAAAAGAGTCTTAAATGCCAAGTTGGAGACATGTAAGAGAGGAGTTAAATGCTTTGTTGGAAGGAAAAATCCCATTTGGAGGGTTTTTCAAATTTGGAAAAATATTCTCCTTTTATGCCATGTTGAGAGAAAATAGGGATTTAATAAATCAATTAAATGTATTTTCATGTGCAAGTGGTAAAAGCTAGAGGATTGGAGGATTAGATTACATTAATTATGATTTGATTAATTTTAATGGAGGCTAGTTGATTGTGACATTCAACTTAAATATTTGGATTTATTTAAATTAAATTAGAAGATAAAGAACATTAGAGATTTAATTAAATATTTGGATTTATTCAATTTAATAAAGACACTTTAGGAGAATAATTAAATAAAATTGATTTATTTAATTAAAGAGATAACTTTAGGAGATTAATTAAATGAACTTGATTTAAATAGATGAATATGATGATAAAGATTAGTTTATTCAATTAAAAGAGGGATTTGATGAATTTAATGAAATAAGAATTATTTAATTAAATACTTAGCAAAGAGGATGATTAAAGAAGAACTGGTGTTAGTAAGTCAGAATCGAGCATGCATTATTAATCAGGATAATTTACGTGTCTACACAAACTAAAGTTTGAAGGTGATCATGAAACACCCCATAGGAAGGGATTTAAAAGCGGTAAAAATGATAATTGATGATTTTTTAAGGGAAGTAGAGTGCTATAGGGTAAACATGGATATCATATCATGGTTTGTGGCTTCCCTCCTGAACTTAAGAGAACAAAAGGAGGTGGTGGGAGTTCTAATGGAAAAATTATTCAAAAAACACAATCTAGGTGGGCTCAAGGCTACTTTAGAAATAGCAAGCTTTGTTTTGGCATTCCAATGTCGCTCGACATCCAACACTTGCATGAGGAGGGTGTTGTAGTGGAATGGTTTCCCTTCCTTAGAAACTTCTTCATGGTGTCAATAAATCAACATCAAGCTCTAACACATATGGAAAATTGCTTCCTAAAAAAGGTAAAAAATTTTGAGCCGATGTCAGATCTCTAATGTATTGTGGATTTTGACACCACCTCTCTAGTTGTATGAGAAATTCATCCTACCCCTACATAAAAAATGTCCTCTCTCTAGCTTTCTCACACTTTTTGATTGATACAGGAGCATCTAGTGGTGTAAGGGCAATCCTGCATCACCCAAAAATATCTTTACTTTATTTTAGCTTTTTGTAGATGTTTTTGCATTTCTAGATACCCTTTTCATCGAATAAGAATTCCCAACTTTTAGAACTGCTATTTTTAGCAGGTGTGAATTTGAAGGCATGAGGAGGCATAAATTTAAGGGAAGCTTCAGGATAGAAAAATAAACACTTTGGTGAAAGAATCAGGTCAAGATCATTTCTAGTTTGAAAGCTATTCAAGTTTCAGTTTCCGCTTTTTGCCTTGAAATTTTTTTCAAGTCTAGTTTGAGGCACTAAACGGTCCCGTACGGGCCCAAAAATCATTAGAACTAGCATAGAAGGTTCTTAGCGCATTCTTCACTTTGAGACCTTTCCAACGGTTCAAACGGTTCATCAAACAGAGTCCCAGATCAAAATTTATGCCTCCCGGAAGTTGGGGCATTTTTGAAAATGTTCTAATTTTTTAATGTGGTTTTAAAATTTGAATTTCAAATTGTAATTTTCGATGCCAAACCGCTAAAACTCATAATTCGAATGTTGTTTTTGGCTCCAAACTGAAAAGGAGTTATTTATAGGCTAGTTTCTAATTTTTGGGTAGCTTTTTGGGGGAAAGAGTGCATACTGAGAAAAGGGAACTTCTGTAATTTTTTATAGGGGCATGCATTGCAAAACTCGAGGATATGGGATCCTCTGCATGTAAGCATTTCATTATTCTGAATACAATAATATTCTCTAGTTTTTGTGTGTGATATTCTATGTCTCAGGTTAGCACCCTCATCATTGATTCAAGAATTCCATTCTTTTTTGGCCTCCTCTTGTCAAGTAACTGGTAATTGGAGCATCAGGTTATGTTTTGGCCCCTCATTTGTATATATATTTTGTAAAGTTTTTGTAAAGCATTTATGCTCTATATATGTAATTTTGAACTTTTATAATATTAATAATATTTAGGCTTTTTCCTTTATCTAAAAAAAAACTTTTGCATCAACTTTTTAAAATTCCTTGCCTTCAATAGTCTCAACTAGGATATAAAGGCTGATTGAGATTCAATTAAGGAAAATATTACATAAAAAATGACAACAGAAATAGACAAGAATTTCTAATAGTGAAGATATATTAAAATCCTTCTTGAAGTGATTTATTTATTTATTTATACTAACCACGTGATTTATTTCTTGCCATTAAAAAATCATAGACAAAATTGTAACTTTCTTCTATGATTGGTTTGTATAAACCCTTTAAATTACCAAAATGAATCCAATAGAGTATAGAATTATATAGTTTTTCAAATTGAGAAAATGACCTTATCAATATGAACCTTTTAAAATACTTTATTGAAAAATAAAATTTTGAACTAATTAGATGAATTAAATAAAGGAAAAACCTACATTTTATATAAATACAAAGAAAATTACAAATATTAAAAATGTAGAACTACACTTAAAAATAGTAATAAGTAATTAAATATAACCAAGAACCACTAAGTATATAAACATTAAAAGATAATAGTTTCCACTGACAATTTGCTTAAGAGAAAGGGTAGCTTAAAAATATATCAACCTACTCTAGCTAGATTATGCGCACCATGTGCATGTGTCAATCAAGATAGTCTCTATTATTGCTTAAAAGATTATGCACCACTACTTTTGCTGACAAGTGCATCCCTTCAATTGCAATTGGGAGCAACGAGTTGACTCCACAACAAGATAACTTTTTCTACAGTAGAAAATTTAGTTGCTTTTAAGATGCCTCCTTTCTTGTTCATCAATATTCATTTCTGTGTTCAATTTTCTCTTTGCTCTGCATGTGCTGTGTAGGCAGTTTCACTGCCTTATTAGTTTGAGTTTCTCTACATTTGAATAGCAATAGAAAGAAAGTAAACAAAATGGTGAGGGGTAAGATTGAAATGAAGACTATTGAGAACCGTATCAGCAGGCAGGTAACCTTCTCCAAGAGGAGAAAAGGACTCTTCAAGAAAGCAAATGAGCTTTCTGTTTTATGTGATGCAGAAGTTGCTGTCATAGTTTTTTCCAGCACTGGGAAACTTTTTGAGAATACAAGCTCCAGTTTAGTTGGGTTTAGTTTTCTTAATTTAATTTATTTCATCATATTGATCTGTCTTCTGTCCTTTAGATGATCTATTTTATTTGTGTGCATATTGTTATCTAACTAATTGACTGAGTTTTACAATGGTATTTTATCAGAGCACAATATTTTGCTACCATGGTTAGGTGATAGGTTATATTTAAGGATCTGTTTTACACACCTTAACAAATGTTTAATCAATTTCCACCTTATGTGTAGTGGCTTGGCTTGGAAAATAGGATATAGTTAAACAATCTATTAAGATATAGCTATGATCTATAAATAATTTTTATTATAATCCATGAATCAGGCCAGCAGATCTATTTCCCTTTCTGGATCTGTCTTACCGCTTAATCTGTATCTGTTAGTAAGATCATTCTAGCATAAATCAGGCCAATTGACTTTATTTCCCTCTTTGCCTGTCTATCTACTTATTGTGTATCTGCTAGTAAGATCATTCTAATATAAATAAGGCCAATGTATTTTATTTTCTCTTCTGACTTTCTGTCGGCTTATTGTGAATCTGCTAATAAGATCTTTCTAGTACAAGTATTTAGACAAGAGGAGGACTATATTAATTAAAAAATCTAGATTTTTTAGATATCATTTTTAACAAGGACAAAATTAACATACATAGATCAAGGCCTAGACATTTTTATAATAAAATGTATGCAAAATTTTATAAGGATTATCAAATAAAAGAGGATATTTTAGATAGATTGTCAGAATTCATATAAAAAGATTATTATACATATAATTTTACATATACTAAGAATGTCTTAATATTTTAAGGACATTTTTTAAAAATTAATTGTCATAAAAAAATTTAAATAATAAGTTCTTTAAAACGTCATTAAAAAAATTATGATTTATTGTTTACAACATTTTGATGGGGGCTCACATAAAATGAAATAGATACCAAAATATTGTTGCACAGTTTTATCCAAGAGTTTTACCCAACTTATTAGAATAGACTGTGAAAACCTAATGCTTCTAGACCTAACACAAAACCCACTTTATAAGAATAGAATATGAAAACCTAATGCTTCTAAAACTAACCCATTTTGTCCACAAGTTTAGATTTAAATCTCTTTTCAAATTGAAACAGAACAGATTGTATTTCCTTGTTCTTAGGTTTTATAGTTTGCACTGTAATACATTATTAAATGAGAAGTGACTAATTAATCTTGTGATGGAACCTGCTAAAAGCATGAAAAGCATTTTAGAGAGTTACTCTAGAGTTTCAGGGCTTCAACTCTTCCAAAATGAAAATGAGGTAAGAAATTAATGAAAGAAAAAAAAATTCTACAAACTTTGTCAGCAGTATCAATTTTATCTTGATACTACAATGCATTTTATGTCTGTGCATTTTCTTTGATAAAAGCAGCATATGCTATGTCAATTTGCAACATACAGAAGGGAAAATGAGAAGCTTCATGCAAAACTAAGGTAATATTTATCAAGTTCAAATATTAGGGCTTTCTTATTTATGATGCATTTAAATGTAAATAGTAGTTCTCACTAAATCCTCTCTTCTGCAGGCGTCTGCAAGGTGAGGATTTGGAGTTAGTGCCACTAAACGAACTGGATCACCTCCAACAAACTCTTGAACTTGCAAAAAAGAAAGTTAGAGACAGAAAGGTAAGTTTAGAAGAGCAATTAATTCTCTCACCATATCTCTTCATATTAGGAAATGATGGGTTTCCACTTAAAAAATATATGAAAAACTATAATCTATTAAATTTTATTTATTTTTAAATCATAATATGTAAAATAATTAAAATATACAATAGTATTAAATTCTCAGAACAGATATGATTATTTATTTGTTATGATTTAGTTATCTGAAATTTGAATAAAATATTAGCATTTTACAATTTTAGAATATTGTAGTTATATATATTGTATTTCTAAAGTTTACTAAAATACTAAGATCTTAAATTTAACTGTGTAGGATTATGTTTCATATCAATATTTTAAATTCCATTTCCTAATTTATCATTGAAATGAGAGACGGATTTAATAAAATAAAAATATGTTAAAAATTGAATCTGTTTAAATTTTTGATAATTTTGAGAGTGATATTTTGAAGATTTACAAAACAGGTTGATCAATTGGAGTACCAATGTAACCACACAAGAAAGAAGGTAGGCCTAATATTTTTATCCTACAATACCTTAATCTATTTATTTTTTCACTTTACTTAATTTTCAATATATGTAAGTAATAAATTATGATTCATGTTCTATGTTTAGGTGGTTGGATTGGAACAACAATTTACTTTTCTCAATCAAAAGGTGAGTATTAAATCAATTTAATAAAGGTTGGAATGTTAAGGTTTACACAATAAAATCACTTTGGTGACTTGTAGTTTACTTTTATTATTATTTAATAATTGATTATATTTTCTTTAATTGATAGTTCAAAAAATTATATTTGAAATGCTCTATAAAAGCAATATTATAACACATTTATTATTATCATTTTCCATTTTATACTTCTTTAATGTGAATGCTCTTAATTTTTTCAATAATAATGTTATTTAAAAATACCCAATAATTATTTTAATGTACATTAACAAGATATGAAGGATGTTGAAATGGAGGCTGAGGAGTTGCTGAACACCTTGGAGTAGTGCGGTCGTTGTTGTTTCTGGTTTTGTGGGACAGCTGTCTGTTCGTTTGGACTTATTTTGTTATCTTTTGTTGTTTAAACTCTGCGGTTTCAGGTCCCTGTAAAACCTGTTTTTTCCTTTTCAAAAACAAGATACTAAATGAAACAAAAAAACATGTTTTCCAATTCTTCTTCCATATTGTACATGTTACATATTTAATTGAGTGTTAATCTTTAATTACCCAGATATTTATTATCAATTACATAAGGGGTGAACTGCTCAGTCAATTGTTGTCTATTTCATGTATTTATGTAAGTTGTTGTTTTGTAATAATGAAACACAAGGTAGAATTTCTAATCAACTCATAAAAATTGTGAACCAACAACTGCTTTTGTTGCTTTGTGAAGGTTGTTGAAAACCAATATGGCTATGGCCAGGTATTCTGTGGAGCAGAAGATGTGAATCCTGTTGACAATACCCTTTATCTACCAGAAATTCGTGTGCAGCCAATCCAGCCCAATTTGCAGCAGTGAATATTAAATAAAAACAAATGGTTGATTTCTGGGTAACATCCAGACCACAATACAGCTTTGAATAGATAGGATGAATTGTTTTGAGTGTTAGAAATAGTATATTATATATTTGACTTTGTGGTTATGTATTAATGTTTTATTAATATTGATGAATAATATAATTAATGTGTATGGTATATTTTTGTTTATTTATTTTATTTAGCATTTAATTATTGTACAATGTATATTTATATTTCTGTCATACTAAGATATATTTATATTAGATTTATATTTTTGTCATACTAAGATATATTTATATTAGAATTATTTGTATAAAATTGTTGTATTATCAGTTTGTATTCAATATTCATAGTTTCGTCTATGAATGCTTTTGTGCATGCAATATATTTATTGATGGTCTTCAGTTTAGCAAGATGGTGTATTGTTGGAGAAGTCCTAAATCTTCAAATTATTCTCTTGTTGAATTAGGTGTCAGTTATGTGTAAAATTGTCATTCAATGTTTTGGTAAGCAAGATAATGAGAAGTTTTTGTAATCAGGATAATTTGTAATCCAAATTTTTGATAACTATGACACTACAAAGATTTGATAGAGGTGATTTGGTTTAAAGGAGAATAAGAATTATTAGCAGTCAAGACAATGAAGGTGATTTGGTAAGAAGTTTTTGTAGCTAAGATAGTGAAGATGATTTGATAACTAGAACAATTATGTTTTGGTAGTCACAATAAGTGAAGAAAGAACAATTTTAATAACCAAGAAATTGAAGTTTCAATAGCCATAATAAGTGAAGGAGAATTTTTTTTGATAAACAAGACAATGAAGGTTTGGTAGCCATAGTAGGTGAAATAATAACATTTTTGGTGAATTATTAAGAGTATCATAATTCAACATGTGGTTGTTTGGACAACTGTGTTTGTCTGGACTGGTGTCTTTGTCTTATTCTAACTTTTGGTATCCCAACCTCAATAAAAAATCTGATGTAATTAAGAAAGAAGAAAGAAAATATAATTAATTTATAATTATATATTAATATTTATTAATAATATATTAGATAAATAATAATTAAATTTCATTAAAAAAGTTGTAAAAATAAAATAAAATCCTTTTATAAAATTTTACATAATATAATCAATTAATCTCCAATAATTATTTTTATATCTATTTTATATTATTTATACAAATAATTTTTAATTATTACTTCTGCACATTTAATCTTAATCCTACATTTTATTAGTACCATAATTCTTTCCTGTGTAATAAAGAAGTCATCTTTTTAATAATGCTTGTTGCCTACCATCATTAAATAGCACATTACTATGAATAATTTTAAATATAAACTCAAGGAGGGATTAAAAGCAGTGAGAAGTACAGATTTCATTGCAGGCATTTAGCATTTACAGAAAACAGGTGAGGAGGGGGTGTTCTAGTTTTCCAGTGTGGTGGAGCCCAACAGACAATCATTCAGTACCCACATCATGTTAAATCATTCTTCCACACCTGCTCCTTTGTTAGATACCTTTACCATTAGTGACGTGGCCATATATCCTTCCAACTCCAAAGTGCAGTAGATATAGGTTGTATGTCTTGTGGATTCTGCAACAGCCTATGTGGACAAATAATACTGGGTCATGATCCTTCAAATGCTATATATACCCCATAGCTATAACAGCTACCATTTTTATGGGTGAGGAGGACAGTAGACAAAATAAAGTAATTTATAAAACTATTCAAATACCTTTCTTTCTTAAAAAGTTGGTAGTATTGATATAATTAGGTATATATATGGAATATAAATTATAAATGAATAAGTTTACATATCTAAATACATTTATTCAACTTAAATTTAATATAAATATTAATATCTTTTTTAGATTGGTGTGTATAAGATATTTATACTAGTTTATATATAATTGTAATGATGAGATATTTAATTTTGTGTTTATTTAATTTTTTTTATATAATTTTATTTTAATAAATAATATAATTATTTGTAAAGTAGAACTCATTTTTTAAAACTTTGCTTATTATTATTTATGCATATTCTAATGTATTATATCTTGTTTCATTTATGTTCTCACTCATCACATATATCATTTCCCTTATGCTTCAATATAAGTTACCAACCTAAATCTCCTTGCTCCATCATCTTTGTGCATTCCTATGGGTGTAGGATTAATATGTAATGTATCATGTTTTTTTTTTTTTTGTATGCCTATCATTGATCTTTGATTTTTTTCCATTACTTTTATAATTGATAATATTTTTATTAATGTTTTGTATTGGCATCTATATTTATAACCATATATTTTGGGATGCATATGCTATATCTTTATATATTTGAATTAATATAGTGTTTCAACTTCAATAATTTAACTATATATATCATAGGATAACTATTATATTTAGCTTAACATTACGGACTATTATATATTTTTACATCTTAATGTCTAGGTCATGCTATTTGTAGATGATATCTAGGTAATGTAATGATTTATTATTATTTCATTTGGATATTGTTCTATTTTGGGTGTTTTGTGTGCTCCTTAATCTATTCCTATATGCTGTAGGTATGCCAAATGTTTCGCCTAAGTGTCCAAGCACATATTTTTTTCCAACAATGGCAAAATAAAAAAAGGTGGAAATAAATAAAATGTGCTTTTTTAACCTCAATCTTAGTCAATTCAAGTGTGATATGAGTCATGTGAAATCTATAAAATGAATGCATCATTTGCATGTGCATTTATTTATTTTTCAAATTGTGTATTTGTCATGTTTGAGGAATATTTAGTATGATTTGAATTAAAAAGTTAATATTTGTTCCTTCATGGAAAGAGGTCTATTATATTATTTAATTTATTTTGAAAGAAAAATAAAGAATACTCAATTTGTAGTGCCTACCCATTTTGCAACCTTGAGATGTTCGATCTCCACATCATCTTTGAATATGTGTCAAGGTATGCATTAGTTGTCTTTGTGCTTTTGCTTCTTGTTATGAATTTTTATTGGTGGTTTAACTTCACCATTTGCATTATGGATTATTTTCTTGCTCCAATTGGTGTTATTGGACTACTCACATGTTCAACATGTGGTTCCTCGATATGTCAATTGTTGGCGTTTGATGCAAGAGCATCTAGGTGGATTGGCGATCAACATCAACCAAAAATATAGTTGGTTTGTTTATTTCAATTTTGATTTGTTTCAGTCATGTTTGACATATCTCAACATAAGGAACTTAGTTGTGCAGTCAAATTGTGAATTTGAAGTTCTCACCAAAATATCGTTTTAGGGCTCCACAGGAAATTTTTAAATTATTTTTCTATAAAATCCATAAGGAATCAAGTAAAATAATTTTGTAAGGGAATTCTTGTAGGTACTACATGGAATGTGAAAAAATAATCAAAGTCATATGTTTCCTAGTTTGGGATATTTTAAAGTTGGGAGCCTATTAAAAAATATCGCCAATTTACGAAATGTTTAGAAATAAAGAGATTTTGGTAGGCTGGAGCAAAATAATTTTGTAGGGAACCTAGGGACATCATTCCAATCCTACTCACCAAATTTCACATGACTTAGAAAACTTTGAATTTTTTGCCTACAACATTCGATTACATCAAATTGGCATGATTATTGCATCGGTACAGTCTATTTATTCACTAATTTCCCAATGTGATTACATGACTCTTTGATTTCTATAGAACCATCAGATATGGCAATTTTAAACTTTGAGGCCAAGAAAATGAAGGGGCATCATGGAGGTCATTAGATTATGAGGATAGATAAATAAAAAATAATAATAAAATTGGAAGGTGGGGAGTCTAGAAGATGAAGTTTCAAAATAGAGAGAGATATAACATAGCTATATAGGGAGATAGAGGGTGGAACATACAACAAAGAGAGTAACAATAAATTCAAAAAATTACAGCCACTTAGCCATAAGGAAGGGCAAAGAGGAGTCTACCATTTTAGTGTGACATCTTAAATTTAAAATACAAATAAAAATACATATAATAGAGGAAAAATCTAAATATAATAGGTAGGGGTTGCATAGAGGGAATAGAAGTGAAGAGGAGGAATGTGCAAACCACACATAGAGGGAAAATGAGAAGGTATACACAAGAGGAGTATGTACAAAAAGGTGCTACATAGTTAATAAATATTGTAGATTTTAAGAGAGAAGGCGTTTTAATAAAGAATTCAAATACCATTGTTTGCACACTAAAAGAGGCTTTGAACTTGAGGGTAATGGAGTAGGATTAAATTATAAACATGAACACCACAATGAGAGGGAAAAATGGGTTGTGGATATGTAGATTGAATTTTGTGCAGATGAGAAGGGGAAATGACATATTAAATTAGTGTCAAGTAATGCAAACATAGTAGGCTATGATTGTAGACAAGAAGATTAAAATAACATTGAATGAGAAAAGAGAAAATTGTATGAAATGCTAGAGAAGAGATTATAAATGTTTTGATTCTTGGAATGTAAATTTGAAACAAATAAGTTTTAATCGCCTTCAATCTTTCCTTGTGTGAAAATTTGGATGTGAGTATAAATAGCTTTCTACTGAATGGTTATCGATTTATAGTGCAGTTTTAAATGAATTTATGTGAAAAGCTAGTTTGGATAGAGATAGGATTTATTTAAATTTGTTTTCATCAAATGATATCAAAGATAGAGGTTTTGAGTGCATAGGCAGGACACTTAACATGAGGTAGCCTTTGCGAAGAATGGTGAATGGAGTAAAGGATAGAAGGTGATAGAGGATAGCTTGTGAGGATTGTTGTAGGTAGAGAAGCCTTGAGCAATTGAGAGATGGAAGATGTGAAGGAATTTGTTTCTATAGATTTTATAGTGTGTGATGTGAGTTGTGGGAGATGAAGATGGGATTGGTCATGAGGACACCTGTGAGAATTCTATTTTGGATGCGATACTAGGAAGAAGTGGAAAATATAAAGTTTGAAAAGATGGGAAAGATAGTCCAAAAAGAAGTGGGGAAGACCTAGGCTAGGATAGAGGTAATGGAGAATTATATTGGAAAATATGAGAGGACATTGGTAAAGAGAAGCGAGTGGAAGAACAAGAAAAACAAAAACAAAAGTAGAATAAATGAGTGTTGTAGCCTAAGGTTGATGAAGGAAGATATGAGAGAATACCCTACAGAGGTACACAAAGAAGAATAAAAGATGAAGGAAAATGAAGAAGTGAGTAGCAAAGAAAAGATAGCAGAAGAGTATGGAGATGTAGCATGTGGTCACAATGAAGGGTGAAGAAAGAAAAGTTGCAATAGATGATGATGAGGTAGAAGTTGCAACAACAGAGAAAGATTATAATGAGGACATGTTGGTCGACATGAAGCATCATTTTTTTGAAAGAGGAAAAAATTGGTTTTACAGGGACCTGAAACCACAAAGTTTACAAAATAAAGAGAAAGTCAATAAAGACAGCATAGACAAAAAGGCTATTAAAAACAACAATAAAGACCACAACCATAAAAAAGGCTAGCAAATGCCACAAAACCAAAAACTAACCTAAAAGCCAGTAACAGCTAAATTTGTATCTTTAAACGATCAACAGTCTCAGCTTCCAGCGCATTCATATCCTGAACCCCCCTCTTAAGGATCTGAACCATCTATGTGGGAGGTTCTTTCCTTTTGAGGTTGGTCCGGGTCCTTTTAGAAATTCCTTGATCCTCAAACTTGCTTTCCTTTCTCGCTTCCAAGTCAACAACCAACGAACCCTATTGCATTTTTTCTAGTTTTTCGGACATAGCATTGATAATAATGGCATTGTGCCTAGCCATTTTATGGTTTTGTTCCACTATAGTTTGCAAGTTATTTTTAATTTTAACCATTTCCTCTTCTAAAGACTTGTATTTTTCCTCATTGTCTCCACCTATCTTACCAGTGTTCTTATTCTGTTTCCCTTCTTCATTACTGAGAGAGGCCAGCTTCAGCTCCAGCTCCTTCGATTTGCTATACAGAGCCCTGTTTCTTTGATTGAGCTAATTAATTTCATGGTAGGCCCATTTCAAGACCTTGAATATGTCACTAATGTCATTTCTAGCAAAGGCCAAAATGTCACCAAACTAAACCCGGTCTATATTGAGATTAACTTCACTCAGGTTGGGGGAGCTAGTAAATCTAGTACCTTCAAATCTGAAAGAGGCAGGAGGGAAGGGCACATAATTTTGACTAGCTTCGGGGTTCTCGGCTTTGTCTTCCAAGGAGTCCATGGAATAGGATACTAGCTTGTTGTTAGGGGAGCCCTTAAGAATAGGATTCTTTAAGGGGGCAAAGCAGTCTGGGGAGGTCTTAGGGTTATCTTTAGCAAGCTAGGGTTTTTTAGGCTGGGTTTTCTTACTAGACATCTTAGAGGACGGGTGGGTTTCAACAATTCTCTCCTAGTTAGGCTGAATCTCCAAACCCCCACTATCAGTATCATAGTCCTCAGACTCCAGAGAGGCAACAGGGTGAGATAAGGCCAACATGCTTTGATAGTGTTCATAAATTAACCTAATAAGACCAAGATGAAGAATAAGGTATCTCTTGGGATTTTTCCTATGGTCTTCCAGGCTATTAGTCAACGAACATAATAGGTAGTGAGGCATATAAATCCGTACCTTATGACGGAAGTGGTTAAGAATTGAAAAAATGGTGCCCATACACTCTGGTAAATCTCTCATCCAAAGTGATATACTTCATTATCACACAAAGTACCTTTCTCCAAAATGCCTTGATAGTGTTAATTTTGAAATAGCTGTTAGAGATTTTAACCAGTTTCAATTTCTCCTTGTCCTTCTTTAGAAATCTGATGACCACCTTGTCAAAAAACCTTCTGTCGCGATAAAACTTCACTCCCTTAGTAGACATACCTGTAATCTCCCCTATAATTTTCTCATCCAGCTTCACCTTCTTACCAAAGAGAATGATTTCACCGTTGTTCCAGTTCTTCTCGAAGTAGTCTGTGGCCACATAATCGGGCCCATGAAGTTTTTCCAGATATGGAACCAGGCCATCTCTTTCAATCTGCTCCCAAACCTTGTCATTCCTAGTGTGCACCTCATACCTATTAGGCTCAACTCTTTTTCTATCCCCCTGCATTTTATTTGCTCCTTATTGTTGACTCTACTAGCACTAAGAACCTGTTGCATAATTATGCAGTTGTTCCAAAGCACCCACAAAGAATGTGACTTTTCCTTCCCTTCCAAGTTACATGACACAGCCCCATAAAATCTCTTGATTTCGATGTACCTGGCCCCTTTCTCTTTAATAATTAAATATGGTTGCCTCTTTCCCATGCGTAACATCATAATCTAGTAAAGCATCAAGTTGATGAAGAGGTAAATTTTGATGTTTTTTATATTGTTTGATGAAGAACTTGATTTGGATGTTGTGGAGAAAATTCAAGAGTTATTAGATATGAAGAAGGAAATTACAATAATATATTGGCATTCATATGTTGCAAATTTTTATGTGGAGGCTATAGAAGATAGTCCAGGAGAGATTTGATGGAGGTGGACAGTTGGTGGTGGGTTAAATCCCATGAAAGAGGAGAGCAAAAAAGTGAGTGGTTGGAGGAGTAGAGGAGAGAGTCTTTGGTAGAGGAGGATAGTATATGGTGGATGCAAGTCCACAAAAGGAAGAAGTGTATAGATCAAAGTTGTAGAAAGAGGATGATAGTTATTTTGGCGAGATGATGGAAAAAGAGGAAAAAGAGTGTACTGTGGTCCAGATCAAGTGATAGAGTTCACAATAGGTTGTATTCAACCTAGAAGGGTAGTTCTATTACCCAACTCCATTTTGTGAGTCCTACTCACAAAATTTTTCCTACCCGATGTGTCTAATGCAAGAGCATCTGGGTAGACTTGTGATCAACATCAACCAAAAATATGGTTGGTTTATTTCAATCATGTTTGGCATCTCTCAAATTTTTTTTTTGGAAAACCCATAAGGACTTGAGTAAAATCCTTTTGTAATGAAATTCTTGGAGGTATGACATGTAATGTGAAAAATAAATCGAAATCCTATCTTTCGAAGTTAGGGATATTTTAAAGTAAAAACCCTATTAAAGAATGTCAACATTTTACAAAAAGTTTAAAAATACTAAGGTACTATTAGGTTGGAGTGAATTTTTTTTGTAGGAAAGTTGGGGACATCATTCCAAGCCTACTTACCAATTTTCACACAAACCAGAGAACTTTGATTTTTTCACCCATGACACCTAATTATGTTAAATTGGAATGATTATTGTATTGGTACTTTTTTTTTATTCACTAATTTCTCAATGTGATTAAATGACTATTTGATTTCTATAGAACCATCAGATAGGGAAATTTTAAAATATGGGGTCAGGTAAATGAATTGTTATAATGGAGGTCATTGGATTATGAGGATAGTTTTTTTTAATAATAATAAAATACTAATTCTCAACACAAAATTGGAAGGTGAGGAGTCTAGAAGTCTAAGTTTTAAAATACAGAGAGTTACACCATAGCTAGAGGGAGATAGAGGGTGGAACACAAATCAAAGAGAGGAACAATATAGTTAAAAAAAACATACCCACATAGCCATAAGGAAGGGCAGAGTGTAGTCTACCATTTTAATGTGGCAACTTAAATTTAAAATATAAATGAAAATGCATATAATAATGGACAAATCAGAATATAATAGATAGGGGATACATAGAGGGAATGGAAGTGAAGATGAGGATTGTGCAGTATATGCATAGAGGTAAAAGGAGAAGGCATCCACAAGAAGAGAGTGTGCAAAAAGGTGTTGCACAGTTAATAAATATAATGAATTTTAAGAGAAGGTTTTTTAATAAAGAAGTCAAATTCCATTGTTTGTAGTCTAAGAGAGGCTATGTACTTGGGAGTAATGGAGTGGAATTGAAGTATAAATAGGTATGCCTCAATGAGAAGGAAATAAGGGTCTTGGATATGTTGTAGATGAGAAGGGCTGATGTCATATGAAATTATTGTCGAGTAATAAAAACATAGTAGGATGTGATTGTAGACAAGAAGATTAAAATAAGATTGAATGAGAAAATAGAAAATTGTATGCTTTGCTTGAGAAGAGATTATAAATGTTTTAATTCTTGGAACGTAAATTTAAAGTAAATAAGTTTGAATTTCCTTCAATATTTCCTTGTTTAAAAATTTGGATGTGAGTATAAATTTCTTTTTGTTGAATGGTTATGGATTTATAGTGTAGTGTTAAATGAATTTGTGTGAATAGCTATTTTGGTTATTAAGAGGACCTTTTTTTTTTCATCAGTGTTTTAGTGTCATAAAATTTCACCCTTGAAAATTTCACACTATATTGACACTCTATTTTTCATATACAATTAATTATATTACTAATTTCTTTATTTCAAGGATGGATTGGGAAATACATTAAAATATATGACATCTCTCTAATTTTGGGAAAAAAACACTCAGACTAGGGTGAGGGAATCCTAGTCCTAAATGTGTGATTTTAAATTATTATCAACTTTTTTGTCGACCTTTGGTGATTTAAAAATGATCTCAGGTTGGCCGATATCTAGAAACATCAATTGGGATACATATAACAACAATTTTCTATCTTACTTGAACTAGGCACTATTATGAAAAACCATGCACTATTATGCTCTAATTATGAAGATATATGCAATCTCTTCTATACATGTTTGATACAACAATCAATTATGTTATGTTGACTAACCTCATGCAATTCGTCAAGGAAATTCAATCACCCATCGTCAACTCTTTGTGGCAACCTATGGTTTGATATTACTTCAACAAGGGTTTCATGTGTAAGATAACATTATCAATTATCTTTCATTTACTACAATCATTTATTTTTTACTTTTCCCCTTCCCATCTTAGGGTGTACAATTTATATCATCATCATTTGTTGTTGTGGAGGTGGGAACACCAACACTAGGGTTTGACTTTAAGCTAAAATCCTATACAACACATCCTTTCCCCTCTTTTCATGTGTGCAAGTCAGATCTAGAACCTTCATCAGTAATAATTTACATAAAAGAATAGAGAATATTGTGTTAAGTTTTATAGCTTTTTTATCACCCCAGAAACCTCAAATAGGGTGGTTTTTCCCTAATCCCTCTAATCCAAGATCAAATTTCATATACAAGTTCTTGTTTGTTCGTATTTCTGAGATCTATATTTTTTTTTGTAATTTTTCATTTCCTATATATGATAAATTATATTTCCATATATAGGGTTTATGTCAAATAGGTTAATTAAATCACACATTAAATATTCCCCCATTACAACAAAGGAGAAAACCCTAATAGACTAGCTTTAATAGACCAGCTTTCCTTTGAGGTAGTTACCCAATCATAAAACCTTAGTTGTTTTGTGCTCTAACTTTAAGCCAAAGAGGAAAAATAGATCTACGTTAATTCACTTTTTGAAGCTTAGATCTCTTTCCTAGACTACTATTTTTTGGATATATAAAGCATAAATTCTATCATCTTATCAAGAATTAGGCTATTAGAGTATCTTATTGATCTCATATGCATTTATTTAATTTTGAAAAGAATGAACTTGCACTCCTTATTCATTAAACACTAAATACTTTTGTAAATTAAATTTAGGTCATATCTGCAAAATATTTTGATTAGATATTTCTTGTTTAAGGCATTAGATCTCATTTATTTTAGTTTCATTTACAAATACTATATATTTATTTTGTAAAAACTAAAGAATTTAAAACACTTTCTTCCTTGCAAAAAATATAAACCTAAACAAATTCTTCTACTAGTTCATTGGAATGGGCATGTGTGAGAAGTTGGGTCCACAAAATGTTCAAAAAGTGAAAGTGCCTTCCCTCATTTTCAAAATTTGTCACAATTCAACTAAAAATTTGTAGCACTTACACATTGAATATTAAAATAGTCTAATGATAGGAAATTTAGTATTTTGAGTCTATTTTTTAAATATGCAATTTATTCTAATGCCTAGATTATACAAATTAATTTTTAATAGGCATGTATAAAAACTAATTTTTAAGAGTCACATTTTGAGGGCCATACCATGTGTGTGTACAAACACCATAATTTGGCCTAAATAAATGTATTTTTATAATTCCTTTTGTGGAACTGAATATTGATGAGGACATTTATTTATTATTTTTCTATAAATAATTCTTTTTATTGATTTTGTATTGGCCCTAATTGTTGTTTTTGAAAACCATCATGTATGGACACCATATTTTGACCTAAACTAATCAATTTTTGAATTTTTTTTGATGTGCAAATAATTGTTTCTAGATGGATTCCATATATTTTTTTCAAGAAATTTAACAAATTAAAAGTTACTAAAAAATATGAAAACATGGAATTTCTAGTTTATGAACTAGTTTCCTGAGAAAATAATTAAAAATAGAAATAATAATCCAATCATAAAAAAATTACATCTTTGGAAATTAGACATAATGATCTAAAATGGGTTTTAATTTCAAAAATCAATTCTAAAAAAAACTCCTTAGCCATATTGCCAAAGTTAGTTATTTCTCTTGACATTTCCATAACCTTGTACTTCCAAGTCCAATGCTAAGGGTTGGGTTACTATGCCTTTCCCAAGCCTAAAACCAAATAAAAATTTGGGTTGGGATTTTAATTTTTTTAGAATGGGTACCCATTTTAAAGTGATTACCTATTCTATTTTTAGAATGGGTACCTATTTTAAAATGTGCACCCATTCTATTTTTATAATGGGTACTTGTTTAGGCTTAGGGCCTTGTTCCTAAATGGGTACCCATTTTTAAAAAATGGGTGCACTTGCTCCTTTTGACATTTTTCTTTACATGAAACTTCACCTCTTTGTAGAGCCCACTTCTTGCACTTATCTAAATATTTATTTTATCAACACTTTATCCTACCTTCTACCTCCTAAGAGCACTCATTTGTGAAGTTGATTTAATCTATTAAATCCTTTCATTGATTAAAATACCTTATTCATGCCTTTATATATTTTTATCATCAAATTAGGGCATTGTTTTCCCAAACTCTGCTAGACCTTAGACCTAGGATTTCATAGAAAAGAACCTACAAAATATACTTTGCTTGCGCAAGATTTGAAACCTAAAACCTATGTAAATTCCTAGACTATAGAACCTACACCCCTATCTTATCAATTTCATTTCAATTTTCTATGCAATATCATGCTCTATGGCATCTTCTTATATTTGATTCTTGTTTTTGCCAGTCTATCTTAAAAATTCTAGATTCTACTATACATTGCTAGTTTGTCCCTAAAACCACCTAATTCATTATATTACCCTAAAAATTATTACTCCTTGCACCCAAAGTGATTAACATCTCAACCAACATGCTTGCCTCTCCCTAGGGGACAATAAGAAAACACCATTTCTTGCCTAAACTTTATGCCATTACCAAATTATCTTCTCAATATGTTTCCTAAATCAAAACTTATTATCTATCCTTGTTCTAATGTCCCTAAACAAAAAACTAAACCTATTCTCATTATTGGAGGTTCTTCAAACCAGCCTAAACCTCCTAGTCACATATTAAAGTTTTCAAAACAACTCTCTCCAAAAAATTATATAAACAAAAATGTGTTACAACAATCATAATGCCACACATTTTCTCACACATATACTATTAACAACAATGGAAAACCTAAAACACCAAATGACTCCCACTTCTATTCCATTTTCTCAACCTTATCACCCCCTGCATCTCATCTTCCTCAACATGTGGGCAAAGAGTTTTATCTTGTCAAGAAAATTTGTAATACTTCAACTAAGATCTCTCTTTCTGACTTAATTCAAATCTCATCTACATACCATAGGATGCTCCAAGATTCCTTACAAGAGATACTAGTTCCACCTTCTATTAGTCAGAATTATGTAGTAGCCTTGTTTGATGGTATGCATGGAAAAACTTGGAAATTACATCCCCTCAACATGAATTAACTTATCTTCAAATCTAAAACTGAAATGATCCTCTCATGATTTTTATTACAATTAACAATCATATAATTAGGCATACTCTAATCGATAAGGGATCATGTCTTAATGTTTGTAGCATTAAAATTTTACATAGAATCGACACAGATATGTCTCTCATCAAACTTGATGCTCTTTCTATTCATGGATTTGATAATATTATAAGACAATAATTAGGAACAATTATAGTACCCATTAAGCTAGGACCTATGATTTTTCCTACCCTTATCCATGTCATGCTTGACACTCTCTCATATAATATTATTTTGTGTAGACTATGGATTCATGCCATGAGGGGAATATCATCTCATATTCACCATATAATGATGTTTGAATATAATAACATGGTCTATACAATTAAAGAGTTTCCAAAGTCCAATTTTTTTTTTACAAGTCAAATCCAGATATAAAATCCTATTTCCAACAGTCTTAGTGCTTTGATTCCATCTTTAAAATTCAAACCATTACCTTCAAACATTTGATAATAATATTTATGAAGATAGTAAATAGCCTATCACTACACTCTTTTGTGATGATTGTGGTTCATTATATTTTACACCTTTCATTGGGGAATATAAAATCCCATCATGAAAGCTTAAAGAGCCAAGGGTTGTTTCAATGGAATCCACACAATCTTGACTCTTCTCAAAAATATAATATCTTCTATTCACCCATTTCTTTTAAATCACTCTGCCAACAATTTTTATTATATTTTGATAGGAATCCATTACTTATTCAAAAGCTCTTATTTGGCATAGGAAAGAGAATTTTGAAAATTTCTACAATTTTTTCTTAAATCCAACCAATTGCATTTTCTTAAATGTCTCTAGAAGTATTTTCCATAAAATCTATTTTGTACATTTCTTGCAACCATGAAATTCTATCAAACAAACATTTTTTAAATAAATTTATTCAAAAAGGTCTTATAGACTTGTCAAGAGCACCATTTAACATACTTTTATATATGGAGCTATTAACTACATCTAGTTAAAATTTTATTTTTAGTTTGTGATGATGGATACTATTCTTTCCTCCAATACTTCCCATGGAAGTTTATCTTATCCCAATTAATATCTTTAAATGCAAGCCCATACCACGTATGAAACCACTTAATTTTCTCATCCCTTCAACACATAAGCCATAAATTTATTTTTGTCCCTTATGTCCCCTCTTTTTTAGGCATGATCATGCATCATAAATTTACCTCCATTGAAGTTTTCTTTTTAATTTCCTTCTCTCAAGATATATGAAACATTCAAAGAAATATCTCTCTTCTCATCAAAAATTACCTTCCTCTGATCATATCCATAATTTTGTAATTAATTTTTTTATTTCATTGCATTTTAAATACCACACCCAAAAATTTTTCTTGCATTCTATTTTAGTTATTTTTAAATGTATGTTTTTCTTGCTTACAATATGTCTAATTCTTTAAGTTGAAAAGGGTAATATTTGCATATTACTATAATAATGATTATTATACATTTACTTTTAGTGAAATAAAATAAGTACATATTTGTAATTTAATTTTTTTGTTTTAATTAATGCAGATCTATGTATTTATCTACATATAGCTGATGATTAGGGTTCGCATCACTCCACTCAATTTGAGGAGGATTCTTGGACTAGGTATAGTTTTTATAATGATATTATTAGGAGATTAGAGAATTCTTTGAGATGTTTGAACCAAACTATACATAACTCCCCTAATCTATCTAATAAAGATAGATTAGCTAGTATTTAGTAGGAGATTACACATATGATTAACACTATTCGATCATACAATCCATATGATGATGTTAGCATTGAGGAGTTTTATAAGTCCCTTGCTAGGAGTGTTATTAGCATTGAGAAAATTACATCTGTTTCTAGGAGAGTTTCACTAGATAATATGCATAGCATGTTCCCTCATTATATGGGATGAGATAAAATTAGAGGATACATTATATGGGATGAAATAAAAATTAGAGGATATAATATTACTAGGTGTAGAAATGAGCTTGTTGCTTCATTTATATATCCTAGATGGTTGGAAGCCTATCACAGATGGCATCATAATGATGAGTTGCCACTTTATTTTTATAAACAATTATATGTTAAGTCCCATTTAAAGTTAGATGTGGATTACACATCTATTCTTGCACATGTTGGATAGAGTAGAGGAATTTTTGTCGAGAAACCTCAACATAGACATGCATATTTTCCACCACCCATCAACATGAGGGCATTAGTTAGTTCAAACCTTTTGGATTTTCCAAAATGTTTGGAATTAGAAATAGTAGGAGATGTAGTAGTATCCACTACTAGATACTTATTACATCCATGGATTATCCTTCCTCCCACTAAGGCTAATTGCATGAGTTGTGATCCATAAATTCATGTAGAGCTACCATCACCATTAGATGTGGAACAAATGAGTGACACAATTGTGCGTAATGTGTGTGCAACTTCCATTAATAATTTACTATCATCATCAAATTTATTAGTCAGTAGCATGGGATCAATTTAGATGTTTTACTAACTCATATTAGATGCATTATGGTAGAGAACCAGGTCGGGGTGAGGAAAATTCACAGGACCATACAAAGGGGTACTAACATATTCTATACTAGCCTATATTCCTTGGACAACATGTTCTAGATAGGGTTGAGGTTACTACACCTGATTTTCATGGAACATATAGTGCACTTCTCTTTAACATTGGTCCTATACCATGTACAATTGTCCTTGATATGACCATACATTCTTGTTAAATCAATAGAATTGGTGGAGTGATCTAAGATGCAACATAGTACTTGAATAATTTATATATTTTGTGTTCTAAAAATTCACATGTATATTAAATAAAATTAATTTTAAAGTAGTTCTCACTCTTCATTGAAATCATGTATTTGAAAATTTCTAGCAATACGGGGATTTGTCACATTTTGGAGATTTGGAGCATGTTGATGATCCTCTGCATGATATATTTGAGGTACATTTATAATATTTAAATTTCCTGATACATTCAAACATTTAAAGTATACAAATTTAAGATGAATTTACATATAAACATGTAAATTAAATAAAATTTTGTACTTTCTTGTGCAAGGAGGTAGATCAGGACAAGGATCGAGACAAGGATTTAGAGAGGGAATAGGAAAGGGATCCAGAGAGGGGTCGGGAGAGAGATCTATCCATAGTCATATTAGACATCCTTCTCTTTGAATTTTTTTACATGCATGCACGTGAGTTGTACATTTTATATTATAGTTTGTCACATTATGGTTCTTATCATGATATTCACATTATATACATTTTACATTATGAATTCACATTATGGTTCTTATTATGTTTTATATTATATACATTTTACATTATGATTTTACATTATATACATTTTTATGTTATGGTTTCCAATTATGGTTCTTATTGTGATATTTCACATCATGGTTTGAATATGATTTCTTTAATGATCTCTCTAATTATAATGAATTGTAAACTATATATCTAAATTTAAGAGTACATGCATGTTAGATAAATTTAAGGTTAGAAAAATATAATCTATGTTAAGGTTTTGATACTAATATTCCTTATCAAACCTATTTAGTATGATGTTTTTAAATATACACCTCTTATAAATTTTTTGTTCGTTATGTGTTATCAAGGTTTGACATAAAGAAGAATTGATCACTACTTATTAATTTTGTAAAAGGTTGTGGTTTTCAATTAATTTGAAATAATTGTCAGTTGCATTGATCTCATAATTTTTTTAAAAAAATTACATATTGGTCTTTGTATTCATTAATTTATTTTAATTGATTAGTTGTTCTATTTAAGTTGAATTAGTAATATTTTGACTAAGCTTATTAATTATTAAATCATTATTGGTTAACTAAATTATTATCTTAGCTCAATAAAAAGATATAAATTAAAAAATAATCATTAAGATTCATTTATTGCATTCAAAAATTATGAAAAAAAACTACTTATTGCTTTGAAAAGATAAAGATGAATTGATCACTACTTATTAATTTTGTAAAATGTATGGCATGGAAAATAATAGTTACCCATTGAAAATGAATATAATAGGGCCTATAGGTGTAAGTTGATTCTTTAAATGTTCAAGTTTCTAAATATTTTGATAGGATTGAAAACCTAAAAAATATAGCTTTGTTGATGATTTGCGTCCTTACTAGAGATGACTGATATTTAATGTGATAAGGAAACTTAAGAAAATGTGATTGAAAAAAGAATTAAAAAAATTGCTAAATCTCTATAACAACATTGTCAAAAGTAAATGAAATAGTATGCATACATAATATTACATAAGGTACCAAGTTATACATGGGAACCCCTTATAGGAGAAAAACCACCACCAAGTTTTATATGGGTAACTATTGTAGGAGAAAACCCACCACCACTTTTTTCATGGGAAACCCTTATATTTGAGATCCATCACTACTAAAAAGGAGAACAAGATGGCCATATTACTCTTGGGTAATTAGACGATATGGTGTGTGGCAAGATTTTATAGCCCACACTACTTGAAGGAAAGACTATTTCACCTTTTTCTCTAAATAATTAGGAGCATATAATATAACACCTCAAAAGAAACCCCACAATAAAAATAAAAAATAATAGAGTGGACCCCACTACTAATAAGTAATTCTTATTATTGGGGTAAAATAGTTTATGCGCACTAAATAAACCTGATAAGGTTATTGTTTACACAACACACACCAACAAAATTATAAAACTTGACCTAAGAAATATATTACCTTAGCCACAAATCTCATTGAGAAACAAATAAAACAAGGTAGAGGAGACCTACCATCTTGATTAAGAAATTACTACAAGAATATCATGAGAAATATTGGATTCAAAAACCATTTGATTGATTCCCAAAAGAACATTAATTCCATATATCTTTATAAAGAGTAGATGGTGAAGTGTATCTACAATCAAGCTTACTAATATCTGGCTTATGGAATTATAATTTATAGTCCACATAATTATTATTTCAAGGTCTTAAAAATACTTAAAATTGGATTGATGATCAAACTCTTCTTCTTCTTCATTAAGACACTTGTACAAATTTAGATTTTAATTATGTGAACCTTGGCGCCATCCATGACCATAGAGTGATTAAGTCTTGGGCTATGCTTAATAAGAAGATGAAATATTTGTATGTTCTTCACACATGAATATTAGTATGAAAGATTGAGCTAATGAATAGTTAAGAAAAAATAAATAAATTTCAAATCTAAAAAAGAGGTGAATTAAACCAAAATTATATTATTGAAATTAAAAAATAGTAGAATATGAAATCCTAGAGTTAAGAACTAGGATAGATTTTAAATTAGGGGTCCACAAAAATGTAGGAAAATAAAACATGCCCTACAATTAATTGATGAGGTCTAATTGGATGATTAAGAAATTAATTGATGGGGTCTATTTTGTAAATCCATAATTGAATCATATATAAGCCATTTTAAATAATAGTTACCTATGTCAAATGTAGTTTAGAGGTGGATTTTCCACATAAAAATGTTAGTCAACCTAGGTATGAAAATTTTTAAATAAGGCATATCATATCAGAGTAAACATGTTCATTATGAATAAAATGTACAAAAATTTATATGCTATCATAATTTTTTTATCTCTAATTAAATCCAATAATTTAGATCACCACATTGAATGAAATCATTTTAATTTAACATAAAATAAAAATATTTTCAAATTTAGGTCCAAATATTACATGTATATATTGTCATAGAAAATATATATGTACAAAATAGACTTAGAGTTCTTGGTACATATAATCTAGATCCTCTCTATCTTTATTATGTTTTAAATTTTTCATGATCTTCAATAGGCAACCTCCACCTTTGTTTGCCATGTCCTCTTTTTGGTAAAGTTTTCAAATGTATTCTTGTTGCTATAACTAAGCGATTATAATGTAGAACCTTTTGACCTAGAATGTAATCAATAAATATAATACCATTTGTATCTATCTTTGTTTATTGATAGTATGTTCCTTCAATGTCCACTGATCTAGTAGGATACTCTTGTCCATCACCATCTATCATTGATTTTGACAATTTTCATTTTGGTTGTGTACATCTTAGTAGATATTAATCAAAACCCTCTATAATTTTAGGATATGCAAGAACATCAAAATAATCTCATGTACACACCATGAAGTAAAACATGCTTAACTTAGGTAGAATATAAATCAATTGTAAGTTAAAATTCAATTTAAAAATTTAAAATTTACTTGTAAAAACTAAACCTGATACACATTCGTAATCAACTGAATATAGAGGATCATAAACATAAATAATGCCATTATCTTCAAAAGGAGGCACTTACACTAATTTGTTTATTTCCCATTTTGAAACATACTTCTAATATTCTCACATTGTAGAGTATTCACATTGTTCACAATGCAATCAACACAAAAAAAATGATTTTTCTCTCACTTGAATTATAGGAGGCTTGAGATGTCCTCCTATCATGATTTGATGCAAACTTCAAATACCACTAGTTGTTTGAAAATTATAAAGATTTTATTGGTCAATATCTATGAATTTAAAAAATCCAATTAAAAAGTGTATAAAAATTGAAAATCCAATTCATGTAGACTTTGAAATTCAAATAAAAAATTAATTTATGTACCTTTAAATTCTAAAAAAATAGTGTCTATTGTATATTGTGTCATGAATGAAAAAATAACTTTTACACCATTCAACAATTTCATTTGTATTCTGTATGGCATTACCTGCAAGTTCATTTTAGTGAAATTTCAAGTTAAGCAATTTTGAAAGAAAAAAATGATCTCAAAAAGCATAATTAATTTTTTTCTAAAATCCACCACTCGATATTGGAGATGCAACATTAGAAATATCAAAACCACTATTTCATAATGGTAATCTTCCACTTATCAACACATACAATATATTAATACACCTTCTCTTTCCTAATAGTTTTAATAATTTAAATTTCTAATCCATGTGCTATTACCAACAAGTTCATGTTGGTGAAGTGCATATTTCAAACATGCTCCTCCATCATGCTCTCCTTTTCCATGTCCACTCTCATAAAAATTCCATAAAAAAATTATGTCACATCAAACTTGTTGTTGGATTAACCAATTAAAAACTTTTGCAGACTTAAATTGTCTTGTGAAGTTACAAAAAATATCATATAGAACCAAATTAGTAAAAATAAACTATATGTGTACAACATATAAGTAATTGAACAATTCAATTTTTCAAGTAAAGTAAACAAATAAATATATATTTAATAAAAAATTAAATAAATACTTACTAGCACATTCATTAGACCATATCTAGTGTTATAAAGCATCTAATTGATGTCATCTCAAGTCTTCAAAAACATTCCAAAATGATGGGCTATATAGCTTCTATCATGACCTGTATCTTCACTGATATAAAAGTGAACCTCTTTGATGATAATTTTTTCATCTTTGCTACTTTATACACCATCCACATGTAACTCGACATGCCTATACAAAACTTGTATAAATACTACAAATTACTCTGAATGATAATATTGACTTTAAATCTGGGTTTTAAGACTAAATGCATAGTTCTCAGAGAAATCAATAATAGAGAGAATGCAACCTAGTGGAAATAAATTCTTTGAATCATGAAATTACTTATGTTTCAATCTAGCACCATGACAATGTTGAATATGTGGTTAAGTGTATGAAGTTGGGTCCACATTCAAGGGAAGTGTCATTTTTTAGAATAGGTTCCCATTTTAAAATGGATACTCATTCTAAAAAGTTTGAAACTCACAATACATGTTTTTCATTTGGATAAAGGCTCAAAAAAAGAATGGAAACCCAACACTTAGCCATGGATGTGCAAGTACAAGGTCATAGCAATTTCAAGAGAAAAAACTAACTTTGACAATATAGCTGATGAGGTTTTTTTCAAAATTGTTTTATGAAATTAAAACCAATTATATATTGCAATGTCTAGTTTTCAAATAT